>CAMXCT020005335.1:0-344547 GCA_947184155.2 Cladocopium goreaui | reverse complement strand
TAGACAAAGAACCTCGAAAAAAAAAGAGCACCGCATGGCACACACTTATCCAAGAGCAAAAACAAAATACATAACTAACCCAAAATGTTTAAACATAATACACCAGAATATATCACTTTACATACTATTTCATGCTATTCTATCATATTTAAACCTTACCAATCCTCACAAACATATGTGTTGCGAGAAAAAAGCAACGCATGGCAAACACACACACACATCTAAGCATAAAAACAACATACATAGCTTATCCAATATGTTATACTATGATGCTCCCAATATGCCTTTCCGCAAGGCAGACGTTCATCCGCTACGACTTAACACACGATGCAAGAACTTAACCCTAGTACCTAGTATATATATATATAAATATTATATTCATATTTAGCGATATTATTCGGATACTAAAAATTTTACATAGGATTTAGCGATATTATTCGGATACTAAAAATTTTACATAGAATTTAGGACGATTTAGGACAATTTAGGACTATTAAAATATATAATATATTATAATATATAAATTTACAATAATTTACAATTTAAAATATTTCAAGATATATGATATTATATTTTTTAAATATTTTTAAATATATATTTTATTTTATGTCTTAAAAAAAAAAATATTCAACGACAGGGAATTATTTCATCCTTTTTCATCCTTTTTCCCTGATTTTTCTAGATTTTTCTTTAGTGGTCCCAAAAAGGATTCAGCAATCCAGGTCTGGGAAATGAGTAATGCATGAAGTTTATTGAAATTTGGCAAATTCTAACGATATATCTAATCTACCGCATTTCCAGGGCCCGCGCATTTTTTGTGCAGGTGGTGTACTGTGCTTGTATGTTTTGAGCTCTCCCTATCACAAACATATCACAAACTGCGCAAAGGCCATTCGTTTTGTGCATGTCTTGTCAGTATGGAAAACTCGTCGCTTTTGCGAAGACTTTCCATGTAGTCTGCGGATGTTTTATTGCAATTTTATTGTAATGCTATTTATGTTTTTGGTTCATCTTTGTTACCATTTCTGTGTCCGCGGTTCCCCTACAATGAAAATCAACCTTCTTCCAAGTCTATGGCTCGGAAGAAAGTCGGACCGTCGAATCTGTCTATCGCAGTTCAATGGAAGACTGCCTGGTGAAAAGACTGTCATAGCTTGATCTGTCATGGCCTGATGCGGAGTCCAGCTGATATCTCCGTGGCCACACACTTCCAACAAAATATGGGCTTTCCATCAATGAGGCTACCCCAAAATGGATGGTTTATAGTGGAAAGTCCTATTCAAATGCATGATTTAGGGGTACCTTCACTTCAGGAACTTCCATATATTCAAACATTATTTAAATCAACTCCTTGCGATACTTAGATCATGATCATCAATTCTCAACCACTTAAATGACTCCTTCTCTTACGGCCATGCGACATACACTGAAGGGGCAGGCTACTGGCATCTTCTGCCAAGGCTAACGACCGCAGGCGGGTGAGCATCTTGACTTCCCTGGAACGCAGTTGACACCACCAGGTCCCAGGCTCTGCAAAGCAATGGTGTTTGAAACATGAACCGTCTTAACCATTGTCGGTCACTATTAACCATTCAAAACCATTATAAACCACTATAAATCATTATAAGCCACATCTTTTGCTCTCATTCTGTGCACCCGCGAATCGCTTGAGTTTGGAGTAAACAAAGTTGCTGCGAAAGCTCAAGAAACATCTAGCTGCAGAAAGCCGCATGGGCACACAGCGTACTCTTTGGGTGTCTCTGGAAAGGACAACTATGGACGACCTGTCTATGATTTGCCATACTCCAACTGCTTCTCTGCCTCAAAGATCCTCCAAGCCTTTTCTGGACAAAGTCAACTTTTCTGCAGCTTTAACGATTTTAACGGCGTCGCCGCAGTGCCGAGTAGGCTCCAAGACTTTGAGTTCTTAACCAAGTTTGAAAGTCAGGGCTCAAGGATGCAGTTCCTTAAACAAACCGCGATCCTGACCAGCCAAAGTCAATCGCATCTGGCATGTTCTGCCAATCTGCTCCTGCTGAGTATCGCCCACACCTATCACATTCCAAGGCAACCAAACAGAAAACAAATATGTTTTCTAATATTCTCTAAGACTCAAATTGCCAAGAAACTCAAATATTGGTAACAAATGGTAACAAGAATATGACAACAATCTGATAATATTATATTGGACCCTCGGACCCCCCCAGGGGCTGTGATTCGGGCTTTTGTCGGCAGGTTGCTGCACGGCACGTGCTTTGACCAAGGCAAGGCAAAAAAAGTTCAGATGCACAGCACCAGAGACAGAGTATCATTGGACTCTGTCAACAAGACTGGTAATTATTTTTATAGCACCATTCCAATTATTTTTGAAAACACATGTGAACATTTCTCATCAATTTCTCAATTATTTCATAGACATGATTCTGATGATTCTGAATCTGGGATTCCTGGACTGTTGGACTGTGCGCTTCAGTGGATTCGCACCTGAAGTTACCCTGACTTTTTTTATTTCCCCCAACTGGGGGCATCTCGTCTCGCCGCATTCGCATGTCGAAATGCTTAGTGGTTCACGATCATTGGTCCACAGTCAATTCCCGGTGGTAGGCTCGGCCATGTTGGAGCCTTGGCAAACTTGGTCATCTTCCGGGAAGTTTGTGATGATACCCATATGATAAACCCATTGATAAACCATTGATAACCAGTTGGATTTATGATGATTTGGATGGCTATCCTATTTTTGGAGAAACCGATTCAAAATCAGAGGCTTGATTGCGTGGATAGCTCTGAAACGAAATGCCACGGCCCAATCCCAACTGATCGAAATGCATGTTCCGATTCACCAAACCTGCGATGGCCGATGTTTTTAGGCTCCGACGCTTGCTTCCGATAGCAGTTCCTGTTGCGAGTCTTGGAAACATCAGATTTGCACTTAAACTGGCACAACTGGGTGTGTCATGTGTGTCTCAAAATGGAGTATACCGTAGAACATACTAGGGAAATGATGGAAAATGATGATAAACCATCAAATTTGGGGTCACAATCATGCGACAGTCTTTTCTTGAACCAAACTCAGGCATTTCTTAGCATGTTTGGTATGCAATCAGTGGCGAACTTGCAGTGTGCTTCAGGGCCACAAGGCCTTCAGGGACTTTTCTCAAACAAATGAAGGCAATGAACATGAGCGGCAAATTGAAGGGATTTTGTGCGGTATTTCCATCGCTAAACCATGCTAAATCGTGTTTTAACATTCCCATCTAACGTTTTGCAATACATATAATAAATGGTCGGAAAGTACCGATAGTAAAGAACTCCAAAATCCAATGGTCTATCCTCCCTGTGAAAATCACCAAAACTTGCGGTGCAACTTACCGTTACCTTGAAACACCAAGCCCGGCTTCATTCTGTTGAAGTGGGATTCCTCGATACAACATGATCCCCCAGCCTTCGGTATGTCCATAGGCATGAGTGGCTCATTTGGAGCAGCTCGAACCTCGAAATCAGTCCCGAAGTTGGGGTGACGCAAATAGCAGCCCTGTGCCATGTGCATCCATGTGCATGGCGGGGAGAAACTCGTACAAGACATCCACCCTATTGATGTCGATTTTTGGCCCAGCAACAAGCAATGTGCAATCTACTACAAGACTCTGCAGCATTCAGCTAGGACACATGGGGACGGAATCGTGGATCTTCGTGATGGGCCAAACCTGGGCAGTGAAGGTTGCTGGAAGGAACCTAGTTTGATTCTGATCAGGACATTTGTAACTCACAAAGATTCACAAAGCGATGACATGGTAGAGCTGAGCAGATTTTTTCCCCATGAAGATGTACTTGATTCAGTTGCTCCATGTTGCTCCTATCAGGAGGGATGGGAGTCCTATGAAGTATGTAGTTCCAGAATATATAATTATATATACCCTCTGGTAAATTAACATAGACCCTGGCAGATAGGGGTTGGAAGACTAGTTTCCATTAAAAATGGGTGATTTTCAGGGTCTATGTTAATTTACTGGAGGGTATATATATATATATAATTATATATATATACACAAACTCTTCCCACACTGAGAACGATGTGCTCTTCGCCGGACCTTGTTGGGTCCAGGTATCCTCCCAGATTTCTGCAGTTCCAGAAGAAAACCACCTTCCCTCTGAGTGCTTTCTCGTTGCCCCCACTGGGCAACCCTGCCGAAGGCAGAAAAGTGACGCAAATTCGCTGCTCTCCCCTGTCCAGCCAGACTCATAAGATGCTGAAGAGCAGATAGCATCAAATACCAACAGCAACACATGTATCTCACAATAGTTTTTCATGTTTCCTTCATAAACTTCTGGCAAAAATCAACCATTCATTGACCACTCAAATACCTGCCTGCAACGCCGCTGGCACGATGCGCAATCTCTGCTTGTCACCCTGCCTGTTTTCCACGTCGTGGGTTTTTCCGAGTCATTTGGGTCATGGGACCCCTCCGGTCATCTGCCGGCTATGGGGTCCATCCATCGTAAAATGACGGCAACGACAATTCGGGGGATTTAAACCCGTCATCTGGAAGATGACTGGGCAAGCAATAAACAAAATGTGGAGGAAATTGGAGGAATTCTACCAAACATAGGGATTCAACTGTGATTGACAACCAGAAATGGGTATGGTTCAGAATTCGCAATCCCAAGGAATGGAATATGGCTTGGCCAGACTAAGCATGACCACTTCTGCAGATCCAATTGTACCTGATTTCATAGCCATAGCTGGGATAACCGTTTAAGGTAAGGCCTTCTATCCAACAGGATACGTTGGTCTTAAACTTTGACCTAATGCCATAGCCACCATCCAGACCAGGAAAGCTGAGTCATTTGAGTTCCTGACCCGGCGAATGAAAGGCTATCGCACTGGTTTGCAAATTCTGCGGCAGTCGACCTGGTGCCGATCCGGACTGCTGGCAGACTTTCTAGCATTGTAATCATTGTAATGTGTTGTAGCCAGTTGTAGCTTCACATCAAAACTGCTCAGTGACCTGGCAATGGAGCCACGTTCCTCAAGCTTCACTATCTTAATTCAAGACATTTCATGCCAGTCATATCACATCATATCACATCATATCACATCATATCACATTAGATCGCATCATATCACACTACGTGATTGTTTGGAAGGTGTCAAATAGCTGTTGCGCCTAGAAAAAAGTTAATGATGGCGTGGCCCAAATTCTTCTCCTCCGTCAGGCAGGTGCAAATAGGTGCAGCATGGAACCGCCCCAGGGTATTGCTCCACATATCTCAGGCCACAGAATATGCAGAATTGCATCCATTGGTACCCGATTCTCGGCCAGAGTGAAACTCCGCACTTGTGTCTGATTCTTGTCCTGATTGGAATTCCAGGGCAAGTAGAAAAAGTCAAATGCATTGCGCCTCAGGCGATTCTACCATCCTCTACCCATGGGCTGCTGCTCTTCCAACAAGTGCTCTATCAAGTGTGGGAAAAAAGGATAAAGGTTCAATGACTGAAGGATCTCTTACATTCTCTTACTCTGAATGTAGGGTACCATAAAAATCCGTTCAAACATATTTCAAAATCACCAATTTGATCCAGTTTGGGTATCCCCCATTGTGGTATCCCCCCATTGTTGGACGAACCACAGATCCCATCGCGGTCTCAGTTTGCCACACAACCGGGGCCAAGTCTTCCAAGAGGGAGATAAATGCCGCCTGCAGAGAGCATTCTCTGCTGCATTCCAGGATCAAATCAAGTTGGCATCCGGATTTGCCAAAATGTTGCCACATTTACCTCTTCAACTGCTGAGGTATAAATGTACTTTTCGAATGCACGGAAAACACCAAATTGTGCCATGGTCAATCACCGAGGTAGTTAGTAAGACTTAGTAGGTCAAAAGGATACAAGAGTGACCCATGTTGACCTTCCTCTGACTGCGTGCTTGCTTCAGACTTGATTGCCAAGAAAAACCATCATTAAACCGACTTCCACACAACCCGACACTCTGAACCTCACGCAAGAGTTTGCTCGACACAGCTCTGGAAAATTCGAACATATTCGAACCATGAAGGACTTTGACTTCAGATTGTGTCATGGTGACCCGACATGGATTTTGAAGGGAGTAAGTTGGCAAGATGTTGGTGCCTTAAAAACCGACAGTCCACACCCCCAGCGACTCGCCAGTGCGGACCTGCGTTAGAAAGTCCGGAACGTTGAAGATCGTCAAGGTGGTCAAATCCCTGCAGCTTGAAGTCATGTCATGACCGGATTTATAGACTCTGTTGATTGATTGGCAACCTGGGGGGTAACCCCGAAAATAGTGATATGAAATTCGAGCTTAAAATTGGTAACCCCCCTAGTCAACTGGTGGTTTATTGCTCCTGAATTGACGTCATGGCCTCATCCTGCTGTCTTGTTGCGGCACTGGTTCCTGCAGACTTTCGAGTTGCGATTCGTCGCCGAGGAGTCGTCATAACATGATCCATGTACACTTGCCGAAAGGATGCTGGTGCAGTTTTCTTGAACAATTTAAACAGAATACTTGGGAGTCAACAAATCCAAATGTGTACTCAATAAGTGAGGATTAGCACATACTTAGATTTGCAAGCCCACATCCTCACATCTTTCTACCAATTTCCAGCCATTTTACCTGACCCCTGCCATCACGTCCTTCTCATAGTCGGCCTGGGCAATGCAATGATGGGCAGTGACAACAGCATCAACAGCAACCCTGCCTCCTCCCCCGATTCGCTGCCACTGCTATTCCGGTCTGGGCTATTCGCCTCAGGAAACATCACAAACAATGAATCATCGAAGCCAAAGTCACATGCTTTTACTTTCTCACAATTGACACTTCATTTAACACTTCATGCAATCTGCTACTCCTTCTCTGATTCATCCACCATTTACGTCTGGCTTTCTGATGCTTTTTGTGCTCTTTTACATCCTTTAACTTCTCTGCAAGCGACGCACAAACAAAATCAAACAAAGGCGGTTCTGCTGCAATATACATCATCCCGCGGGCATAGTGCAGATTCATGAACCGAAGGTCCTGAGTCCTAAGCTTCACATGGACTAATTCGCCAAGTTGCCCCGACATTCCCAGCGACTGAAGTGTTGGTTTCTGCTCGTGTGCTTGCACTCTGATCTGAATGGCTGTCCATCCTTGGAACATATGCGAAATTCATGAGTTGGACCTGGGTTGCATAGATGGGATGTGATGGGCAGCTACAGGTTGTCAACAGAATGGGGTGCTACATCCAATTAGCACTGCGCTGAATTCTGAGCTTCCCCGCTTCCCCATTCGGACAAGGGCCCTCCGCGAAGTCAGTGTGGCAAAAGAGAGGAATGGATTGTCTAAACATGAGGTACCGCCAAAATCACGTGATCTATCATCATTTTCCCGATTAAAACCGCAATATTGGGGCACCCTTTTTCAGATACACCCAGGCCCGTCATCACCGCTTGAACAGCACACAACACTAATTCCAAGTTGCCGAAGGCCGACAAATTCTGCTCAGTAGAGTTGATGGATTCCACTTAGCCCTGGGCTCCCCTGGACTCCTGCAATCTTGGTTGTCTCTATTATCGATCAAATATGATCAAATCATTTCATGTCCAGGCACCAATTTCATGAGAATCTCGGTCAATTTCCAAGCTTAACTCATCAACCAGGGCTCAGTGGGTCTCAATGGTCTCACCTGTCTTGTGCTTGAACCTGTGCTTGAACCTGGCGGGCTGTGAAATGCGCACGTGCGCAATGGCAATGCTGGCGAACGGAGTATGCAAACAGGGTCAGAAAGATTACAAACCAAAACATCTGTCAAATCTAATCTAATCTAAGCTAATCTAATCTAAGCTAATCTATCTATCCGTCTATCCGTCCATCCGTCCATCCATCCATCCATCCATCCATCCAAGTCTGAATATAACATGTATTGTGCTGTAGGTCAATGACAGGAGGTTGTGTGGCAACAAGGCCAAGTCGTTAGAATCGCGACTTAAACAGATTGGATCTGGTTGGCTCGCAGAGGTCTTCGAAGTGCCCACACATATGGAGCAACATGAGCACTCAAACATGAGGAAGTTAAATTGGTAGCAAGTCCCATGCCAGTGCTCCAAAGTGCTCCTAGCACAGATTTGCCAACGACGAGTACCAAGCTCTATTTTAGATCTTACGTGCATTTGTCTTACGCGCTTTAGATAGATGAAGTAAGCTTGGGTCACAGTTGGTCCACCAAAAAAACTTCGCCGTGGCTCGCCATCGAAAGGGTTGACAGCTGTCCTGCGGTTGCGACGCAACAACCCCATCCACGTCAAATAGGGTGGTTCCTCCATTGCATCATATGGGTGTGGCACCTGAAAATAGCGGATTTCAGCCCAAGATATGGCCATCAACAGATGACTACCCAGTGGATGGAATGGGGCACCATGGGCCACCATATTTCAAAGATTTTCAAAGGCACTGTGGTCATCCCACCATAAGGATGAACAAATATTGGCCGTTATACAACTCCCTATGGTGGTATGACCGTCCCCCAATAGGATTTGATAGAGGTATCGGGTGGTATATAATCCAACTTCGCATATGGGCACAGAAAATGTTCCCTCCAAACCCCACGTTCGCCCACGCCCAAATAACACACTCACCCAAACAATATCATATATTTGTCACCAGAGGATGAATGAAAACACTGGCTATACGCAGCGATTTTGACTATAGGTTTTAATTTAGGCTTTTAGGGTTTTAGATGTTTTAGGTTTTGGAAAGTAAAAAAAACGCCAGCCCTATGCAGGGATTTGAGCATGTCAAAGGATATGCGGGATCCGATGCAGCCAACATGTCTGATTCTGACCCTACTTTGTGGCCCGGTTCTTCGCAGTACATCTCGCAGCAAAGGTGCTGTAATTTCCCCAAACTTTCCATCAAATCAGCCGTGTCGGAATCAACGTGCTTGAACACCCACGAATTCAACTCAATAGCCAAACAAAAATCAAAGACGACATGACGACATGACGACATGATGCGCAATAATGCAGCATGATACAACGCGCAGTGTTCCGTGTGTTTGCTACAAGTCCTTGTAATGCTTGGAGGGCCTTCAGGACAGTCACCGTCTGCACCGTAGGGAGAGTCGCCTGCTCACGAAGCAAAAGTGAATAAAACAGTCAACCTTCACCTAGTGATGAGAAACACAAAAACACAGGCACTGCATCGCATTGCATGAAATGGATCCTGAATATGAATTTCCCTTCCATGGGCTTGGGAAAATCATGGAAAATCCATGATGTTAGCATCCTGAATTTCAATGAATTTCACCCGGCCTCTCCAAAGAAAGGGTCAGACAGGCCGGAGATTGGAGAGAGCGGGGACGATTCAGGTGTGAGGTTGGAGACCGTCAAGCCACGGGATCCAGAGGCTTGAGGTAGTGCCTGCCAGCGCTTCAGCAGGTGGATTCGAGGTCTTCAACCATGGCACATTTTAATGGGGTGCCATGGGGTGCCCGCATGTTTCAGACATATCCACTGGAACATGATAAAAAAAATATATATATATATAATGTGATAAAGTGATATAAAGTGCACGCAGTTTTAGAGCGAACACCTTCGGGACTTTCTGGATTTGGCGGTTTCCTTTTGAATACGTGTATGTAGCTTCTGAAGCAACCATCAGCAACTCATACTTCAGCATGTTTGCCAACCCATCCACACATCACAAACTTCCAACAACTTACAACCTGGACTTGAAAACCCTGACTCCACGAAGCTAAAAAAATGGAGCATATCAAACCATCGCCTCTCTTGAAATAGAACACTGTGTAGAAACTTGAAGGATTCAACTTGCCCGTTCCTGTTAGTCTTAATCATTTTTACACTCATGTCTCATGATAGATTATATATGAAATATGGTATCTATATTATTCTATAATTGCATGATTCTTGATGATTATTGCATATAATATTGTAGAGATCCCGAAAGTGCCTGGACTGGCTTGTCTTTTGGCTTACCAGCATGCAGTTCCTGAGGAGACGTGGCGAAATGTGACGGCATGCAGTTCCTGGGGGAATCACCAAACTCCGGCCATTTTAATAGGGACAATGGTAAAATATGATAATGAACCAATGGATTTACAGATACCCTATTTTCAGACAAACTATCATATGATATGTGTCAGTCCAGCTTGAGAAATGAGAAACGATTCTTCTGGGTATCTTCTTTACAAGCACACATCGAAGCGATGACTTGCAGGACTCAGGAACAAAGAAACACACACCCCATCCACAACTCGCAAGACACCCAAAACTCAACCAAAAAAAACCATCGGAAAGTGCGAAACATCGCTATATGCGGAGTTTTTTGCACCTGCATGGCACATCCGCAATCACAAAACGGAAAATGGGTAAATACATGTAAACACCACGTCCTTTTTATCCTTAGACAAACTATTTTTTCTGCTACTCCAACCCACCTGACCCCCAAATTTGCATTGAAACGCAATTTCATCCCATCGCAGGGACCCTTCACCAAACCATGAATAAGCCCTATTCGTGGCACCTCCAAATTTCACCACCCAAGGCAAGCATCACGTGGCATCACCCTTTCAGGCCCAACCCACACCCCATCCCCTACACTTCGAAAGAAATCTTAGCTACTCGCCTTCGGCTGGCTTTTTTAATCGTTCGTCATTTCTCGATTTCACTTTTTCCCCAACAGCGTAAGCTAACGGGGTCTTCAGCCCAGAATAGCTCCGGTGTGCACTGGTGCAGGCACGGGGTCAGGTTCAACGAGGTTCCGGAGAAGGTTCTGAAGGTTCCCGGGAAGGTCTGGGATTTGGTGCAGAGACAGGTCAGGTTCAACAGGGTTCCGGAAGTCCAGAGAAGGTTCCAGGAAGCCCGGGTGCAAAGCCAAGTCAGGTCCGGAGAAGGTCAGGTCACGTTCAACAGGATCTGGAGAAGGTCTGGGAGGCTTTGGTGCATAGCCAGGTGAGGTTCAACAGGGTTCCGGAGAATGTTCCGGTGAAGGTCTGGGAAGCTTTGGTGCTCAGCCAGGTCAGGGTTCTGGAGAAGGTTCCTGGAGAAGGTCTGCGAGCTTTGCGTGCAGAGCCAGGTCAGGTTCAACAGGGCTCTGGAGAAGGTTCCGGAGAAGCTCTTAGGAAGCCTTGGTGCAAAGCCAAGTCAGGTTCAACGGGTTTCGGAGAAGGTTGCAGAGAAGGTCCCGGAGAAGGTTTTGGGAATCTTTGGCGCAGGGCCAGGTCAGGTTCCAACAGGTTCAAAGGGTTTCCAGCGCTTGGTTTCGCAGCAGGCTTCAGAAAGATTTGTAAAAATAAAACGTTGCGGCTGTTGGGGATACCACCGAAGCTTATTTCTTTTGAACACACAGGCGACTCTGCACAGACTTTACATCTCTTGCTTACAGATCCTGACATATGAACATATATGAGCACTCTAAACGCTGCTCTTCGCTAGTTTGGTTCCCTGTTCAATCGCCAGCCTCTTGGGTGTGAGCAAAGCGACAACTCTTTCCATGCCTCAGGAAGTCGCACAAAACTTGCAATCAGACATACCATCCGGTGTCATCAAACATGGCAATGGGAAATCCCTTGCAAACGGACATTTTAAATCATTTTAGTGGGAAAATAATCTATACATTGGGAATCATTGGGATTGCCAATGGCCGTGTTTGATTACCAAAGGGTACCTATGGCACTGCATTGAGATGTATTGAGTTTCATCCTCATATAGAGCAAAAGAATGGATGAGTGTTGATTGGGGAGAAACAACACCCATGACTAGTACGGAACACAGGATATTCAAATGAAACATCAACAAGCGTTGCGTGAATTGTGCACCCAAAGATTGAAGAATCATGGAATTGTTTCGAACTGTTGCGCAAATATTCGCAGAACTCGTCTTTAAAAAAAGTGCCCACATACCATCGAAAGAAGAGAACTCCGGAGAGTGCAAAAAAAGGGATCTTTATGGATCGTCCTATCTCCGGTCTGTGACATGCAGGTCTAAAACAAACCAAAACCGAGACTGTGACATTGATTCAGAGTGGATCTGGATGAATTTAGTGTTGTGGGCCGCAGAAACTTCGTGCATTGGTACTTTGTGATAAAATACATCAGTGATTCAGCAGGCTGCGCTTACTTTCCGAACATCGCTGACTACTAGAATTCTTGCTATCCACTACCTATCCACTACAAGTGCGGACCCACTACGCATCAGCTACCTATCTACTATGTGAATATATATATATATATACATACAATGTATACAATGTATACAATGTATATAATAATGCATATAATGCATATAATGATGCATATAATGATGCATATCATATAATAATGCATATAATGCATATAATGCATATAGTGCATATAATGCATATAATGCATATAATGTATATATAACGCAACGGAACGGAACGTAACCTATGCAATGCAATGTATGATATGTATGTCTTTAATCATTCCAACTTAGGCAACCTCACAGGAGATTTTGAACGCATAACGCATCAACAATGAGATCTGGAAATGGTGACCAATCCCTGCCTAATCCCGCCTGGCATGGATAACAGGATAACATCTGCTGAGGTTGCAGCTTGCAGCGTCCACTGTCTGCAAACTTGCACAACTTTGTTTTGAAGAAACCCTCTGTGGCGCGAAGCTCCCTGCCGCACATTCACAGTAGGAATGATGTCTTCAAGAACCCGTCACATCCACATTTCATCATTCCCTGTCTCATTTCCAGGTGCACCCCTAGATGTTGGCTAAAACCCTGCACCACAAGAAAGCCATGGTAGACCAAGAAGACCACTGAATCATCTTGATCTTTAGGATTCTTCGCTGAAACCAAAACTGGCTTAAGCCTCTCGTCGTGCGCAAAGGCGCAGCGTGGGTTTGTACAGTTGCCGCGCCTTGGTAGTCAAGTAGGCTCTGTGTCACTTGCATGCACCCTATCAAGTATGAAACAGTCACCTGATGTGGACTTCTTGAAGGGACACGCGCAAACTTCGTGGCCCTTGCTGAACATCTTTCAGGCCCTTCACCTCAGGTGCCTCCCTGTTTCAGTGGAACACCTCTGGAATCTGATAGTTCCAAGATGTTCCAAGAAAGCCAGACTCGGCCCGGCCGTGAAAATTCGCCAGCTGGACGAAAAAAAAGGCAATCCATCCCCTTCCGGGTCCCTTTTTTGAGCGCAAGCTGCGTCAAGAATGCTTTGCACATACTCGTCCGGTTCAAATCTGGCCTCGGCGTAGGACCCACTGCTGGTGCGGCAACGATCACCCACCAAACGTGTTCATAAATGCCTCCAAATCCAGAATCCAGACACTGATTTTGATCAGGTTACCCCTAAAAGGTGACGTGTGATAAATTGATATAAATTGCATGACCTCACTTTTTCACATTGTAGCCCCTATGAAGGCTTGGGATGGCTTGCCGTGTAGCAGAATCCGACCAGGTCACCGTTGCCGGATCTCCGACGGGTGGTGAGCAAAGCTGCAGTCGCTTCCTTTTCCGCACCTGGCGACTGGAGAAAGGCTCTGCAGATGTCTGGGTCCTGGGCCCCTGGGCTATGCCCAATTCATCCCAATTCCTTCCTAATCTTTATCATTCTCTATCTGGTAAGTGGTATCCAATATCCTTGGTCTTAAACTTCCTGGAGGCCCCGCTTCACGACTCGCAGCGGAGTTGTAATCGTGCAAGCCTTCCAGAAGCAAAAAACTTGCACATCTGTGTCTTCTGAAGTTGTTGGGCGTGCCTCAGTTTGTGTGAAAGGTCTTCGAGTGGTTCTAAAGCTTGCTCCACTGCTTGCATTCCGAAATTGTTCTATTTCATACAGAGCTGCAGCGTGGAGTGTCCAACTAATAATAGTTGCACTTCCACTAGGCAAAGAACCATGGTGAAATCTGGATCTGGCTCAAGAATGGGTACAGACCCACAAGCTTGACCAGTTCTAGTGCGAAAACATCCATTATTCTGGGATATTCTGGGATTAATCATTTGAATTCATTTGAATTCATTTGAGCCATACTTAATAGATCTTACTAGTGATGTCTGTTGTATCGCTGCAGCTCTGGACAGCAACAAAATATCTCAGGCTTGGTCTTTTCACGCACGTCCCCGTTCGACATCGTGAGTTGGTTTCCTGGTGAGAAAAGTGGATTGCGGCTGTGTCAATGCACGCAATGGTGAAGAGCTCCGAAATACTCCCCCCCACACACACACACAAACGCACACAAACAAAACAGCGTCGTTCCAGATGTTCCCCTACCATCCCTGTTTTGAATACTTCCTGGTCCAATCTCCTGCCTCGCCAATATTTGGCCTGCAACAGCCAAAATAGTAGCGCGGATGCAAAAAATGCTGCGGGGCACCAACGGTCCTTACCCAGTCGGCTTCAGAAGTGCTCAAGGATTCTTGTCCAAAAGCCACAGATGCAGTGCTGCGTTATGACACGTGCCTTTTTGTAGGATGAAACATACAAAACCAGTACAAAATCGCTCCTTCAAAACATGGATGCAAAAACCTCTGAACCGTTCGCTCTCCTGAGAGCTTGTGCAGTGCGTGCTGCGAAGTCCTAGACGCTGTTTTTTTCAGCACCCAGGCATGTCTTTTGAAACCGGCCATGCTGTACAAGATAATTGTTCCATCCTCGTTCCATCCACGGCAATTCTCGCCGAGCTGGCTGACAAGCACCCATCATCTTGTCATTTCCCGCTTGACCGTCAAGCCAGGTCGGGAAGTGTCTTGTTGCAGTTCCCGGGTTTGAGAAATTCACAGCACCCACCACAGTTGAGTAGTTATTTTCAAGCTGCCTGTGACAAAGCCAAAAGAAACAATGAACGCAATAGGCATGCATGATTCTGAATGTGTATACATATATATATAATTTATATAATTGAATATGAATCCACAACAGTTTACATTACCGCTTCAAAGGTCTTGAGGTGCCATGCGAATGCAAACATGGATGAATTTAAGACTTTCAGCATTTTTCCTATCCCTGCTGTCTTGTCAGCAGGCAATGCAAGGCGTTGATCAAATCACCTCAACTCACTTCACCGTCACCGGTGTAGGAGCGGAGCCATTTGATGCCTTGGATCCCTTCGAGTTGCTTCGGGCCAATGGAGAGGGTGGCCGAACAAGCTTTGGCTTCGCTGCCGGACTCTTAGGCTTGGCCTGGCAAACACGACGAAAAAATAGGCGATTTGAAGACCTGCAGATGTTCTGTCAAGTTCTGTCCATCGAATCCAATGTTAGTAAAGCAATAGGATCCAATAGGATCCAGCATCCCCAAATTTACCATAAATGGGTGCTATAAACCAAAATATGGGTGGCTTATTGTTGCTTTACTATCATTATTGGTTGAGTGGGACCTGGGGACTTAACAGCTGTGTGAATTAGTCCCAAATACTACTCCCTCTCAGGAAACTGAACTCCCTTACGTCACGGGTGCTGTTCCTCACATACAGATCAAACTGAGTCCCCAGCAGTACCGTTGGCGTCCTGTTTGCTGATCATTTTCAAAAGGAATCACTTGATATCAGTTGATACCGCACAAACTTTGCAATCAGCTAGAAACCACAAAAAATTCTACAAGGCTTGCCATGTCCAGCGCCTGAGAGACTGGACCTAAGGGCAAAGGTCCCCAATCATTCAGCTTCAACAGGTCCCTTTGATATGTCTCGCTTCGGGTTGCTTCTTTTATAAATCTGCTTGCAGTAATATCATGTCTTGATCCAGCCGTTTAGAAAGGAGGCTCTATGAAGTTTCATAAGAAATGAAGTTTCACAAGAAACATCTTCCAAATGGGGTCCCAAAAAAGAATTCATCCCAAAACTATCCCAAATTGTTTTTTCAAGGGTGAAAAATGATGGTAAACCATCGGATTTGGGGTATCCATTCGTGTAGTTTTCCGCCCAAATCAGGCACCATCAGCTGTCAAGAGACGAGGCGATGGTGTTTTGACCGTTGGGGTGGCAGTCCCTTTGGATGCTCCCTTGGCCCTCAGCCGCTGAACAACAGAACCACACTGTCCGCTGGATGCTTCAGAATCTTCAGATCAATCCAGCATGTTTTCGTGTCATCTTCATTCCAAACATTCCAAACATTCCTGTCATCATGGATGGTGTACATCTCAGTCATCGTGAACATCGTGAACCCAAGACTCAGGGACTCAGGCTGTGTACTCTGCGAAATGGTGTTGCGGGCAGGCCTTGGTGCCACTGGTGCCACTCATCCATGGGACCCATGGGATTTCTGCCATCGTATTCTCCAGTCCTTGATGGCCATAAATTGGAGTACATCCCCAGGAGGACAGCAATCAAATCAATTCTGATTCATCTAGTTCATATAGTTAGTTAATGTTAGTTATATGCCATTATGATCCATTATGTACCATTCATATCCATTTATCCGTGATAAACATCCATGATTTCTCCGTGATTTCCAGATTCTGCCATGAAATCACCATACAAACTGAGGCTTCCTATGGCATCCATGGCCATGGCCGCGAAAACCTGAGGCCTTGGACGTGGGAGCCGTTGCCACTTTCACTCCTCGTGCCTCGCCCTTGACCTCGCGACTTCGTTGAGTAGGGCCTCGGCCAAACGACCTTTTTGAAGGAGCTTTTTAAAATGATCTATGGACTGATTTATAGATTATAGTATGGAATGGATTATAATATGGACTAACCATAGTTATGATATCTGAGTATAGTTTCTTTTTTTTTCGTAGTTTCTTTATGGATTGGCTATCTTTTTTATTCTTTTTCATGGTCTATGTTAATGTGCTATCCATGAATCTATGTTTTTTTCCTACGAGAGAACCAAACAATGGACTATAACATGGACTATCCATGAAAAAGTGAATGATGTTCATGTCTGAAACAATATGCTGAATATGTATATATATGTATACATCTACATGTATAATATATATATATATATATGATGTATTGTATCTAAATGGTTGGAACCTCTGTCAAGTTAGCTAGTCTTTCCGATATTTTTTTTGTGGAATGAACGTCCATGAGCAACAACTATTTTGGTGTTCACCGGCGATTTGAAGAATTGCTGAATCTATATCTATCTATATACATAATTGTTCATGATTTGCCAGCGCAACATGGACGACTTTGTATGCTCCTGTATGATTAAACACTACAAACAGAACATGCAGGGCACTGCTCCCCCATAAGAGCTGGCCTTTATAAACAGTTCACAGAAACACGCACACGCACACACACACACATCATGGACAAATCAACCGAATTTGAGTAGGCGCTGTGAGCACTTCTTTCAATTGAAAACATATTGAACCCGAATTGAACCCAAGAGAACATACAACTTTCATCAAATCAACTATCATACCAGCAACTTCCCAACAGCTTTCCAAGTGGTCCAAGTTCCTTCCAAACCAAGACCTTGGGAATTTCTCCATCTCCCGCACCGAGGAGCTACGAATCTCTGAGTTGGGTTTGGCCTCGGCGCGGGCCGCGGTCGTGGGCTTCACGGGCTCCTTCACCTGCTACCCGTTGTGCGGACCATTGCGATCCGTCACGGGGGCAACAGCAATGGGCGTTATTAAGGAATTAAGGATTTGCACATAAGAACAAAATTAAGGGGTTAAGAAGTTCATACAAGTACTTTCAAAAGACTCACTTACATTGAAGTTGTTCTACTTTGATATTGTGATTTCAACATTTGAACTGCCTTGGCAAGCTTTCCATGCTGCTTTCCATTGTTCCATTGACTTTTCGCAGCTTCCCGTCCTGTGCCCTGGCCATATGCCGAGCGTTCTTCTCGGCCAGAAACTTCGCCTGCGCGGGGAAGTCCAAGCCATCAACCAACAGCTGCAACCGCTGCAACCGCTGTGCGCCTGTTTGCGCTTTTCCTCAATCTGGCGCGCCTAGCAAGGCGGAAAGATGGCTGAAGTCGGCTGAAGGCAATCAGAACACGTTATGGCATGTTTTGGCCACATCATGAAACTGCATGACATGACTTTGCCTGAGGCTTCCACTCGAAGCACTCGCATGTAAACCATGTATATGAAGAAAATCCGCAACGAGAGATCCAACATGATCCAACTAGTATGGTCTATTTCAGGTGAGGGCACCCCATTTTTGATCTATACCACGTATTGTAGCTTCAGCGTTTTGGTGTTTAAAGCCGTGTGAGCCACAGACAATATTACGCACTATGGCTAATTGACATGGTTCACCTATCAGGATTCCTCCTCATGGGTATCGCAATTCTGGTTTAGTGTTGGATCTATCAATTTTCTTTGGCTCTTTTGACCAAATTTCTGAAGAGACCTGTTGGTATGGTCCTCTCACGCTTTAGAAGGGGCTTCTTCTCACAAGATCTCCCCCACTCTTCTTACTTGGGTTCACCCTGTATATCTCCAACAGTCAGATGCATCGTTTGGCGCTCAGCTACCCATGGGTGATGGACGTGAAGGAAGCAGCAAAAAAAACATTTTTGGACCCATATTTGAGGAACTTGCTTTTGGGGATATGGGATTGTTACCCATTGACAACTGCATGTCCATCTCCTAATATCTCCTATCATGACTCCAAACCCGATGCAATCCGCTACCGCCGCCGCTAATAACCAATGTGACAAACTTGGGTTCAGTACCCCACAAAGTGGATCGGTCACCCAAAAAAAGTCTAAAACGTGACCTTTAAAACCTCCCAAACTTGGATGATTCTCTCCATGGATCCGCAGCGCCTCAATCTCCGCTGTGCTCAGGGCTGGCCGAGTGGCCATGCTGCGCACAACTGGCAATGGGAGCAATGGTTGGCCACAGGTTTTACTCTCTGGTAATGACTAACATAGCTATTGAAAATTGCCATTTATAGTGAGTTTTCCCATTAAAAATGGTGATTTTCCATAGTTATTTTAATTTACCAGAGGGTACACACTATTCAGGTGGTTCTGTGGGAGATCATCCTGGTGTATCCTGGTATTTCTTGGTGTGCCTGCATCATCTTACAGGAGATGACCCACATCTGGGACCCTGGACTGAAAGAAATTGGGAATGCACACTTTGGCCCTTGAAAAAAGGGCCTTGGATTCCAGTCCTGGAGTCCTTGATTTTGGGGCTCCAAAAGCATTGAACTACAATCTCAGTCGTTGAACCGGGATAATCCAGCGCATGCAGTGTGTGTGTGTATATATGTATATATATATATATACATTGTTGTATATATATATATATCGTTGTATATATATATATATATATGTTTCATATTATATATTATTGTACAAGATTGTACATATGGTTATAATTATCACATAATCACATTATACATCATTATACTACACAGAATTATAGCACAACCACCATTTTCGCATTGCCTGGTCTTGGAGAAGGCTTGGACCGTGCCTGGCGAAGCATCCGTGGGCCTAGCCATGGAATGGCTTCATAAAACGATAAGATTGGAGACCTAACCATGAAAAAGGTGTATCATGAGTTATCACAGAGAAAACTCGCATCAAAAAATTGGGCGCCCTATTTTCAGACGAAACAATTTGGATTTGTCTGAAAATAGGTCTCCACCAACATCTGATGATAAGTCAGTATTTTGCCTGTTCAAATTACCTCAACGCCATTTGTACATGGAAAAGACGGGAAGGAGAACTAACTATGTCATAAGCCAGTCCTACATGGGGTAAGCCATGATAACCCCCGGTTTTGTAAATAACTGTCAAGATCCGTGAAGTATACATACATGAGGGATGCGCCATTTGAAGTGCTCCATTTGACAATACTGTCATTCAATATCACCACCATCTATCATGCTGTATTCATAATATGAAATTTATGGTCCCCAAAATTGCATGGCAGCCCGTCACTCACTCGTTTAATGGACATAATTTGGAGCTAAAGCCAACATTTTTTGATCAACCCCCATGTCATCTTGCTGCTTTTATATATCCCATATATCCCATATATCAGACATCCCATCACATTATATCCCCATGAAATATCAAAAAATGATATAACATGCTTTGAGTCCTATCCGATATATCCCCATAACATCCCATAACAATCTTTCCCCCATCTTTAGACTAGGCCCTTTTTAAGAAAACCATCCCTGCCTTGGCTTCCGCGATGCTGGAGCTCTGTGGGGAGCGCTTCACTGGCGGCTTCACCTGCGGCAGTGTGTCAAAACCAATAGTACCCCTGTAGTTCACATCAA
Source organism: Cladocopium goreaui (assembly GCA_947184155.2). Lineage (NCBI taxonomy): Eukaryota > Dinophyceae > Suessiales > Symbiodiniaceae > Cladocopium > Cladocopium goreaui. Next base: position 324,347 of record CAMXCT020005335.1, on the reverse strand, counting down.
AATAGCTGGGATTTATGGATGTGAATAACCCCCTTATTTAATGGTATTTTCATAGCTATTGATCCATAGCCATATCAAAACATATCAAACATCAGCATTCCACGTTTCACGATTTTCGTCAGAGATGACACCCTGTCATTTACGTGTAATCGCCTGAGGAAGGCGAGTCACTCCCGTCAGCAATGTTGGAGCACTCGCGCTGACGGACCTCTCGGAATCCATAAAATCCCATGGGGCCAATGGGGCCATAACTGGGGGTTATGGGGGTCAAATTCACCATTTTCAGAGGTCAAATTCACCATTTTCAGAGCCACTTGTTTTTTTCCCGTTTTTTTTTTTATGTCGTACAAGACTTGTCGAAGAGTGCTGCGCAAAAAAACATTGCTATTGATTTGGCACAAAATGTAGCGTCTTGCGAAGTCCTGGCTTTCCGCGTATTCAGAAGAATCGAAATTGGAATGCTCTGTGTTTTTTTTTCAAACATTGTTGTTCTTAATGATTATATAATCATAGTTCATCAACCATTGATGTCTAATGATTAACCATAGATAAAATGGCCAATTGGTTAATCATAGTTCATTAACCATTCAATTAACCATAGTTCTAATGATTAACCATAGATAAATAATTTACCCATTAATCATAGTTCATTAACCATCAATAAAACCCCTATTTTTTTCATATTTTTTCCATCGCGAAAATTGAGGATCTCCACATTGGTTGGTTGCGCCTCACATCACGGAGGCTGGGGACCTTTGGGGACTTCTGGAGCACCTGGAGAGGCACTGCCGTGATCCCATTTTTTCAGATCAGCAAATCAGCAGATTTTTTTTTCAGATCATATATTATATATATATATGTATATATATATATGTATGTATAATTATATATATATGCCATGTATGTGTGAATATATATATAATATAGATATATATTGATCATATATTCAAATCATCAAACTTGCTAGGGCCTAGGGAATAAAAATGAATAAAACCTCAGGACGTCAAGAAAGGGCCTTGTCTGTGTGAGCTTTCTCCATCTTCTCGACCTTCTCTTTCTGTCCCATGCGTACCTTGGCAAAGGATTGCTGTTCAAATCTGAGGATTGCAGAGGAAACATGATCACAAAGGACAAAACAGGTGGTATGCATAAAATCTCATACTCCCTTTTGTGGGGGCGTGATATGGCGTGGTATTTATTCAGTTTAACACCCAACATGGACAACATGTGGTATTGTTCATGATTGGATTTGCCACAGTCTCCTTGCCAAAGTGCTGGTGCTGGTGGCGCAGTGTGTCGCGGACTGCGCCGCAGAGTCAGTACCTGCAGGACTTGGTTCAGCTCAAAACCAGCATTGGCATATTTGACTATGGATCAATACCTATACATACCATTTTTAGGGGATGAACATCCATTTACCAGCTATTTTGATGTTCACCAAGGGTACAAGGTTTTGACACACTGCCATTTGACATTGATCTCTTGGAATCTTTCTGATACACACACACACAGGGTGTTGATGGGTCATGACGAATGCATCCATGTGATCCATGGTTCCAACATGTTTCAGCACCAAAATCCACGTTGCAAATTCTTCGGTGGGCCTTGGGTGATGCTGATGCCACTTTCTTTTCGGTCTTTTCACTCTTTGCCTTCCGTCTTGGCATTGCCGGATGGGACACATTCCAATCTTGTCTTCAGAAACGCATATGTTCTTCAGAGTCTGGGAATTTCTAACCAAACACACCAGTCAGCTCCATGGTTTATGAAGATATTGCCTATTAAATAACCATAAAATTGACTAATCATTAAATAACCAGTCGATGGTCGGCCTGTCTGGGCGTCAGTGGGAACTTGGGCAAATGCGCTGCCACCACTCGACGCCTTAAGGACGCAGGGATGGGATTTTTTGGACGTATAATATATATATATATGTATGTATGTATATATATATATTATATTATATATATATATAATTTTATATAACCAACTCTATATGATATGGCTGTGTCTGAAATTGATTGAACATGGGCATACTTCATACCCCAGAATGTTGGAGAATGCTATATATGGAAGGGGAATACTAGAAGATTCACCTGTGGATTTGGAGTATATCCATTATTGCAATCTATTTTTGCATATATTGTGAGACCAAGCAATATAACTCCATACCACCTACCATTTCCAAAAAACTATAAGGGCAACAGCTGCGACCATCTTTCCGACAAATTCCCAGTGATAGAGTCTCCTCGAATCACTCCAAAAATGTCTTAAGAAGCTGACATAAAAACACATTCAAATACATGAAAAACATCGTAAAAACCAACTGCAGTTGCCTGAAGACCAGCAATGAAGAGCAAATATTCTCTGGCAATCTAACATGGCTTGCTGAAAAAAATACCGTCTCGATCGTTTTCGATGATTTGTCCATCTAAATGACCATTTAGTGGCCGGGATTTCTCAGACATATTTGATGACGCCGCAAAAGTATCCCAGTGACGAGGACGCCAAGTGCTCAGTCGCCCACACAGCCCAGGTTCCAACCGATGGCATGTGTCGCCATGCTGCTTGAGCTGCCTGACTCACCGGCAGCGGTGCCTGGATCGAATCTGAAATGATGTGAAGTTGAGCAACACAGTCCAATACACATATATATATATTTATATACATGTCTTCATATACTGTATACGTGATTGTATATATGCAAACATATACAATATCAATATATTCTATAATATATCATCTTATCTTATATTATATTATATTATATATATTATATTATATTATATAAAACTACATATTATACATAATAGTTTTTTTTTTTAAACATATATTATATATTACATATTAAATATTATATATTAACAATATTATATTATATTATATATTATATATTATATATTCACAATTATATATTATATATTAGATTAATATATTACATTAATATATTATATATATGTATATATATATAATATATACATCACGTCACGATGCATGTAAGTTTTCCAATGTATTCCATGCAAGCACATGGATGCCATAACCTCTGCAGGACAAGCTCTGCCTCTTTTGGAGGCTCAGGTGCAGCTCCATCCTGCTGCAGTGATGGCAGCTTCTTCCAATCACCATGGATTGTCTACAGGAAGATTCATAGTTAGTGAGAGTTAATGATAGTTCATGGTAGTTGATGATAGTCTTGTTATTGATCAGACATGTTCAGAATATTGGGTAGTGAGTGATAGGCAATGGTTGTTAAATATTGATTAACCTTGGCAGGAAAGACTGGATACAAAGTGATCCCATCAGAAAATGCTGGAAACTGACCAGCCAAGGTACCTACTTCCAGTTTTCCTTCCACATCCTTGCAGCTTGCCGCACCTTACTTTGCTTCGTCATCTTCTCCAACCTTTCAATGGCCAGCAGGGTCGCCGCGCCCAACACCTGCTCTTGGTCCATGGGATCTGGCGCCGATCCCCTGGGCAATGGACGATTCCAAGGGTTGAAGCTTCAAACGCTGCGGCCATGGATGGCCATGGATGGCCATGGATGGCCATGGGCATCTCTATGAACAGTGTATGAACAGTGTCGATGTCATAGGAAAGCTGGACTGCTTAAAAAGTTGTTCATATCACAACATCTAGTGCCCAATAGAATGTCATCACAGCATCTAGTCATCCAGTCACAACTTCTCGTCATCTAGTCATCTAGTCAGGTGCTGCAACCTCTTCTTTGGTTTTTGCTCGAAGGCTCTGGGGAAGCTTTTGCCCCCTGTCATCCGCATTTTGTGAAACTGCGAAGGCGGAGTGTGCCGTCGGAAAATGCAAACAAACTATGGGCACACATCAAAACCAATATTTAATGAATTTCAGTTCTAGGCTGACCACGCCCGGTTTTCCCAAGCTTCATCCTTGACGTGTTGTATCCACTGAAACACTCGTGTTGCCATGACCTTTTTATCATCGGGATGTTTATCAGGATGCCATCGTGCACTTAGCTTCCGAAACAGTTTGGTTTGTTCGGCTTCCGACAAATTGTTGTATTGCTGCAGTTCCTCTTTTAAGCTTTCAACTGCCCTTTTCATCTCCTCATCCATTTGAGCTTCATCAGCCCACTCGGAAAAAGTGAAATCCTCATATCGGTCGTCTCGACCTTCGCGGGACTGCTCGTAGTGAGTGTGCTCCCCTCTGTCTTGCCTTGCGCGGACATCAAATGGATTCTCTCGACGGCTCTTCTTGCACCTCTTGTGGGGAAGTGCGCCGGCTTTCTCTAACAGGGGGATGATGTCTGCGCGATGGTACAACTTGGCTTGGTCCAGGGCTGTATAGCACGGCCGCAAGCAGTCACCACCTATGCCTCTGGGGTTCCACTCATGGCATACTACGTTCAAGCTGCCCTGCCCAACCCGAACAAACTCAAGGATGGTCTCCACCACTGAAAGCCAGCCCGCTTGTATGGCTGCAATTAGAGCAGTTCGTTCCTCTGCAAAGCCGCAATCGGTACGGGTGAAAATGCCAGACTTCCCACTTCCAATGCAGCCAAACTCCGACACAATGGTATCACAATGGCAGCCGCAGTTCAAAACTAAGTGTTTGACCTCCGAAACCATGCCGTTTCTGGCAGCTTCTATTAATTTTCGTCCCACATCGCTTTCAGGGGGTTTCCCTTCACATTCATACGTCTGCCAAGAACGCAAGGTGTAACAATGATAATCAAATAAGTCTTTGTCAATGTCCCGCTCGGCCTCAAAGCTATGTTCTGTCACAAGCACTTGGTTTTCACGGTCCAGCAGGTCAGCCAAATGCTTGGCCACGGGAAAGTCGTGGAAGTGATGCTGCTTGAAATCTCTGATGGACCTCCTCACCAAAATTCGTTCTCCTGAATCATCTTCTCCCAGTTGCCCCACATTTGCAGAACAAGCATATATCTGCCAGCAACTCGTAAAGGAGTAGAACAAGTTTTTCTCCAAGTCCTTTCGAGTTTTCAAGGTTTTCGCCCGTGCCAAACCCACAGGCAAGCCAGTTGTATCATGGGGTCGTGCTACTAACATCTTGGTCTCCATGTAATGACCAGGTGCACCTGTCCTGTTGCAACGAATGGACCTGTTCAAAAGAGGCTCCTCTGTTCGCGCTATCCCATTGGTTTGGTATATCACCGGTGTACCATCGTCCAAACAACCAAAGGAACCCTCTTCTTGGGATGAACCGATTTCATCACCGGCACTTCCTAGTTTCAAACAAGGGTGCAGTTGGACCTTTCCCTCTGGTGTGCTCAAGAATTTGTTGAATTTCCGATGCGTTGATTGGAGAACAAATTGAGCAACATACAACTCACCTTCTGCACGTCGAAGCGGACGAGCCATTCGTAAATCTGAAACAGTGGGCACTGCCAACATCAATTGGAGTTTGCTTAAATCCGTAATCGCTTCATCCAGGGATCGTGGCGGTGTCTGTGTCACCTTGGCAGTTTCTCTGCTAAGCGTCTTCGGTACCTGCGGTACCGGGTAGCCATTGGGTCGCAGAGATTTTGGTGCCGCCATGGCCAGGCGTAAAGGGAATCTACTTCAAATCCTTCCAACGAATACCTGGTGACCTGAGATTGCCAAGACCATACCAAATCACTTTCATCAAACATGTTACCACTGTTGTGAAAACATGTGAAACCTATTTTGACATATTTTGGCAACAGAAGCAGGCATCAAGAACAATGCCACCTGGCACTAAACAATTGTACCAACTTTACGTTTTAAGCATTTTTCATTGTATCTTTGGTATACATTATACATGTACAAACATACGTTGCTCAGCACTGTGCAACCCGCTGAATTGCTACAAGCGCTGCGCAAACATCGTCTGAGTTCATTGCTGCGTGAACACAACATTCCAAGGCACTCGTTGGGTGAACTCTGCTGTCACGGCCAAAGCACTATCACTTGTTGAACAAAATATTACTTTTTTTTTGTGAGGAAAATTGGTGCAAGTACAGTGTGCTCCCAAATTAATTTTTTGAATTAACATAGTGTAATTTCAAAAGAAACGTTTTACACAGAGTGCATGTGTGACTTGAATGGAACCTTCCAACCATTCTACATATCATGTCTGACTATGATAATTCATTGTTCCCAAGTGATGCTATTTTGTTTGAGAAAAGACGAATTTGTACGCAATGTTACACTTGCTTGGTAACAACCATAACAAGAGTCAAAAAACACTACCAATAATAATGTGTATAATCATTATACTACTGTTTAAACATGTTTCCAACATACCGACTAATGAGGATAACGATGGTGGTAAAAACAATTGCCCCTGGATCAGTTCGTGTGGAAACCCACAAATTTCAGAAACATAGCAGTATGATGCAATGGGGCCATGGACCCACTGAATGACAATGTACAAGACCGCTTTTACACTCGTTAACTCCTTGCAATCCGCAGGACTGCAAAGTGCCTGCTTTGTTTTAAGGACACTCCCAAGCATTGCTGGTGGTCCCCCATTTCATCATTTGACCAAAGTGATACACTGCTGCTTGGGGGCTTCCCTTACCCAGGGGCTTCACATTCCACTGTGAGATTACCAGGCTCGGTGACCGATCCTTCTATGTACAACAAAGCATAGGCTGTGATCTAGTGAAACATCTACATAGTCAGCCCGCACGAGCTTCTCTCATTGGTGAAGCCTGAGTATCAACCGCATCAACCGCATCAACCCCAGCGGAAGTAGGCGCCTCTTTATGAATGTCCAACATGTCGGCATGAAATGTGTGAACCATATCAACCAAGAGTATTGTATTGTATGGGTATGCAGGGATTGCGTGGGAATACTGTGGGTATATGCAGGGATTACTGCACTTACAATCTGGACCTGTCGTACCAACGACGTGAGGGCGGACATCAGGAGCATATACTGTGGTACTATGAAGCCCAATCTACTAGGATTTATTCACACTAAACCTAAACCATAATGACCATTTCCAAATTGTTTTGTTTTCCATGGGGTTTACCACAACCCTGAGCATCTGGCCTGAAGCGCACGCTGTTGAACTCGCTGGAGGGCGGCATAGCCTCGCTCCATCCGCACATCCTCGTCTTCCCGCTGTTTTGCCTCGGGTTCCAGGCAAAATCAGGGAACATCCACTGGAAATCCCATGGAAATTCATGGGAAAACCGGTGAATACCGGTGAAACCCATGGTTTTACTGGTGATTTTTTTCCTTAAGCCCATCCGTTGATGAATGGATGCAATGATGAAGCTGTAGCAATCTGGGAAATGATTAATATGAATGGCACGCGTCCCATTTTGGTTTTCCCAAAATATAAGGTAACCCAGTTTCCCGTGGTTCAGAACATCATTTTCCCCATCAGAAAATATCAAAACATAGCCACAAGTGGGATTATCCGATTTTCGAACAAATCCACCTAATATGGGTCTGAAGAAAAGGATACCCCAAAATTCAATCAAAATCCCACAGGTTTTCACCATTTTCCGAAACAAAATTGCCACTTGCGAGCAAAGGCCTCCACATCCTCTGCTCGAAGCCGAAGCTGCTCAGCATATCCTGGCAAAGGCTTTTGGTGAAGGAACCGCGTCCTTGGTGGGTCAGCAAAATAGAATTTAATGGATTTTAATGGTATGTTAATGGTACACTAATGGATCTTAGCAAATATATGAGCGAATGTCATCAAATATCATCTAACTTCAGACTTCCCAAGCAGAAAATATGGAGATTGTGGACGGACCTCAATAGACTTGTAAGACTTTTCCCACTGCCATCTTCACTCCAATGGATCCATGTGTCATGGCATCTGCACGATAGACTTAGTGCACCTGTTTCTGTTGTCTCATGCTGCAGTTCCTCTGTCTTGGACCCCTCTTAGTAGCCATGATGAAGATCTCCAGTCTGCCCAGTCAAATCTCCAAGGGTTCCAACCGATGCCCCAAACCCTGCGCCTTTGGTACCAGGCGCAGGACGATTTTTAGCACAGGCTTTGGCTGAGCTTTGCCCGCGAGCTGCTTTCAGAGCTTCCAGGTAATGTTCTGCCGAATTCACCTTGTTGCTGACAGCAAAGGTTCAACTTCCTGTGTTGATCACATTGGCCATCTGGGTGTCAAAACCCATGGAACCCCTTCTGTTCATATCAAATAGCTGGTATTTATGAATGTTTTTTCTCCAAAGTTGTGGTATTTAACAGGTTTTGACCCATCCCTATCTTGGTAGTATATTGTTACCATGGTTTAGAAGCCCTTCACCAGTGCCTGGATCGCCTTCTGCTTCCATGGTTTTGGTGACTTTGCTCCTATGCCAAGGCTGAGATTGGGCGTGGAAGGCTCTGGTAAAAATATACCTCTGGTAAATTTTAGACTTCAATCAAGCTATCTATCTTCCTCCCATCCTATCCATCCCACAAGTTGCAAGTTGCCAACTCTCCTGGCGATGACGGAGCTGAGGCTTCATCCAGACTTGGAGCTTTTGCAGCGACTTGAGGTGCGAATCTGTGGCGAAATCGCTGAAACCACCAAAGTTTGGGACGGGAAGTTGTGCAGGGGAAACCGTGATGACATGGTGCAAATTGGTAAGAAATGCAATCCCGGTCGGAAAAGGGCAGGAAAACTATTTGGATAGATCTATTCAGTGGACATTTTCATCATTTTCTCAAATACGATAAAAGTGTAGCAGTTCAATAGCAACTCACATCTCCCCACAGTTTCCAAGGCTACCATCCGTGTTTGCTGTGAAAAATCACCATTTCCAAGAGGCTAATCCCAATTCTTTCCATCAAAGCCCTCTTTTTCATTCTTTTTCCCCATAAAAACCAGCCATTTGCTGATGTTAAACCACCATATAACCACCATTTAAGGCCTACCATTCCAGCTGTTTCCGCCTTGGGTTCTCAGGATACGCTGTGACCTCCTCGACAAAGTCGCTGGGTTCATCCCAATGGTCAGCAGGAGTTGAAGCGCGACTCGCATCACCACTGTCTGCACCTTGGAGGATTTGCCAACATGGGGATGGGTCAAAACCCTATCCCCCTGTAGTTCACATCAAAATAGCTGGTAAATGGATGTTCATCCCCCCAAAAATGGTATGTATAGGTATTGATCCATAGCCACATTAATATCCCACCTCTTCATTCATCTTCATTCGTCTCAGGAATATACACATGAGGATTGAATTGGATAAATGATGATAAATGTGTATATAAACATATATAAAAATACGGGATACCCATGAATAGCCATTCTGTTAGGGAAACTGATGATAATCCGATACAGTATGGGATACCCTGTTTTCAGAAATCAGCGCCTGCGGATCTCTCGATGGGCTTTGGCCGGACCGGCGGCTGGCTCACTGCCCTTGTCAGTCTCTGCAACGGCACCTAGGGCGACAGACGTGCCCTTTTTGGATTTCCAAGTGCCAAGTCGTCACTCCACAGAGTATGATGGATTTGTATGGATTTGTGGCTCTAAGGTCACTAAATCAATCGCCAATCAATGTGAAAACTTGAGATCATTTCGAAGGATGAAAAACCAAACTCTTCATGAAGCAGGGCAACAATAAATATCTCTTGAGGCTATCCAATGTGGCTATGGGTCAACACCCTGGTGGTGAATTCGCAAATAGCTGCTATAGCCTGGTGCCGCCGGGGCCTTCTTTGGTGGATCATGAGTCGGCTTCGGCGGCTTTGGCCTTAGGATGAGCGTTTCAAAGATTTTGGGGTCCTCAAAAATGACACAAAATTTCAAAACTTTGGATACTTAGCAAAGGATTGAACATTTATTCATAGTATTTAATAGTCCATTCGATGGTATATAGATAAACTTGGTGGGTTCAAGTGTCCACGACTTAGTTCCTAGACACAGTCACGCACATTAAAAAATAAATTACGTTGATAGAAAATAATCCACATTCCGTGGATCGAAGCAAAAGAACGACACATATTGCGACAAACAGAGCCAGCTGGCAGTCTCGTGGGGTTTCTGTCAGGCAAGTCTGAGCAAAACTTAAGCCATGAAAAACACCCCTATCCCATCCCATTATATGGGTTGGCAAAATGGGTAGCCCGTTCATTTTGGGTTGTCACAATCCCCGTTCAAAATCCCCATTAAACAACCCATCCACCATCATTTATCAACTATCCCGATATATTAATGTGTCATAGGTATAACATGTCATAACATGTCATAACATGTTATAAATTAGGCCCTATAAATCCCGGTGAAATCCCCATTGTTTGCACAGCAGCGGTCACATCTCGATTGGCCACCGAGGACCTGAGAGTCTCACCGAGGACCTTCGTCACCGGGATCCACGATGGACCACACGGGACACTTCGGAGTGCTCGCGCGGCTGCTCTCTGCACTTCGACCTGCGTAATGCGGTGACAATATCATGACATGAAATGATATACATACGTGCATAGAATACTATAATATATAAAAATATGTATATATATAATATTATATATAATATGATATATGATATATCATATATGATATATGATATATGATATAATGTACACTATATAATATATAGTGTATAATATAATATATAATATAATATATATAATATATAATATATTATATATGATATATAATATATTATATATTATATAATATATATAACATAACATAACATATATAATATAATAATATATAATATATTATATATTATATAATATATATAACATAACATATATAATATAATAATATATAATATAATATAATATAATATATATAATATAGTATAATATAATATAATATAATATATATAATATAGTATAATATAATATAATATAATATAATAATATAATATAATATAATATATATATATTAATATTAATATAATATACGTATATTAATAATTATTAATATACATATAATATAATTGATACAAACATCACATCTCAATAAAGTCTGAGTTCACTCAGATAGGTTTGTTTTGCCAAATGTCTTGTAACATCTTGTAACCATGTAAAGAAAGTGTTTGTTCGATCATCTTCATACACTTTCGATACAAACCTCTGAGCTGCGCCTCCAAAATGGTCAACAGATTGTCGAGGAGCAGGCCTGGAAGAAACCAGCATTGAAATGGGAACATCATCGAACTATATCGAGCTAAATGGGGGAGTTTCCAGCAAACCATGGAGCTGATCAAAGTGACGAATAAAAATCACCATGTTTCAATATTTCCAATAGTTAGACCTCCATATTTTTGCGGCTTAACCTCAACTTTCGTTGCTTAAATCTCCATTTTTGGTGGGTTAAACCGCTATTTCCGGTTGGTTCAACCTCCATTTTTGGCTGGTTAAACCCGTCCTGGCCAAAGGCGGATGGCTGGATGCCCTGGAGGACATATCTGAACGCAAGGGTGTGGCTGGACCGCGTGCCTCGGTGACTTCTTCGGAAAATCGACCGGGAAACCCATGGGTTTTTACCCCCCCAAAATATATCACCAAATATACCAAATATCAGTGTTTCCTGCAGATTTTCGCTTCAACCAATTCTGGGACTCTGGAAATACTGTACGTAACTTAGTTTTGCTGTGGAAAATCACCATGAAGACGTGAATTCCAACGCCCCTGGACATCCTGAGACTTGGACCAGCTCGGCTCTCCACTGGCGCTTCCGTTGGCGTTCCAGCTGAGCCTCAACAGTTCGCCATGGAAGCCATGGCCCATTTATAGATGGTAAAATCCATGGCTATGTGGGTAAACATGGTAAAACCACAATCAACCAGCAAGTACCAGCCATATGTTGATGGTTTATGATGGTTTATAGATTTTATAGCACCCATAAAAATGGTGATTTTGGGGATGGTTTATTGAATTTTCCCACATTAAGATCATTGATGATGTCTCATCATATCAATCCAAGATGGAAATGACAAATCCATTGAAAATCATTGAAATATATTGAAATCCACGTCTTAGTTACAAAGGTCATCTTCATCAGCCCGAAACCATTCATCCAGGATCCAAGCCCACTGAGGACCCCGACAACTTCTGCAAGTTCCTGCTGTCTCACATGCTGCTCTTCTTGGAGAATCGCACGAGCCTCCGGGTCTCAGTTGTGGTTGCTGGTTTCAGCCCAGGAAACATCCAACTACCCATAACCAGCGGTGATGTATGGCACATCGAAAACCACCAGATTACACTGATTACACAATCCTCCAAAAACCAGTAAGAGTTCACAAAGAGTCATAAAGAAGTTTGCTATAAAGTATGGAATCAACCACTCGAAGTTTCCGTTTGATAGAGGTATGCGCCTTGTTCCAACACTGCTAATTACTTGCACAACTTTTGCCGTTACAGTACTGGCCAAAATATGCCAAAATGGGCATGGAAACCCTTGAATAGGGTAAATCGAATAGTAGTTGTATACACCATTTTCAGGTACCACACCACACCCAAATCTCAAAAATACTTGCTTACATGTCCCATTGCATCCCCATTCACTATCAACCTTACATCACCACTATATCCCATTATATCATATTATATCCCCGTTGCATTACCAATTATTGTACCATTAATTTATCACTTAATCACCATTGAAAACGGCTGGTTTATCCCTTGTAAAATCTGCCTGCCTTCTCCTCACTCCGCTCGCGGTGTCTGAACTCCGCCGCGCGTGCTTTGGCTCGTTCTTGGCTTCGAATCGCCTGGAAGGCGGCAAGTTCGGAGAAAGTGGGGCGTGGGCGGTTCCCATGGGTTTCAGGTCTTGGCTGGGATTTCCATGGATTTCCTACCTATTTTAAGGTGTTCCTATTTCTATCTATTTCTGCTTCCTACCCATTTTGACAGTGATACAGAGTATTTGGAGACACGAGAATCCTCGAAACAGAACTGTCTCCAACAATATGCGAGCGAGGGCGGTTCCTGGCCTGCATGATTCTCTCATCCGCAACCTGCTCGCATGCCACGATGCTACAGTATGCTACAGTCATGTCATGCAAGCCATCATTTTTAAGTTTTGGAGCTTCTGCGTTTAGCCTAGACAGAGTCTTACTCTGGCAAAAAAAAACGGCAATCTTGCGAAGAATCGCCAGAGCAGACGCGGACACTTGCCTGTGCTTCTTCTTCAATCCTCTTCCGTCGAGCCTGACATGTCCGCTTCAAGCTGAAGAACACAAGGGGGCCGATGCAAAGTTGAGCAACAAGTTGACCAGCTAAATGGGTTTGCCTGAAAATAGGGTACCCCTCAATCCATTGGTTAATCATCATTACCCCCATTAGTTGATGGCCAGAAATGGAAGGCCTGAAAAAATTCCCCATTTTCAGACACGCTGCTATATCATATTGGTTGTTGTGTATATATCACACTATATCCGCAGTTTTACTCCATTATATCACCATATATCATCATTTATATAATATCTCTGTGCTGGCGCTCATGGCATCTCATGGTACACTTGTCTGGCCTCCTGTTCAGCCATTGACTGATCACGCTGCTGACGTGTGTATTGCTGCATCCTTCGACGCGTCTTCTGCCGCCTCGGAAATAAAATAAATATCCAATTAAATATCCCAGTCAGTAGCTGGGTAGTTATGATATTATCCGGTTTTACAAGTGGACTAAGGCTCACCATTGTCTTTGTTTGGATCTGATCAGAGCGGCATTGCAACATAAACAAGAAGGTCTGATATGAAGAAAACATCCACATTTTATCTCTGTCGCTGATCTTTGCCAGCTCCCGGCTGGTGCGAGTCGTCAGAAGCACTTTCGCTTCTTGACCGGCTGAGTCGTTGCTTTTTCCCGAAAGAGGTCCTGGACAACCTTGGGGAATTTCCCCTTCCCCAGCTGGTCCTGAATGGCAGCATTTTCAGACCCAAACCTCTGGCAAGCTTTCTTCAGCTGGTCCAAGCCCTTCAGGGCTGCGTGCTCTGCAATCGCAGCGAAACTCGCTTCTGCGATCAGGCCCTCTATGAAATCTGCAAGAACTTCTACAACCACATCCACTTGCCATCGGTGAGCCAAATCCAATGCTGACAGTGCAGTCTGGTAGTCTGGATCACCCTGTGAGGAGCATGTGTAGAGTGTTTCCAAGAACAGTGTTACTGCGCTGCAACTGGTGTCTTTCAGCCGGATTCGTTTGGTCTGGCGTTCTTGCATGGGCGATGCCAACATGGCTTGGACCACTGGAGATGCCTCCATAAGCATGTGCGTGTGAGCAGTCACATGTCCATCGGCAGCTTCGATGTCCAGGTCATGAGAATCTTTCGCATGTAAAAACTTCTCCCACATATCCACGATGCCTTCATGGACAGCTGATCTATTCCCACGCTGCAACTGGCCTGAGGCTTTTGCAATCCTGTCTATGACTTTGGCGAGGAAATCAAACCTATGTTTCCACTCCGGTTTCCCGTGCAAGGCCTCTCGCCAAGCGTTGATGTAGGACATGAGTGAATGCCCCCGGTAATCCACTGAGATTGTGGTGTTAGCTTTGTCGTTGGTTTTCCACAATTGGGATGAAATGGTAGAGTTTCCGCACTTTTGTGATGTACTGGCCCCTGACTTAATGAGCCACTCCAGCAGGTCAAGAATTTGGTCCTCGTTTCGTCCATCAACTGGGAATCTGCAAGCTCTGACGAGGATTGTGGTCTTCTCCTGAGGATGGAGTATGTTCCAAGAGAAATTCTTTGGGATGCTGCTTCTCACTTCATCATACTTTGAGAGATCCAGCAAGGTCCAGAAGAGCTCCAAATAGTCACTCGACATCCAACACACAATGCTACTAGTAGCCTTTCAGCACTTGAGCCATGCTCTGGAGATAGAGATCAGTCAGTTGCCTTGCTCTCAATCAAACCACCAAACCAGCCATGAACAAACTTGTGTCGGACATGCATTATCCATCCAATCTGAGACTTCAGGCCCTGCATCCCTCACTTTGTCTCTAGGCTTCTCACAACTCTTCAGCGCGAGCTTGGTTTTCTTGCGCCTGCTGTCTTTTTGCCTGGTGCCAAGATAGCTAACCTCCCCGTTGAGGCTCCAGAGGTAACAAACTAACCACCAACAACACCATTCTATATTTAAATTCGTTTGCAAGTCCGCAAGTGTCACGCCATGCAAATGCCTGTTTCCGGTAGTCCAAGTCTATATTTACTGTATGCAAGTAACGAGCAAGCCAGTCAATCAAACTACCTATCAAACGCAAACAAACGCAAACCATGTCAGAAATTCAAAATAGTTGCGGTCCAAGCGCTTGTATGGTATCCAAAGCACAAAACTGTCTAGAATTCTGAGAACCTTTCCTGTGGATATTGACTCTCTACAACACTTAGTTAAGAAATGTTAAAGAACACCAACAAAAATCCACCGGATTATCATCCTTTTCCGTTTCCTTACTAAGGTGGCAATTTTGAGATAGACCCATCCAAGCTATCTTCAAGCGCACCTCAGCCTCGGCACGAGCGAGCTCATCGGCCATGTGCTTGTCGGCTTGTTCCTGACACATCGACGATGAGCATTGCCGTTGAAGAACCAGCATCTCCACCATGGAACAACTGCTGAGAACATCTGCTGAAAGGTTGCAAAGAGAATCAAAGAGACATGTTGGCCGAGGATTTTTAGCATTTCGGAATCAAATCGCTCCTTGTCAGCCAGTCTCTTCAAGGCTTGTTGCTGTAGCTCCTGATCCCAAAGCTTCGACGTTTCGGCGAAGTCTCAAGCCTCACGGTGTCCCTTTGACAGTACAGAATATGCCACATCTGTCCCATCCCGAATGTAGGGCCGGTATTCTGGTGGAAATGGGCCATATATGGCCATATATCATCATATATCACAGTCACTTATTATAGAAGCAATCCCATAACAATCCCACAAACTGACTGTCTGGCTAGCTGGATTTCACTACAGGGATGGACAAGCAGCAGCTCTCCTCAGCAACTTGTCGTGATCGCTGTTCTTTGATCTCGGCCTCACCTCAAACGGTTGCGCCGCACGCGTGATTTGGTGCTACTTGGGAGTTCAGGGGTCTGGACTTGCTCTGTGAATCTCTTTTGTGGCCCCAAAACTTCCTATCCTCCTACATGTGGTGTCCCCCAGTTATCAGTTTCATAGGTTCTAAGTTGGTTTATAAAGCACGCCACAAACTGTAGATATCATCATAATTCATCATACATCTACCATAAACCCTAGTTGGCCTAGTTTATAACATTTTATAACCACCTTGGCTAACTATTGGGCAACACCTTGTAGACCTCGCTTCAGCTTGGCATCTGACGTTCCATGTCCTCTTGGAGCTGCCGCTCCCGAGCTCGCTCGGAACGGAGGCGCTCCTCGAGGCGTGGGCTGCGACTTGGTTTCTCCAACCCTTGTGATTTGGCAAAGCTCATGGCAATGGATGTTCGTGAAAAGTCAATCATTTTCATGGATATTCGATGATATTCATGAATATTCATGGAAATATAAGGATCAAATGCGACATCGAAGAGGACGTGTCTGTCACTTCTACGGTCCCTTTCGATTTCTAGTCAGTACCTGAACAGCAACTCGAAAGCACAGCCCTTCTAGAGAATGTGCACACAGCAGCTCCACTCCTGGAGTCGCTCTTTGGTTTGTCGTTCAAGCTCTTTGGCTTTCGCTTCAGCTTCTGCCTCAGGACGTGTCAGAGGTGCTGGCTCCAGAACACATTCCACAGCTTCGACTATATGAATTTTTCTGATCTATGTGCAGTAAGGAGGCCAAGCTGCAATGTTTAAGTACTATATGGCAGTGGGTCAAAACCTTGTACCCCTGGTGAACATCAAAATAGCTGGTAAATGGATGTGAATAACCCCCTAAAAATGGTATTAATAGGTATTGATCCATACCCATATGATTATATTCAGTAAGAAGGACAATCCCTGAACTTCCCAGTCCTCACCTGCCGCAAACGCTTTTCTTCCACCTCCTTGCGTTGTCGATCACGCTTTTCCTGTCGTAAACAACACTGACAAACACTGATCATGAAAGCAACAAGAACACTCACACATCATAAATCAACATCCATTTTCTGGATAGCATCATCACACTTTTATCCAGAATTCAGGCAAGTTGATGAATGGGAAAAATAAGCAATGGGAGCGTTTCATGAGAACGAGATTTCCCTCTTGAAAGAATTGAGATGAATTCAGCATGTGTCTGATTTAACAAACTATTGCCAAGTGGTCCTTGGCTTCTTGCCTTTTGCGAGCTTTCACTCTGGCTTCGGCCTGCAGCCATGCATCTCTCCATCCAAACTGCATGGTACAGTATCTCAATGCAAACTTTTCAGACACCAACTTCGCAGCAACTGTTGTTCTTAATCTCTTTTAATCATGCTTTTGTGACAAACTGAAACCTGGTTGATGCCTGCTCCTCGCCAATTTCTTTTCACGTCAGGAACAGGTGAACGCTTGATTTGCTCAAACGTCCAATAGTAATGCACAAAAACGCGTGGAAAGCAAATTTCATCCACCTGCTGCTGCAAGTCCCCTTCCGGAAGATCCTGTAGCGATTGTCAGGGCACCATCGAAAACATTCTTCTTGTGATTTCCAGAGGTTTCCCCTGTCCTGCCAATATATACCTTTGTCTGAAAATAGCGCACTTCCAAAATCCAATGGTTGATCGGTTGATCATCAATTTTCCTCGTAAAACTATGTAAATTTCGGGAGGTGAACCCCTTTTTCAGACCCAAAACATCATACAATTGGCGGTTCTACATCCCATTAATTGCCATTATATCTTATTTATCCCCATTATAGTTGGCTTCCCCCGTACTAACCCATTGTCACCGTAACAGCACGGACCTCAACGTCTCTACCACCACGGACGTTTTTGGCTCCGTCCTTCTTGGGCTCCGTGGACTGGGAGATCTGACCATCTTCGGAGCCAGATTCGGCCTGGGAAGCATCAGCTGGTTGGTGGTTGAGCCCTACCCCTCTGAAAAATATGACTTCGTCAGTTGGGATGATGACATTCCCAATATGATGGGAAAAATAAATTTCATGTTCCAAACCACCAACCAGTTTATAGATAGCAGCTGCACCGGGAAACCGCTGCAGGGTTCGCAGCCTGCCTCTTTTGCTGCAGCCTCTGCCAGTTGCTCCGCAGCTTGAGCCGCTCGCTTGGCAGCTGCTGCCACGGTTTTCGCCTCGGCGGATGGGGGAACCCCTTCAGCGCATTTCAGCGCTCAACATCATGGGACGTTCTTACAGGAAACCATGGTTGTTACCAACCATTTTTTTTTGGTATATGTTTTTTGTATGGGAGATCAGGCCTCTTTGAGCTGCACTTCTAAGGTATCGATTTCCTCCATCTTCTGACGCCGCTCCTGCCAGATTTTCAAGACTGAAAGCTCCAGCCTTTCCGGATGTTTTGACCAATATGGGTTTGGTCCCTCAAAGTAGGGAGATTTACTGACCATTGTTTTTGCCATATTTCATACAGCTTTCGTGATGATACGTGCTGATCAACCAGTGGATCTTAGATGGATTTTTAGGGGTATCATCATTGTTTACCCCATTTTTGGATGTGGTAAACCCCACTTTTCGTGGGTTTTTTATGGTTTTTTCACTCCCGACTTCCACCCCCAGTTTTGGACGTTGAGCCACATCACCAAAGAGGTGTGAAATTCACCACGCTCCTCCTCATCAAGGACCGCTGGTGCCGGTGGCCGCTTCATCCGTGGGGGCCCACCCTGGCATGGTTGGGGTTGGTAGACATTGATGGTGAAAGGTTGGTGGGTATAAACGATTATAAGATGGTTGATATAAAATAATGTCAAATAATATAAAATATGTAGATGATCTTGGTGTACGATTTTCTTTCCAAATCTCTGGCCATCGTACGACGATTGTTGTAGTGGTGGAAGGGGCCCTTTCAATGCGGCGATTTGTTGATTACAAACCCAGCCTTTCTGAAAGAAGGATGTTTCATCTTCTCCTTCCATTCTTGTTGAAGGCCACCTGCAGAGTGGACCGACTCAGCCAGCGAGTCGAAAATCAAGTAGAAACCAACATCCCAAGATGTTCAAGTGCCTGTTTGATCAATGCTCTTTCACATATTATCATCGATGCAATCACTGAACCTTTCCAGTTGGACGAATCACATCCACACCTCTTTATTGTGGAACATGTGACAACTGGCCAGGAGCACTCAACTCGGACACTGCTGAAAGGATGCCCTTGTCTTCGAGGCTAGAAAATTGCTCCTGGTCCGGCACCGCTGCCAACAATAAAAAACATACAAAACTACAAGGTGACTCAAACATCTCAAACCATTCTGGAGAAAAAGGGGTCACACTTTCATGATCTTAGAATGATTATGTCAATTCCCTTGATCATATCAATCGAAAACCACCGGATTTTCTCGCTATCATTGGTTAAATCTTCATTTTGGATATATATTGACCTATCTTGACCTAGCATTGATACCCCAATCATCCCCAAGCACCATAGAGTTGGAACCACCATGACCCCAGTCCACCTCCTGGTGCTGCTCATGAATGGTCATCTCTGTGGGACCTGGAGCCTTCGAATGTGAATACAACATGGAACCATCGGTGATGGTCTCTCGGAGAATCCATAATGATGGATTATGGCTACCATTGGTTACCTATGTTACCTTAATCCATGATATTATCATAATCAAATTCATAATCATTATCATGGATAATCATGACACTATTGAAAACATGACCATGAATCATGATAGAAACCATGATGGAACAATGATGAACAAAGAATGGATATGCAGCGATAATCATCGATGATGTGATGGATGAATGTTCAGCTTTGATGATGGATACAGTAACTGGATAACCATCAACTATCGCGATGCTTGATGATAATGACAATGACCAATTGCCACGATCAACGGTGATGATGATCAGTGATGGATACACAAATCAATCCCAAACAACGCAATTTTTGGACAACTTCTGCTGCAACAGACCAGTGCCTGCACCGATGCTGCTGCTTTACTCTCTGCCTTTGGTCGAGCTGCAGCTTTTCGGCTGGGGACCTGCCAGCTGATCGAGTCATCTCGACAGCTAACAATTGATTGCCATAGGTTTGTTCCAGGGGGTATCATCCCAAAATGGCAATTCTAATGGGGAAAAATGAAGGTTTAAACGTGTTCCCTCCAACCCGGACGTTGCTCCACACCTCAAGAGAATCATCAATCATCAAGAGAATCATCATCAAGAGAATCATCATCAAGAGAATCATCATCAAGAGAATCACCATCAAGAGAATCATCATCAAGAGAATCATCATCAAGAGAATCATCATCAAGAGAATCATCATCAAGAGAATCATCATCAAGAGAATCATCATCAAGAGAATCATCATCAAGAGAATCATCATCAAGAGAATCATCATCAAGAGAATCATCATCAAGAGAACCATCATCAAGAGAATCATCATCAAGAGAATCATCATCAAGAGAATCATCATCAAGAGAATCATCATCAAGAGAATCATCATCAAGAGAATCACCATCAAGAGAATCACCATCAAGAGAATCACCATCAAGAGAATCATCATCAAGAGAATCATCATCAAGAGAATCATCATCAAGAGAATCATCATCAAGAGAATCATCATCAAGAGAATCATCATCAAGAGAATCATCATCAAGAGAATCATCATCAAGAGAATCATCATCATCATCATCATCATCATCATTCTGGTGCTTGATAGGGAATGGGGGAATGATAAAAAGGATCCAATCCATATCCTCAACTTATCTTCATAAAGGTCAAATTTGCCACCCCCTCTGACTTATATGTTGATGATAATAGGAACATGAACTTATCTTGCTGAGGGATCAAAATCTGCCACCCCCTCTGATTACTACGTTGGCAGGGATCATAACATCAACTTATCTTCATAAAGGGATCAAATTTTGCCACCCCCTCTGACTTATATGTTGATGATAATAAGAACATGAACTTATCTTGTTGAGGGATCAAAATCCGCCACCCCCGCTGACTACTACGTTACGTTGACAGGGATCATTGCATCAACTTATCTTCCTAAGGGATCAAAAAATGGCACCCCCTCTGAGTTATATATGATGGAATATATGATATATGTGCTATGTACTATTATTTCCTTTGGCCACTTCTGATTCCGACGCGGAGCAACGTAGGGGTTGCAGCGAACATGTTTTAACCACGGGAAAATTTAGGGCTTCTCTTTTTGCACAAAGCCGCACATTGGCCACCAGATTTAATGCCCATGAAACAAGTTCAATGCACATAGCATAAGCCTCGTCCCAAAAAATCGATCAAAAGCGGTCAGCCATGTGTTGCTCTGCCCAGTGGTGCCTTGGCTTTGGGAATTCGCTTCCCATTCTGCACAGCCTCCTCCTTCTCCAGTGCTGTGGGAGATAACCTGCAGAATCCACCGGCTTTAGCTATACGGCTGCCCGCGCCCGCCGCCGACCAGGTGATATACCGTAATTTACGGTGTTTCGTGCTCTTCGACAAAAACCTACATTTAGCCCCAAGATGGCCCCAGCTGCGCCCCAAGATGGCCCAACATAGGCCCAAGATGGCCCCAGGATGGACCAAGATCGCCCAACATAGGCCCAAGATGGCCCAACATTGACTCATCTTGACTCGGTCAAAACGTGCAAATCCTAGCTTTGCCTTGTTGATAGGTGCAATCCGCGAAGCTTCATTAGACATTTAGTGATTTCAGTGCGCAGCTCAAATTGTAAGGCCATCGAAATTGGATGGCTTCAATCGGCTTCAAAATTGGTTCTTCTGAAAACAAAGCTCCCCAAAACCCCATGGTTTATCATTCCAGGATCCTTCCGACAAACCCAACCCATTCGTCACTTCTTCCAGGTCCTTCCTTGAAGCCCGTCGTTTCTGAGGCCGCTGCGGCCGTGCAAGCAGCTCGGCCATCTTACTGAAGACTGACCTTATAATGAGTTCATTTCGCTGTGGGCCAAGGTATGGTGATTTTTCCAGAAGGAAAACATGATAGAAGAGGACCAGATTTTTTAGGTCCTCTAATTTGACATCCTGACCTACATGGCTGAATTTTGCTGAACTTTGGGCTCACTATTACAAGCACTTCTTCTGTGCAAGGAGATCTGGAAACTTTCCTCAGCTTCATGCACATCAATCTCCGCCATGGATTTCTTTTGAAACCTTGGCGAACGGGACGAATCACTAGTAGTGGCTCTGACACATCTGAGGACAGCGCCCTCCAACGAAGTGGCAGTCATTGCTGGTACCCTCGCGAGGTACCACAGCTACATGATGCTTAGTCGAAATGGCAGCAGGAAATTTGGTGTAAACACACAACATGTAGTTACCGCTGGAAACGCATCTTAGCTTCTTTTTCCAATCAATCCTCCAAGCGTGTTTTTATGTCGTTTCCGTGAGGTTGGTAGCGCTATCTTACGTCCATGCACCCCCTGATCCAAGCCCACTGGATCGGGATGATACAGAAGCACCAGCGATTTTTTGTTCCGAAAGTTTCAAACCATTGGCCGCCAGCAACTTGACGTCGTCTTGACGCACCAAGTTGCGCAGTAAACCAATCACTTGCAGAGTTTGGATCTGCAATCTTCGTGAATGCCCCAGCTTCACCGGTTGCATTTTTGCAACTTTGGAGCATCTGTTCCACATGGGAGTTCTCGGAGGGCATCAATTGCTGTTGCCTTCCCAGCCGGCCTGAGGCCCACAGGACTTGACCAGGTATTCCACAAATTTTGGCTGGCTTTTGGGGCCAGCTATTTTGAATCACAATTTTTTTGAACTTATATCCGCCGACCCCGGCTGCGCAAGGGGGAGCGCGAAAGGGAAAAAATTTTTCTGACACAGCATTGGTAGCTAATTTTTCTATTCTATATCCGCCGACCCCGGCTGCGCAATGGTGTTTTCTCATCCGGGGACTAGCAGCAGTAGCAGCAAAAGCCTCTGCAGCAGCAGGAGGACAAGGTAGCTAAAATTCATAGCAGCAGCAAGAGGAAAAAGCCACCAAAATCATCATTTTCTATGGGTTTCAGAAGTTACGTTAGGCATGTTCGGGATGCAATTTTGGGGCTTCGCCGTCCTTCACTGCCATGGTGTTTTCCCATCTGGGGACCAGCAGCAGCAGCAGCAAAAGTTTCTGCAGAAGCAGGAGGTTTCAGAAGTTACGTTAGGCATTTTCGGGGTGCAATTTTGGGGCGTCTCCGTCCTTCAGAGGCATGGTGTTTCCCTGCCGGGAGGTGATTTTTTCCATGGTGTTTTCCCATCCGAGGACCAGCAGCAGCAGCAGCAAAAGCCTCTGCAGCAGCAGGAGGAAAAGGTAGCCAAAATTCATAGCAGCAGCAAGAGGAAAAAGCAGCCAAAATCATCATTTTCTATGGGTTTCAGAAGTTACGTTAGGCATTTTCGGGGTGCAATTTTGGGGCTTCTCCGTCCTTCAGAGGCATGGTGTTTCCCTGCCGGGAGGTGATTTTTTCCATGGTGTTTTCCCATTTGGGGACCGGATGTAAAGGTAGCCAAAATTCATAGCAGCAGCAAGAAGAAAAAGGAGCCAAAAGCATCATTTTCTATGGGTTTCAGCAGTGCAGCGGGAGCGCCGGGAGCGCCGGGTGCGCCGGGTGCGCTGGGTGCGCCGGGTGCGCTCAATTGGCTGAGCGTGCGAGAAGATGTAAGTGCAGGAGCAAGCGGACATTCTGCAATGTAGCGTGGAGCATGAGTTCTAATGCAAAGGAAATTTGAACAGCATGGAGCAAAGCATCAACTCTGTGTGGAGGAAGGTGTAGGTGAAGAGTAACATCAAGCATGCGTGCTACGTGGACAGCCTGCAGCGTACCATCAAGAACATGCAAAAGAGCAAGTCAACATTCTGTATATTTACATGGCGGCAAGGATGTGTGCAAGTTAAAGCGAACATTCTATACAATGTAGAGACCCCCTGTGCAAGTGCAGGTGAACATTCTACAGCGTCGCATCAAGGCTGCCTCTAAGATCATGTTAGGTTAACAAAACATATTCTGATTTTTGAGGCTGTTCTCTGACAGCGCAACTAAGATTCTTAAAACTCGGAAATAGCAAACAAGTGCACAATATTTTGTCCAAGCTTGTCCAAGATCGAAAATAGCAAACAAATGCGCAATATTTTGTCCAAGATTGCCCAAGTTTCTTTTGACAATGTTTAAGCGATCGGGAGGACAAAAAAACGTGATTTGTGGATAGACACGAAAGATAGAAAGACACAAAAAAAGGCAGACAGGTACGCGATAGAAACGCAGAACCACTAAACGACTTGAGAGGTAGAAAAAACATGGAGATAGAACGACAACGATAGAAAGAAAAAACCGACAGCGAAAGAACAATAGCTAGATTTAAATTACTTTACTTCGAGTGTGCCGCACCATGGCATTTCAAGACATACATGTGGACATATATTCTGACATTTTACCCAACATTCTATCTGACATCTATTCTGACATTCTGTTGGGCGTTCTATCTGACATATATTCCGACTTTCACTTTGAACAAAGAAAAGATCAATCAGATAGGTTGAAACGGAAAAGCTAGATAGATATATACTAAAGAAAGGTCTAGATTGACAGATAGGTTAGTTAGATAGATAGATAGATAGATAGATCGATAGATCGATCGATAGATAGATAGATAGACAGATAGATAGATAGATAGATAGACAGATAGATAGATAGACAGATAGATAGATAGATAGATAGACAGATAGATAGATAGCTAGCTAGATAGATAGCTAGAATAGATAGAATAGATAGAACAGATAGAATAGATAGAATAGATAGAATACATAGATTAGATACTGAGCTAAATTTAAAGGCGTTGGCAAGTTGATTCTGGCAAAGTACTGTTGGCACTTTAGACTAAAATATCACGATACATTCAAACACAAAATGTTTAGGTTTGAGTCCAAAATATCACGCCAAACTCTGAAACGAATGCCCAAAATATATGTTGATGATTATCGTTGTTTTGTATTTCAGTCTTGCTTAAACTGTGTGCATGCCGTTTTGCCAAAGACTTGTCATTGTTTTATTCGCTAACAGGGCGATCTGTTTGGTTCGCTATCGCTAACGAGGGAACTGTTTGGTTCGCTATCGCTAGCGTTAGTGATTTTTTAGTACTGTTTTGTTGAACTCCAAACACCATTTTAATAAAGTTGGTGTTGTATGGGGTTGCGAATTTTGCTTTCTCTTACACACGTCGCTAGCGGTAGTGACAGCTGCAAGGGAAAATCCATTTCGCTGGAGCTGGGAAAACATGTGTTTTCGCAAACAAAGCGTTGCGAAATCAGAAGATTTGTAACTCTCCTGCGAAATTACCATCCCCATAGACACGTCGCTAGCGTTAGTGGCAGCTGTAAGTTGCGAATTTCGCTTTCTGTTACAACACTATCTTTATTAAATTTGAGTTTCTAAAAAATGTGACAATATTCTTTCTTGAACTTGCTATGAATAATTTCATCCCGCCGCGAGCCCAAATTTTGCCTTGATATGGCTTGATTAAAAAACTATGATGATGGTAACATTTCAGAAACAGTTTAAACATGCAAAGATGATGGTGGCAACATTTTGTCCTACTATATAATTGACTGGATGACTGATGGTGGCAACAGTGCTTCTTCATTTGAATGAAAAGAAACAGTTATATAATTATATATGGGATCATGATGGCAACCGTATTTCGCCATTTGTAAGGTGATGGAAGCAGCACTATTTCATAAACATGTCGAATTGTTTTTACCCGATGGTGGCTACAGTATTTTTGCGATTTCACTTTTCACCTTCACTAAAAGGACCTCAGGATAGATAGATTAGACAGATAAGACAGATTAGACAGATTAGATATAGATTAGATAGATTAGATAGATTGGAAAGATTACATAGATTAGATAGGTTTAGATAGATTGGATAGATTAGAAAGATTAGATGTAATAGATAGAATAGATAGAATAGATAGAATAGATAGAATAGATAGAATAGGTAGAAAGAAAGATAGATAGATAGAATGAATAGCTAGGTAGAATGAATAGATAGATAGAATGAATAGATAGATTGATTGAATAGATAGATAGAATGAATAGATGTGTACTCGGTGCACTGCAAGTGTACTCGGTGCACTCGGTGCACTCAGTGCGCTGCAAGTGTGCTCGGTGCACTCGGTGCACTCGGTGCGCTGCAAGTGCACTCGGTGCACTCGGTGCACTCGGTGCGCTGCAAGTCCACTCGGTGCACTCGGTGCGCTGCAAGTCCACTCGGTGCACTCGGTGCGCTGCAAGTGCACTCGGTGCACTCGGTGCACTCGGTGCACTCGGTGCACTCGGTGCACTCGGTGCACTCGGTGCACTCGGTGCACTCGGTGCACTCGGTGCACTCGGTGCGCTGCAAGTGCACTCGGTGCACTCGGTGCACTCGGTGTACTTGGTGCACTCGGTGCACTCGGTGCGCTGCAAGTGCACTCGGTGCACTCGGTGCGCTGCAAGTGTACTCGGTGTACTGGGTGCACTCGGTGCACTCGGTGCGCTGCAAGTGTGCTCGGTGCACTCGGTGCGCTGCAAGTGCACTCGGTGCACTCGGTGCACTCGGTGCTCACACTGTGCGCAGTCACTGATCGCAGCCGCAATGGGTTTCAGAAGTTACGTTAGGCATTTTCGGGGTGCAATTTTGGAGCTTCTCCGTCCTTCAGAGGCATGGTGTTTCCCTGCCGGGAGGTGATTTTTTCTATGATGTTTTTCCATCCGGGGACCAGCAGCAGCAGCAGCAAAAGCCTCTGCAGCAGCAGGAGGAAAAGGTAGCCAAAATTCACAGCAGCAGCAAGAGGAAAAAGGAGCCAAAATCATCATTTTCTATGGGTTTCGGAAGTTACGTTAGGCATTTTCGGGGTGCAATTTTGGGGCTTCTCCGTCCTTCAGAGGCATGGTGTTTCCCTGCCGGGAGGTGATTTTTTCCATTGTGTTTTTGCATCCGGGGACCAGCAGCAGCAGCAGCAGCAGCAAAAGCCTCTGCAGCAGCAGCAGGAAAAGGTAGCCAAAATTCATAGCAGCAGCAAGAGGAAAAAGCAGCCAAAATCATCATTTTCTCTGGGTTTCAGAAGTTACGTTAGGCATTTTCGGGGTGCAGCAGCAGGAGGAAAAGCTAGCCAAAATTCATAGCAGCAGCATGCAGCAGCAAGAGGAAAAAGGAGCCAAAAGCATCATTTTCTATGGGTTTCAGAAGTTACGTTAAGCATTTTCGGGGTGCAGCAGCAGGAGGAAAAGCTAGCCAAAATTCATAGCAGCAGCAAGAGGAAAAAGGAGCCAAAAGCATCATTTTCTATGGGTTTCAGAAGTTACGTTAGGCATTTTCGGGGTGCAGCAGCAGGAGGAAAAGGTAGCCAAAATTCATAGCAGCAGCACTTCTCCGTCCTTCAGAGGCATGGTGTTTCCCTGCCGGGAGGTGATTTTTTCTATGGTGTTTTTCCATCCGGGGACCAGCAGCAGCAGCAGCAGCAAAAGCCTCTGCAGCAGCAGGAGGAAAAGGTAGCCAAAATTCACAGCAGCAGCAAGAGGAAAAAGCAGCCAAAATCATCATTTTCTATGGGTTTCAGAAGTTACGTTAGGCATTTTCGGGGTGCAATTTTGGGGCTTCTCCGTCCTTCACTGCTATCCGGGAGGTGATTTTTTCGAAGCTGTTTGACTGCTATAGCAGCCGCAGGCAACAGAATCTGGCGAAAAATTATGTTTTTGTCTAAGATTTCAGACGAGACGTTATAGGGAGTTTTTTGGCGTGGTTTTGGAACTAGCTCGTCCTTCAGAGGCACGGTGTTTCCCTGCCGGGGGGTGATTTTTTCGAAGTTGTTTTACTGCTAGCAGCCGCAGGCAACAGAATCTGGCGAAAAATGCTGTTTTTGTCTAGGATTTCAGACGACACGTTAGGGAGTTTTTTGGCGTGGTTTTGGAACTAGCTCGTCCTGCAGAGGCATGGTGTTTCCCTGCCGGGAGGTGATTTTTTCGAAGTTGTTTTACTGCTAGCAGCCGCAGGCAACAGAATCTGGCGAAAAAGGCTGTTTGTCTCGGATTTCAGACGAGATGTTAGGGAGTTTTTTGGCGTGGTTTTGGAACTAGCTCGTCCTTCAGAGGCACGGTGTTTCCCTGCCGGGGGGTGATTTTTTCGAAGCTGTTTTACTGCTAGCAGCCGCAGGCAACAGAATCTGGCGAAAAATGCTGTTTGGCTTGGATTGCAGGCGACCCGTGAGGGAGTTTTTTGGCGTGGTTTTGGAACGAGTTCGTCCTTCAGAGGCATGGTGTTTCCCTGCCGGGAGGTGATTTTTTCGAAGCTGTTTTACTGCTAGCAGCCGCAGGCAACAGAATCTGTCGAAAAATGTTGTTTGTCTAGGATTTCAGACGACACGTTAGGGAGTTTTTTGGCGTGGTTTTGGAACTAGCTCGTCCTTCAGAGGCATGGTGTTTCCCTGGAGGACGAGCAACAGCAGCAAATACAGGACCCGCAGCAGCAGCAGTTGCAGCAGCCGGCTTTTGGCGCGGCAGCGGCAGCAGCAGCAGCAGCAGCAGCGGCAGCGGCAGCGGCAGCGGCAGCGGCAGCAGCAGCAGCAGCAGCAGCAGGCGCAGCAGCAGCAGCAGCAGCAGCAGCAGGAGGACTAGCAACAGCCGCAGGCAACAGAATCTGTCGAAAAATGTTGTTTTTTCTAGGATTTCAGACGAGACGTTATAGGGAGTTTTTTGGCGTGGTTTTGGAACTAGCTCGTCCTTCAGAGGCATGGTGTTTCCCTGCCGGGAGGTGATTTTTTCGAATCTGTTTTACTGCTAGCAGCTGCAGGCAACAGAATCTGTCGAAAAATGCTGTTTTTCTAGGATTGCAGACGACACGGTAGGGAGTTTTTTGGCGTGGTTTTGGAACTAGCTCGTCCTTCAGAGGCATGGTGTTCCCCCCGGGAGGTGATTTGTTTGAAGCTGGCTTACTGCTAGCAGCCGCAGGCAACAGAATCTGTCGAAAAATGCTGTTTGTCTAGGATTTCAGACGAGACGTTATAGGGTTTTTTTTGGCGTGGTTTTGGAACGAGTTCGTCCTTCAGAGGCATGGTGTTTCCCTGCCGGGAGGTGATTTTTTCGAAGCTGTTTTACTGCTAGCAGCCGCAGGCAACAGAATCTGTCGAAAAATGCTGTTTTTCTACGATTTCAGACGAGACGTTAGGGAGTTTTTTGGCATGGTTTTGGAACTAGCTCGTCCTTCAGAGGCACGGTGTTTCCCTGCCGGGAGGTGATTTTTTCGAAGCTGTTTTACTGCTAGCAGCCGCAGGCAACAGAATCTGTCGAAAAATCAACAGAGTCGGAAAACAAACCGAAAATCATCGAAAATCTGTAACATATTGTAACTGTAACTGAGACTTGGGAAGCCTGTGCTGATTAACATTTACTATTTATCCTAAACTACTCCAAGATCAACAAAACATGATGCTGGCTAGTTGGATCCCTAAAGTAGCTAAAGGCTGGAAACTGTCGTTGAATTGGGGTTTGGTACCATTTCAAAACCCATGGGTTTACTAATCCGGGGTTGACACTCTGCAGCGATTTTCCCAGCTAAAAACCTTCATTTCCTTGGGGATTTCCCAACGATTTTCGTGGATTTTCCATGTTCACTGCAGCCAAGTTGCAGCGGCTGCGCAGCTGTGGTTTTAGAAGAAATTTCTGAATTTCTGAAATTAAAGAATGCGCCACATGAATCCACATGATATGTCTGATTATGTTTGCCATGTCGCTGTTTTGAAGACGCTTCAAAAACTGCGATGGCAAGCAGCGTTTGAAAACTTTGCACCACACGATTCCCGCAAATATCTTCATTCAATATCTTCATTCAAGCATTCAAACCCCGAAACGGAAAACTATCAAGAAAACGTTGTCACGCACAAAAATAAATGTTCAAGTCAACCAAGAATCCCATACAAATAAAATAGGGAATAGGCAAGATATATACATTTCGATCAGGGCCAGCAGTTTTTGGCAGTCCTCGCCCAGAAACTGTTGTTTGCTCATGTTTGCCTATCCCATTCTACCGGTCACATGTCCGGACATTGGTTGTCTTTCCAAATACGACAAACAACACCAAAATTCGAACAAAATTCGGAAACATCGGAAACTAATACTGAATCCCTGCTTTCCAAATTTTATCTCTGTACGGTACCAAGACACCACAGACACTAACCAGCGACGCACTGTCCAAAGAACCGGTTCCAGCTGCTTACAAAACTTCACAAGGAACGAAACAAAATAGCAGCAGAAGCAGCAGAAGCAACAACACACAAAAAAAAAACGACGACAACGACGACAACGACGACGACGACAACGACGAAGGAGGAAGGACGAAAACTAAGGAGGAAGGACGAAGGACAAAGGACGAATGTCGAAGGACGAGGACGAACACACAATTCCTGGTGACCAGTTGTGTATGTTTACCGTTTTTGGTCTCCCCGCTATTGTTCTTGGAGGCCTGGACAATTGGTTGCTCAAAAAGTCTATGTATGTGTATTTGTATAGATGCAATATAATAGAATATATTATAATATATTATATTATAATATAATATAATGTAATGTAATATAATATGATATGATATAATGTATAAAATAATATAATATAATATAACCCAGCCCTTCCTCGACCTAGTTTAACCTGGACGAGTACCACTGGCACAGTGGAAAGTTGGCGAAGCAATTGCCACGGGATTATTTTTTCTTCTCACTGGGCCCATGCTGCTTCAGTACATGTTCACTCTTTTCTGGTCAAAAAGTTTAAGGTCAGTGCAAGAATGGCATCTTGGTAGATTATCTTAGGGCTTGGAGCTGGCTGGGATATTCAAAAGGGGTGCGAAATTAAATTGGCAGTGTTTTTCTTTTTTTGGCAAAAAAAGAATTGCCCTCCATTCAAAAGTCCAGCGGAACTAAGCTCGTAAGGTGCAAGTTTTTGAAACAGGCCGCACGTTTCGACTTTTTGAAAAGCAAAGTTGTGCCGATGCATGGCACGCACGATTCTGGGTGGAGACTTATGGCAATCTAAAACTTTTGCAACAAAGCTGTATCTAATCAATATGTGTAAAGATCACTGGCTGAGTCGCACTTTGTTCAAGATGTACATGTTCAATCTGAGCACGATCGACTTTGACTCGGCTCAGCTGAGAGTGGATTAGCACCATTTTAAAAGCCCTGGCCGTTTGAAGAGTTCAAAATCTTTGCGGGAGCCAGCTTTGAAACAAGTGCCTGGATCCAGAATTATGGCCAAAGGGGTTGCGGGGGAATGCGCTTCAAAATTGGCAACAGTTGTAAAAATTCATGGGTCTGAATCAGTTGCAGCCAGTTCCTTGTTTGGGCACCCGCACTGGATGCCAGTTTCCTAGCGCACCAAAAAAGACTCAAAGTGAAACCCCGGTAGCTTCTTGTTGGGGTTTTGCGGGCGTATCAAGTTTCAGCTCACTCATCAATGGCATTCATCATCAAAGATCATCCTCTTAGGTAGGCACCAGAACTGCTGCCACAACGGTGCTCCAATGCTTGACACCGCAGGGTCAGTGGCCGGTGGAGCTGAAGCTCCGAGATCGGATCAAGCAAGCACTAAGCAGCACTCATGTGGCCTTCTCTGCGCCAGTGGTGCGTGCAGTGTTAGGCGGTCTCGTTAGTCATGCCAGCTGGGAAATTGGAGCAGTGCGATGCTGCCTAGTCATACTGTCATAACATGCCGCTGATGCTGATGCTGATGGCCTGGGGACCATTTTCTGCATCCAACACCTCATGATTCGTGACATCTGCAGTAGTGCGCGGGTCAAACTATGCCTCATCAAGAATCTAGATCACGGGGCGAACTCAGGCCTTTGATACTGCAAACTATTGGCGCCTCTTTGGAGCTATCCAGGTGCGAAAGCTATTGCCCGGCTGCATGGTAGGTGCCTGACGATGCTAGCTACAGACCTAGCTGGCGGCAACGCAACACATGCAACGCCAGAAACAGTGAATTTGATGGGGGGACATCATCTGCATTTTGCTGCCCACGGTGTGTGCCACTTCCGTGGACTTTTTAACCTAAAGGCATCAGACGTTCACATCCATAGCGTTCCGTCCGAAAATTTCTGATGTCGATGAAGGCAGTCTTCATGCTGGCGCTGGGTGCTCCACCAGACCGAATCACGACACCCACTTGGTCAACTTCCAACAGCCAACGGGCCAACGCTTGGAACAAATGACTTTCCGTCTACAGCCCAAACGGCCCAAACCTGGGAAGTCCTAGTGGCTACTAGCGAAATACCGTGATGTTGCCCAAAAAAAGCCATGATGAAATTGTTCAATCCATCAGCAGCTCATTATGCTGAGCTTCGGTTGACCAGTCAAGGCTCCCTTTGCATGGTGCCCTTCAAGTGGTTGGACCTTCTGAAAAGGGGACCAACGAACCACCATTGAGGATGTTCACGCACAGCAATCAAGTGCATGACAACTCAGCCTGGCAAGGCCAATGACTGCCGTGTTTGATTTCAAGCACCCAAGCTACGACATTTCGCAGCCAAGCCCACTGAAACATGCCTTCTGTGGCGTGGTCCACTCAACCCATTCCAAGTCGCACCCTGGCCCAGAACAGATGGCTGACTGATACCTAGCGAACCTAGAACCCTGGAATTTGTAGGTCCAAAAATGAAAACCTGGATTTCAAAAAAAAACAGGTTTAAAAAAAAACGCAGTTTTTTTTAAAGAACCCATCTTTTTTTGCCCAGTTAGATGATGTTGACAAATATCTTCGCAAGGGAAAACGTCTACAAATTCCCATGCAGTGGCGCCACTTCATTCCGAAACCATGAATTCAATAGGAGTGAGGTTTCTATTTAATTGCCTGGGATGAGGGACCAGAGCTACACATCCTAACATTTTCTCTTGGTTTTTGATTTTTGGGGAACAACATATGTTTTTTTTGTAGCACTGGCGCACGAAAAGATAAGTTCTTTTAAAGAACCCGTATTTATCCCGTAGCGAACCCGTCATTTTCCCGTAGCGAACCCGTATTTTGTTCAAAATGGGCAGAACCTATGTTTTCAGAACCCGTATTTAAACCGTAGCGAACCCGTCTTTAACCCGTAGTAAACCGTAGTAAAAATATGGGTTCTGGGCTCTGGTTCCTAGGTGCCCTGTGACGGGGGTTTAGGCCCGATTTAACTCAGAATCGGAGTTCATTGAGCTCAAGCTCAAGAACTCAAACTCGATTGGTTGGCAGGCCCTTTCATCGCAGCCAAGTACTTTCTGTCTTCATGGTGCTCAACCAACAAGTCAGTTTGGGTGAGGCGCAGCCAAATGTTGCTTTGCATAAAGGTGCACTAAAGGGAACATGGATTCTTGTCAGAATGAAAACTGAACACCACTGACAAGACTAAGGATGTTGATCTAAGGGTAGCTAAGTATTATCGGGAATGCCTGCACGTGGTCCGGGTCTTGGGCCTTGTCAATGCAAGTACATACCCAAACGCCCCGTTGCATGTCCTGTTCCGACACAGCTCCTACTGGTCATTTGCATCACTTCGGTGGCAGGCCCTTTCATCGCAGCCAAATGTTGCTTTGCATAAAGGTGCACTAAAGGGAACATGGATTCTTGTCAGAATGAAAACTGATTACCACCGACAAGACTAAGGATGCTAATCTAAGGCTAGCTAAGCACTATGGGAAATGCCTGCACGTGGTCCGGGTCTTGGGCCTTGTCAATGCAAGTACATACCCAAACGCCCCGTTCCACGTCCTGTTCCGACACAGCTCCTACTGGTCATTTGCATCACTTCGTTGGCAGGCCCTTTCATCGCAGCTAAGTACTTTCTGTCTTCATGGTGCTCAACCAACAAGTCAGTTTGGGTGTGGCGCATCAACCAACCAAGTCAGTTTCAGGGTGCTGAATGGATGGCAACTGAACCTCTTGTTCTTTCAAGATCTTGCGGAGAACGAAATTAGGTTCAGAACCGCACGAAAAAGACCAGAGGAGAACTCAGAATCGGAGTTCATTGAGCTCAAGCTCAAGAACTCAAACTCGATTGTGAATTTCATGCTCACAATGATCACAATGTTCTACTGTGAGCAATATCCTAAAGTGCCACCAAATGGGTGGTCTGAAGACAGCTGGCGCAAGGACACAACAGAACGGCTGCATCGGGACAGTCTGTGGCATCTTGAAGGGTGGCAACTGAACCTCTTGTTCTTTCAAGATCTTGCGGAGAATGAAATTAGGTTCAGAACCACACGAAAAAGACCAGAGGAGAACTCAGAATCGGAGTTCATTGAGCTCAAGCTCAAGAACTCAAACTCGATTGTGAATTTCATGCTCACAATGATCACAATGTTCTACTGTGAGCAATATCCTAAAGTGCCACCAAATGGGTGGTCTGAAGACAGCTGGCGCAAGGACACAACAGAACGGCTGCATCGGGA
Organism: Cladocopium goreaui; assembly: GCA_947184155.2. NCBI lineage: Eukaryota > Dinophyceae > Suessiales > Symbiodiniaceae > Cladocopium > Cladocopium goreaui. The sequence goes on along the minus strand of CAMXCT020005335.1, from coordinate 289,943 downwards.
CAGTCTGTGGCATCTTGAAGGGTGGCAACTGAACCTCTTGTTCTTTCAAGATCTTGTGGAGAATGAAATTAGGTTCAGAACCACACGAAAAAGACCAGAGGAGAACTCAGAATCGGAGTTCATTGAGCTCAAGCTCAAGAACTCAAACTCGATTGTGAATTTCATGCCCACAATGATCACAATGTTCTACTGTGAGCAATATCCTAAAGTGCCATGTTCTACTGTGAGCAATTTCCTAAAGTGCCACCAAATGGGTGGTCTGAAGACAGCTGGCGCAAGGACACAACAGAACGGCTGCATCGGGACAGTCTGTGGCATCTTGAAGGGTGGACCACTGAGGTCAAAGACATGTCATGTTCAGAAAAGATGGTTTTGGATTTCCAAAATACACCGGTGGCTTTCTCAAGTAACCGATTGCCGATCTCTCTCTGCTCAGTCTTCCAACAGCCGCTCAGCCAACTGCGGCAATTTTTTCAAGCCACCACAAAATACGGGTGGTGCAGATGCGAGGCAGTCTGTCAAGGAATTTTTCTGGTTCCTGCCCCAGGTGGTAGGGCTTATATACCTAGGGGGGGCCCTCAGTTTGGGTTGAGCATATACCGGCCATATATACAGAGGTTTCAACTCACGGTTTGTCGTCACTTGTTCGCTCACAATGGACCAATGTAACACAAACACCATAAAAAACCGCCGCCTTGCCCCCACATATTGCTCCTGGTACCGGGGAGCAATATAGACCCCGGCGTATACTGTCCTGAGCAATATATACCAGGCACATACCTGGTATATATTGCTGCTAAACATAGGTGATCAATATGTGATAGGTATATACCCGGTGAAAGTGTTAAAGAACACTTAGGTCGATGTGCACGCATTTGTGCTCATGACGCTCAGTCTGTGGTTCAGAAGGGAAAAGCCAGCTTAGCCAGCCCAGGGTGATATTGCCTAGCCATATCGAGAGGCTGCCGCTGCAGGGACTGAAAGGACCACTTCTTGGGAACTTAGTGCTACTACCCCACCATCTACCCACGTGGATGGTAGGCGGAGCCTAGAAAGGTTCGTGTGAGAAAAGAGAAGAGCTCAAAGCGGTCTACGACCCTTTGAGAAAGCCAAGAGCTCAAAGCGGTCTACGACCCTTTGAGAAAGCCGTGGAGAGATGGTGGAGGGCATCAGCCGAAACAAAGAAGGAGTTCCCCAATGGAGTGGGGAAGCAGCGAGCTTTCAAGAATATGAAGAGCAAGCGCTCCAATGGGAGCAATCCATAGCCTATGGGAAGAGGTACCTGTTTGGGCCAAAGCTCATACAGGAAATGAGTGGTACGGCAAGGAAGTTTGTCACTGGAAAGAGGCCGGACTGGCTGAGCTTCAGTGGAGGAGTGACATACCTGATGCAGCACCTGAGGAAGAGCCTTGGAAGGCCACAGATACCAGAGCTGTCGGAGTATCTGAATAGATACTTCAAACAGAGCAAGAGGAGGAAGTTTGAATCGATGAACCAGTACATAGTGAGAAAGACAGAAGTGTATCAGAGGGCCCGACAAGCACTTGCACGAGTGCTGCCAGACCAACGAGCCAGCAGCCGGTGGGACGAGGCTTCATGGAGGAGTTCCACGTGGCAACCTTCGAGGAGAAGCGCTACCTCGTGGCGAGATGACTGGTCAAACACCGGCCAGAGCCAGCGAGACCAGAGTGAGAACAATGAGGACCCATGGGCACAGCGCCGAAACAATGAGGAAGAGGAGTCAGAGGACTTCCAAGATGCCGCCGAAGAGTGGGATGCACCCAGCCAGTGGCACAGCAGCTACCAAGGACAGTGGCACAATGACCACTATGGACCATGGGGCACACAGGAGAACGAGAGATGGCTTCATGAGACGCCAGAACTTCTACCAGATTTCCTGCAGGGTTGGTACCTGCTGATGGATGCCAACTTGACCAGCTCCGAGAGGAACCTGGTCCAGACGGCAGTACAGGGAGACTTTGGAAGCGAACGAATCGCCCAAGAACTCCGCACCCAATGGCCAGAAGAAGAACTTCGTGACCACGACCAAGGAATGAAACAGGCCAGCTACTGGCAGGATGAGGTAGATGGAGAACCCATAGGTGGAGAAGGAATGACGATTCAGAGCCTCCAAGAGGAGGGTATGAATGAAGAGGGATTGGCCATGATGGCTGATGCAGAAGTACAGGCAGAAGAGGCAATGGCAGTGATCGAGAGGGCGCAGAGGACGCTGAGAGAGGCAAGGGCAAAGCAACACCAGGTGAAAATGAACCGACAATACTACAAGACCGAGGTTGAGAAGTACAAGAGCAAATCAGGGCCCATCAAATGCTTTAGGTGTGGAGGCAATCACAAGATTGCCAACTGTCCAGACCGACAGGCACCGAGAGCAGGAGAGGCACAGAAGGCAGAGTCAGCACCTTTTGTCTGCTATGCCCGAGATGAGGCCGCCATGGTGACGAACCAGGACGCCATGACCACCGAAGAGGCCGTCCTGAAGGGCTATGGCATCATCGATGGTGGAGCAACAAAGACTTTGGGTAGCGTCCACGCCCTAGAAGCCGTGGCCGCGGAGAACTTCCGCAAACACAGTGATGATCGCATTCTGGAGATTGACCCAGAACAGAAGCCGACTTTCGGCTTTGGAAACTCCAGCCGCAATCAATGCGTGAGCACTGCAAAAGTTCAGATACAGGCAGGAGACCAGAAGGGCATCCTGCAGGTACATGCCTTGGAAGAAGGACAGGGGCCTGTGTTGCTGTCAATCAGTACTTTGAGGTCACTGGGCGCAATCATAGACTTTGAGGCAGACCTCATCGTCTTTCGGAAGCTTGACGACCGCCGAGTGATCAAGGCCCTGAGGTCCCAATCTGGACACCAACTTCTGCCGCTGACTGAGAACTTGTACAGCAACTCTGTGCAATGTCACAGCGCGGTTCCCAGTTTGAGTAGTTTTTGCTAGGGACAACTCCTCTCTTATCCGAGGTCTGACGGAGAAAGGGAGGGAGAGGAAATTTTTCAGGCCAGGGTTACTGAACCAGTTTCCACTTTTAAGGGGGAAGAAGCTGAGGCTGGTAATGGTGGGTGTGTGTGTGTGGACATGGACAAACAAACACAGCGCGCACTCTCACAACACAGGACTCACACACATGGACATGTGACCACCACCAGCCGTGAAGACACTCACAGCAGGTTGCAGAGAGCGGAACAACTAGATAGCCATGCCGACTGTCCATGCCATGAACCGTCATCAGCTCCAAGAGGCTCTGAAAGAACTAGGGGAGGAACCTCCTGCCCAGTGGAAGAACCCAGAGCTGAAGGTGAGACTGATGGAGGTGGAGGAAGAACTGGGCATCGACAAGTTGCGCCGCAGTCGCCACCACCAAACGGAATTGATGACATGGGTGACGCGCCTCAACCAGGCCATGAAGAAAAAGAGAGCACTCCAAGAGTTTTGCCAGTCGGATCTGGGCCTTACTCTGAGTGGTCAGGAAACGATCCCGGTCCTCCAGAAGCAAGCCATGGAAAAGATCTACCTCTTGACAGAACCAGATGGCCAGGACCCGATGGGTTTTGGACAGCATGCCAGCCTGACCTATGCCGAGGTCAAGAGTCAGCATGCGGGCTACTGCACCTGGGCGCAGACCACAGCCAGCGAAGGACAACACAGCCTGCGACTTGGCAGGTTTGTCAAGTGGCTGAACATGGAGCCCAAGGACCAGGTAAAAATGCCACACTACCTGGCCAAGCAGTATGTCAAGTCCAAAGGGGAGACCGAGACCTGTGTGAAGGCAGAGCCAGAGCCCAGCGAGGCACCGACCAGCTCAACACAAGCCCTGGTCGAAGCCCAACACATGATGACAAAGATGATGGCGACCATGGAAGAGATGAAGGGAGAGTTGCAAGAGTTGCGCGAGGAGCGACCCCGGAAGAAGACCGAGGTGAAGAGCGAGGCCAGTTTCAGCCTGGTGAGCAACCAGCCCAAGTGAGTGACGTAGCATCGGCAGCAGGCTTAGTTGGTAGCGTAGAAGAAGAGTCACCAGAAACAAACGAGAAAACTGTGACCACTATAAGTGACTCCATGGCTCGGTTTTTCGAGCAAGAATCTCAGAATCTGGGACCAAAAGCCTTTCAAGAACTCCTCAACAAAGAGACTGTCCTGTTGGAAGTGGCTTGTTCACCAGAGAGCCGTCTCAGCTCAGAGGTTCAAAAGGTTTTAGGTAGAGAGACTGCTGCAGTACGATGTTCACACTGGAATGGCTGTGATCTTGAAACGGGCGAAGGGGTTAAACACTGCATCAAACTCATTGACCAACTGGACCCAGGGCATGTTTGGTTATCCCCGGAATGTGGCCCCTACTCACCCATGCAAGCTATTAACCAGCGAACACCGGAGCAAGTCGCTGAGCTCGCTGGAAAACGGAAAAGAGCCTTGAAACAGTATGTGGGTGCTAGTTGCATTTTTCAGTACTGTTGCCAAAAAGGTATTCATGTGACCTGGGAACTTGCGGAGAGGTGTCAGGCTTGGAGGTTACCCATGTTGCAGAAACTGATGAAAAAGTACCAGCCATACACTGCCGTGACACATGGCTGCCGAGTGAACTTGCGTGACCCCAGAACCGAAACCTTTCTGCACAAGGGTTGGAAACTTATGACCACACATGCACATCTTGCGGACACGATGAACCAGAGATGCAATTGTGCACCGGGGTATCAACACGCGAAATGTGATGGTGGTATAGCTAGAAGTACCGCGTACTACACACCTGAGTTTGCGAAGCGCGCTGTGAAACCAATTTTGCAGGAGCTCACACACGAGAAGCTCCTGAGGGAAATTGATGGCCGTACGTGCCTGCCATGCAACTTTGGGGAAGGAATCGCTTGTGTGTGTCACAGTTTGCGTGAACATGCTGTTGAAATGAAATGCGGTGCCTGTGTGGTGCCCCATGCATCTGAGGAAAAAGTATGTGATGCGCAATCACAACAAGACCCACCACGCGAACAACAGCCCCCTAGGCAGCAAACTGATGGAACAGACATGGACCAGGACAAAACGGAAACAAACGCCGAAACAGAAATGGCATGTGGGGTTCAGCAGTTGAAAAACGAAACAAACGAAGAGGAGATCAAACGGAAACTGTATCTTCTCCATGCTTCCACAGGACATTCAAACACCAGAAACCTTGTGACGGCACTACAGAAACGTGGAGCCAGTGCTCGCATCATCCAACTTGCTAAGGATTTCAGGTGTTCAGTGTGTCACGAAGGGAAGAAGATTGGGTCAAAACATGTAGCTTCACTGGAACCTTTACCCCCAAAGTTGATGACCATAAGTGCGGATGGGGCCAAGTGGAATCACCCCGTTTCTCATGAGGACTATGAGTTTGTGGTTGTCATTGATGAGGGATCTAGGTACCGAACTGCCAAAGTGATGAAAAAGGGGAAACACCAAACCATGAATGCCGGTCAAGTTGTTGAATACCTGAGGGATGGTTGGTTTCAGTTTTTCGGTACCCCAAATGTGTTGCGGTTAGATCCTGCGGGGGCTTTCAGGAGCCGGGAAATAGAACACATGTGTGACCAACATGAAATTTACCTGGACGTGATACCGGGGGAGGCCCACTGGAAATTGGGAACTTGTGAACAAGCTGTGAAGGGGTTAAAAATGGTTATGACGAAGTTGGCTGAGGGAGACCCCGAAAAAGACCCCGAAGATTTGTTGACGGTTGCGGTGAAGACCTTTAATGAGAGAGAGATGGTGAGAGGTTTTTCCCCCTGTCAACATGTTTTGGGAAGAGCCCCCGATGAAACTGGGAGATTTGTCACCCCTGAAAACCATAAGGGACATGAGTTGATGGTTCCTAACCCCGGTGAAGATTGTGTTGAAGGGATCCAATTGCGCAAACAAGCCGAACAAGCTTTGGCGGAGTGGCAGGCTGAACAGAGAATCAACCGAGGGATGAACTCTAGGGCAAAACCCAAATATGACTACTATCCTGGGGACATGGTTTATTTTTGGAGGAAACAAGTGAGTGGTAAGAACCCCGGAAAGAATGGTATGTTCATGGGACCCGCAAGGATTTTGGCCACCGAAAAACACAGGGATGGCTATGGGAACCTCAAAGAAAGTAGTTCGATTTGGTTGGTTAGGGGAAGGCGCCTAATCAAGTGCTGTCCAGAACAGTTGAGACCTGCCTCAGAGAGGGAGGAACTCCTTGAATTTTTGGGGAACCCTGAAGAAAACAAAGCCCCCTGGAATTTCACACGGGTGGCAAGTGCCTTGGGTGGAAATGAAATGGATGACATCACGGGGGAGATCCCGGACTTGGCAACTTGGCAGAGAGACCAGCAGAACTTAGTGCGACAAAATCCCAAGGTGAGACATTGGGGCAAACGACCAGTCGACCCAACAAGAGATGGAGGAACTGGTGACCCTTTTAGCAGTGGAAGTAGGGGAGAACCCAAACACCTCAGAACCAGTGGACCTAACAAGGGTTTAATGGGAGAACACCTCGAAGAAGCCTGGTGGATTCAGGTCCCTGATGATGTGTACCACGAAAGTAAAGGGGAACATTTTTGGGAGAACCCCGAAGCCTCTGTCCAAATTGAAATTCCCGTCCCGGAAACCAAAAGAGGGATGAGTCGGATGGCGGAAGATTTGGGGGGGTATTTTGTGAACCAGTTGAAACGCAGGGCTGTTGAGGTTAGTGAAAAGAGATTGACCCCGAAAGAAAGGGAGGAGTTTCGGGAAGCCAAACACAAAGAGGTCACTAACTACCTTGCAACCCAAGCGTTTGAAGCTATACCCCCCGAGTTGAGACCCTCAAGAGACCAAACCATTGGGATGCGGTGGATTTTGACTTGGAAAAGAACTGATGATGGGGGATATAAGGCTAAGGCCAGGGCCATTTTAAAGGGTTACCAAGATCCCATGTATGAGTTTCGAGCCACAACAACACCGGTCATGACACGCCAAACAAGACAGCTTCTTTTGCAGGTGGCATCTTGGCGACAATGGGGTGTGAAAAAGGGAGATGTGAGTGGGGCCTTCCTTCAGGGGAGGGAATATCCCAATGAATTGTATTGTGTTCCTTGCCCCGAAATCCTCGAAGCTATGGGATTAGGCCCGGAAGAAATTGTCAAAGTCAAACGGGGTTGTTATGGATTGGTGGATGCCCCCCTTGAATGGTACATGACTATTTCCTCTTATTTAGAAGAAGAAGGGCTTACTAAATCTTGGTCGGACCCCTGTTGTTGGATGTTCAAGGTGAATGGTAAGTTGAAAGGGTTGGTTGCGGGACATGTGGACGATTTCATGTTTACTGGGGACCCCAAAGACCCGGAATGGTGTGCCTTGGAGAAAAGGATCCAACAAAGATTCAAGTGGGGAGAATGGGAAGAGAACAATTTTGTCCAGTGTGGGGTAAAAATTGAAAGACAAAAGGATGGTTCATTTCACCTGAGCCAACAACAATACCTCACCAAGGTCAGCGAAATCTGTTTGAGTGCGGGTAGGAGAAAACAAACCAAAGAAACAACCACTGACAGAGAAAAGACCCAGCTCAGAGGTCTTTTGGGAGCTTTGAGTTGGTACAGCCAACAATGTGCACCGCACCTGTCTGCATCAGTAGGGTTGTTGCTCTCTGAAGTTACCGATAGCAATGTTGAGACAATAGTCAGGGCCAACAAACTCCTGTATGAGGCTAAGCAAAGAAAAGAACATAAGATGATCGTTCATGCCTTTCACCCCAATGAAAAACTGGGAATGTATGTTTGGGCTGATGCTGCTTGTCAAAACCGGAGGGACGGAAGCAGCACCCAAGGGATTTTTGTGGGAATAGCCCCTGAACGTTTGTATGAAGGGTATGTGGAAAAAGTAACTCCGGTAGCTTGGCACTCAAGTAAGATAGAGAGGGTTTCCAGAAGCCCGGGAGCCGCAGAGGCGAGAGCAGTAGTATCAGGAGAGGACTATCTGTTTCATGCTAGGTACCAATTTGGAGAATACCTTGAAGCGGAAACAAATGTTTTTGATGTTGACAGTACGGTTAATCGGATACCTGGTTGTGTGATATCTGATTCAAGAAATGTTTTCGACAAACTTCAGACGGAAGAGTTGTCTATCAAGGGTCAAGAGCGTAGGGTAGATCTCGAACTCCTTTCCTTAAAGTCAGCTCAAAGAAACAACGTTGTTCGGGTACGGTGGGTTCACTCTGAGGCCCAACTTGGGAACGCTCTTACAAAGGGTGGAGCTAAGGAACTTGAAATGTTTTATCAAATGGGTGGAACCTGGCGGATCGTGAACGATCCTAAGATGAGATCAGCCCGGAAGAGAAGGAGCGAAGGGATGGAGACCTTTGAAGGACACACAGAAACAACACAACGCGCACAAAACATACATGCTGACGAGTGTGTGTCTGATGACCCCAAAGTACCGTGGAAACTGGAGGAACCCGGGGGCATGAAAGTGTTAAAGAACACTTAGGTCGATGTGCACGCATTTGTGCTCATGACGCTCAGTCTGTGGTTCAGAAGGGAAAAGCCAGCTTAGCCAGCCCAGGGTGATATTGCCTAGCCATATCGAGAGGCTGCCGCTGCAGGGACTGAAAGGACCACTTCTTGGGAACTTAGTGCTACTACCCCACCATCTACCCACGTGGACCCGGTATATACTGGGTAGAGCAATATGCGCCGGGGTATATGGGCCACGGTCAATATTTGGTATATAGCTCCAAGTCATCAATTTTTAAAAGAGTGTATTATCGTTTTTCAGGTTTTGGTACATAAGTAAATGTTATCGTTTTTTGAAGAGTGTATTATCGTTTTCCAAGCCCCAGCTCAATTTCCAAAAAATAGAGACCGCTCGAATACTACTCTCCATTAACCTAAATTTTGGCTGTAGCTCATATATTGCCCCCAGTATACGTAAAGTACGACAACTGCAGGTAATTTTTCTTTTGAGGAATGTTTATCGATGGATCAGGCAATTGCTCCACAGTTGCGCCACAGTTGCTGCCAAGTCCAACACACATAGCAAATTGGCCTACCACCTAGTACCCTAACCAGAAAAAGCCGTGGAGTCTGTGGTCGACCTTACCTGCCTTACCTCAAAAATAACTTGGGGGAGGTTCTGATAAAGTTTCACTCAACATCGAAGCGTATTCCGGACGCTCCAAAGTTAGTTTGTCCGTGTTTGTCCCCTCAAATCCTGCAGTTCGGTGTGAAATGCCATTGCATCCAGCAAGTTTCATGGTTCAGCCGTCCCATCACTGTTGCCCAAACTGCCCCAACGCAAGCAACGTGCATCGCCTTGGAGTTAGCGAACTTGCATACTAAGGGTGAAAGAGAAAGGAGTCACGATGTCAGTGGTGGCATCTTGGATATAGGTGTTCACCAATCGTTTCCGATGGGAGAAAAAGGGATGGGTCAAAACCTACCACAATCTGAGTACCAAGGAACTGACCCATAGCAGCCCGTAGCCTCCAGTAAGCTAACATAGCTATGGCAATCCATGGGGTCCCAAAATGATCTACCTTTATGGTGGATTTTCCATATCTTTTTTTTGGGTTACTGGAGGGTAGCTATCTTGAGTACTGCTCACCTTTCCATGGTGCTGACCACATGAGGTGATCGAGACGTTTCTTCTGGATGCGACCAGCGTTGGGCTGGTGGACGCTTTGCTCCATCGCAGTCCGAAACTTCGGTGACCACAAGTGTCAGGAATTCCCAACCCCAGCAACATGGCTAACTGGAAAATCACTCATTTAGTTTCACGAGTCAGGAGCAGAACCAGGCAAAAAAAAGTCTGGAGACAGATGTGTTGCAACTAATGCACATTTCCCGCAAGCGTCGGCAAATTTTTGGTTGGCCACCGGTAACTTTCCTGCCCGTAGACTGCATGTGGAGGAAGGTAAAAGATCTCTTGCCTTTTGTAACGTTTGAGAGCCAATCTACCGCATTCCCAAACATCGGACCATTTAGTTGTGTGGAGAGGCGTATTCCGGACGCTTCAAGGTTAGTTTGTCCCCTCAAATCCTGCAGTTTGGTGTGAAATGCCATTGCATCCAGCAAGTTTCATGGCCCGAAAGCGTCGGCAAATTTTTGGTTGGCCACCGGTAACTGGTAACTTTCCTGCCCGTAGACTGCATGCAGTGGAGGAAGGTAAAAGAAAGAAATGTCAATGAGAGAAGGTTGTGCATTGAGAGTGAGCGTATGATCAGTGTGGGTCACTTGTTGTAGTTGTTGTGTGCATTTACATGTGTTTTTTTTTTGTGCGGCGAGAAATTTACCACAGCCTTGCGGCGAGAAATTTATCACAGCCTTCCGGCGAGAGATTCCCCCAAATGGTTTGCGGCGAGATATTTTTTGGATGGCTCCAGCGAGCTCCCCTGGGAGGAGCTCTCACCAGGAACCTCTCAATCGGCAAGCTATTCGGGCTTTCAGAAAATGGAAAAAGTAGCCAAAAAAGCTTCCTTTTAGAACCCCCTAGTAGAGGCGAGCTCCTCGTGGAGGAGCTCTCACCAGGAATACTTGGAGCCCTACTTAGCAATATTGGTTGGTCATTTTCTGGCGCGGCTAGATATTTTTTACCCATGCATTAGGACGGGAATACGGTAGTTGAGCAAGGAATCGTCGCGGCGAGCTACTCCCAGGGGAGCTCTCCACAAATCTGGTTTTGGTGGGAGTGTCAATCCAGCGAGAAAATTGATATTCGAGAAGGGCTGCGGCAAGGAAAGATAGCTAGCGGAATGCCTAAGAAGCCTCAGGATAGCTTATCCCGATATAGCATTTTGGATCTCCAGCTGTGTTGCATGGCAAATTGATTATCCTTTGTACAGTCAACCATATGATAGCCGGTCCTCGTTGACCTGCGGCAGCCCCTTCACTGGATAATTAGAATTCAAAAGATTGGCAAGTCAGTATAACTGTTTCCAACTTGCGCACCCCTTCTCACCGCACAACCATTTGTCAATGAAAATTATTAAGATCTCTTGCCTTTTGTGACGTTTGAGAGCCAATCTACCGCATTCCCAAACATCGGACCATTTAGTTGTGTGGAGGGTTGTGGATCAACCCCTGAACTGAGAAGCGCTGGGTGCACTAAACTGAGCTGTACGAACTGGGATCAAGCTATATATGAAAACACCGCACTTCCACGTGCATCACTAGGCTTCAATGCATCTTGCGGTTTCATCCCTGGAAGCACAAAGAAAACGTGCGTCTCGTCACAGTCTGTGAGTGTGACGAGCCCTTTGAAAAGGCTCCGCCGTTCCTTGAAGTGAAAGCTCTTCATCCGAACGAAGGTGTTGTACAACCCTTCAATGACCCAGGAACTTCATGGAACTTCCACGCATGACGGTATTTTTTGTTTCAAGTGGATCGTGGGATCACGCCGAGTTGGGCAAGGCAAGTACTTACGGCTTGAGTGTTCAGCTTGTGCGCTTACGGTCCGCTTCAACTTTCAGAAAATTGAACGCAGCTTGATTTCCAATCGGCACCTGTCATGATCTCACAAGCATCTGACAGGCGCGGCTGTCTGAAACCACACCTCCAAGTTGGATCTGAAATCATGGGCTATCCGAATGCTCACCTGCCATGCCCTTTCCAGTCATGCCATGATCAGGGCCACAGCGGAAGGCAAAGCCCGCATTTCCCAAGACACCAAGGGATGTCTGCAAGGGTTGGCTGCGGGAAATGGTTTCGCGGGTGCTTCTTCTGCTCGGATTTGATGCGCACTTATTTGCCTTTGCGACGTGCTTCTGTGTGTTGCAATGTAGAGGCGGCACCAAGAGGTTTCGCAAAGCTACGAGGACCTACGCAGATTTGACCCGTGTCACACAAACACCTGAAGGCGGTCATGCAGTGAGTTTCCTCGTGAGAAAATCCATCGTTTAGAAGGAAAAAAACTCTTCTCTGAAGCTACAGCCATGCGGCAAAAGATAGGCATTGATTGGCCGCAGTCAGAAGCTGGCTGACCGCAAAATCTCGGCTCAGAAGACTGCACCCCGCCAAAAAAACAATATTGGGTCAAACGAAATGATTTCTGGCGCAAATTTTGACCATGTTTGATAGGTACTGCACTTATTACTATCTTAACTCCATAGTTTGAACCATATCGACCTATCTTAAAGCTTTGTAGGCCAAAGTCTCTCTTTGCCAGCGAATCTTCTCCAGCCAATCTTTGATTTTGCCGAGATCAATTTTCCTTTTTGACTCTTTAGAAATTTGAGCTCGACCGATGCGGATGGTGGATCTGGTGCAAGCACCACTTGGATCACATGGCGATGAACCACACATCGCTGCTTCACAGCTCAAAGGAAGTCACTTCAATGGCAGGCGGGCGATCTAAGCCTGGGCAGGGCTTTTGAGATGCTCGTCCGCCAAATTTTGGTATAGGATGGTATTGGTTTTCAGACATACATTATCCCCAATCACAAGTTTTTTAGACCAAGGTTCCTCAGGTACCCCAGAACAGAACTCAACAAACAGCGTGAATCGCAGACCGTTTGCTTGGGAAAGTTGATGAGATCTTCTGTTCAATCAAAAAGGACAGTGCAGCAAGCGGAGAAGTTGAGGTATGAGGACAATAGTCTGTCACAACAATCAACAGGCTTCCAAGTGCAACCTGCATCATAGAGGGGATCCGGTCGATATTTTTAAGCCAAGATTCTTGGCTCGCATATGTCTCCTCACGCTGCTCAAGTTGCCATACCGATTGAATATTAGATTACCTAGGATATATTTGATTCAATGAAATTCAATGCATCAGCGAATCAGACTCCCTCAATGACCCAGGAACTTCATGGAACTTCCACGCATGACGGTATTTTTTGTTTCAAGTGGATCGTGGGATCACGCCGAGTTGGGCAAGGCAAGTACTTACGGCTTGAGTGTTCAGCTTGTGCGCTTACGGTCCGCTTCAACTTTCAGAAAATTGAACGCAGCTTGATTTCCAATCGGCACCTGTCATGATCTCACAAGCATCTGACAGGCGCGGCTGTCTGAAACCACACCTCCAAGTTGGATCTGAAATCATGGGCTATCCGAATGCTCACCTGCCATGCCCTTTCCAGTCATGCCATGATCAGGGCCACAGCGGAAGGCAACGCCCGCATTTCCCAAGACACCAAGGGATGTCTGCAAGGGTTGGCTGCGGGAAATGATTTCGCGGGTGCTTCTTCTGCTCAGATTTGATGCGTGTTGCAATGTAGAGGCTGCACCAAGAGGTTTTGCAAACCTACGAGGACCTACGCAGATTTGACCCGTGTCACACAAACACCTGAAGGCGGCCATGCAGTGAGTTTCCTCGTGAGAAAATCCGTCGTTTAGAAGGAAAAAAACGCTGCTCTGAAGCTACAGCCATGCGGCAAAAGATAGGCATTGATTGGCCGCAGTCAGAAGTTGGCTGACCGCAAAATCTCGGCTCAGAAGACTGCACCCCGCCAAAAAAACAATATTGGGTCAAACGAAATGATTTCTGGCGCAAATTCTGACCATGTTTGATAGGTACTGCACTTATTACTATCTTAACTCCATAATTTGAACCATATCGACCTATCTTAAAGTTTTGTAGGCCAAAGTCTCTCTTTGCCAGCGAATCTTCTCCAGCCAATCTTTGATTTTGCCGAGATCAATTTTCCTTGTTGACTCTTTAGAAATTTGAGCTCGACCGATGCGGATGGTGGATCTGGTGCAAGCACCACTTGGATCACATGGCGATGAACCACACATCGCTGCTTCACAGCTCAAAGAAGTCACTTCAATGGCAGGCGGGCGATCTAAGCCTGGGCAGGGCTTTTGAGATGCTCGTCCGCCAAATTTTGGTATAGGATGGTATTGGTTTTCAGACATACATTATCCCCAATCACAAGTTTTTTAGACCAAGGTTCCTCAGGTACCCCAGAACAGAACTCAACAAACAGCGTGAATCGCAGACCGTTTGCTTGGGAAAGTTGATGAGATCTTCTGTTCAATCAAAAAGGACAGTGCAGCGAGCGGAGAAGTTGAGGTATGAGGACAATAGTCTGTCACAACAATCAACAGGCTTCCAAGTGCAACCTGCATCATAGAGGGGATCCGGTCGATATTTTTAAGCCAAGATTCTTGGCTCGCATATGTCTCCTCACGCTGCTCAAGTTGCCATACCGATTGAATATTAGATTACCTAGGATATATTTGATTCAATGAAATTCAATGCATCAGCGAATCAGACTCCCTCAATGACCCAGGAACTTCATGGAACTTCCACGCATGACGGTATTTTTTGTTTCAAGTGGATCGTGGGATCACGCCGAGTTGGGCAAGGCAAGTACTTACGGCTTGAGTGTTCAGCTCGTGCGCTTACGGTCCGCTTCAACTTTCAGAAAATTGAACGCAGCTTGATTTCCAATCGGCACCTGTCATGATCTCACAAGCATCTGACAGGCGCGGCTGTCTGAAACCACACCTCCAAGTTGGATCTGAAATCATGGGCTATCCGAATGCTCACCTGCCATGCCCTTTCCAGTCATGCCATGATCAGGGCCACAGCGGAAGGCAAAGCCCGCATTTCCCAAGACACCAAGGGATGTCTGCAAGGGTTGGCTGCGGGAAATGGTTTCGCGGGTGCTTCTTCTGCTCGGATTTGATGCGCACTTATTTGCCTTTGCGACGTGCTTCTGTGTGTTGCAATGTAGAGGCGGCACCAAGAGGTTTCGCAAAGCTACGAGGACCTACGCAGATTTGACCCGTGTCACACAAACACCTGAAGGCGGTCATGCAGTGAGTTTCCTCGTGAGAAAATCCATCGTTTAGAAGGAAAAAAACTCTTCTCTGAAGCTACAGCCATGCGGCAAAAGATAGGCATTGATTGGCCGCAGTCAGAAGCTGGCTGACCGCAAAATCTCGGCTCAGAAGACTGCACCCCGCCAAAAAAACAATATTGGGTCAAACGAAATGATTTCTGGCGCAAATTTTGACCATGTTTGATAGGTACTGCACTTATTACTATCTTAACTCCATAGTTTGAACCATATCGACCTATCTTAAAGCTTTGTAGGCCAAAGTCTCTCTTTGCCAGCGAATCTTCTCCAGCCAATCTTTGATTTTGCCGAGATCAATTTTCCTTTTTGACTCTTTAGAAATTTGAGCTCGACCGATGCGGATGGTGGATCTGGTGCAAGCACCACTTGGATCACATGGCGATGAACCACACATCGCTGCTTCACAGCTCAAAGGAAGTCACTTCAATGGCAGGCGGGCGATCTAAGCCTGGGCAGGGCTTTTGAGATGCTCGTCCGCCAAATTTTGGTATAGGATGGTATTGGTTTTCAGACATACATTATCCCCAATCACAAGTTTTTTAGACCAAGGTTCCTCAGGTACCGCAGAACAGAACTCAACAAACAGCGTGAATCGCAGACCGTTTGCTTGGGAAAGTTGATGAGATCTTCTGTTCAATCAAAAAGGACAGTGCAGCGAGCGGAGAAGTTGAGGTATGAGGACAATAGTCTGTCACAACAATCAACAGGCTTCCAAGTGCAACCTGCATCATAGAGGGGATCCGGTCGATATTTTTAAGCCAAGATTCTTGGCTCGCATATGTCTCCTCGCGCTGCTCAAGTTGCCATACCGATTGAATATTAGATTACCTAGGATATATTTGATTCAATGAAATTCAATGCATCAGCGAATCAGACTCCCTCAGATTCCATTGATAGTTTCTATATGTTTCTATTGATCTTTAGAATCCCCATGGGACATTGGGGACAACTAATAGGCTGTGCACCTGGACAAACAAACATTTTGATGGGTCAAACATGGTTAAACATCGCTAAACCCTAATTCTTAGTGGTTGAATTCCCAATTAGCTTTGTGAAATATGGTTATATAAACTACTGGTTGGTGGTTTCAACCATCTTGAAACATATTAGTCAATGGGAAGGATTATCCCATGTATTATGGAAAATAAAACATGTTTGAAATCACCAACCAGACTATGTTTAAAGACCTCATTCTGAACAAAAAAAATATGCAGGTCAAATCAGGCCGCCTCAGGGGGAAAAAAAACTATAGGACATCCCACCCAAGGCCTTGAGCAAAGCTCTGCTTTTCGAACTAGGTCAGCCACGCTTTGGCCCTGCAGCCTCACCACAAAGTCTGACTTTATGGCGGGTTTACCTCAAATTATCCGATTTTGAAAAGGGATTAATTACCTGAGGAGGGGGGGGACGAAAGCCAGCCTCCAAACAAATGTTCAGGCGGCGTTTTTTTCTTTGCGCTTTATGCTCTGTGTGTTGCATCTGAGAGGCTTTTACATACAGACCCTTTTACACACAAACATCTTTACACCGAAATGTTTTTACACACAGTAGTAGTCGTCGTCGTCGTCGTAGTAGTAGTAGTAGTTGTTGCTGTTGTTGTTGTTGCTGCATGTTTTTTTACATTCATTTTTAAAGGAAAAAAATAGTCAAATAGGTTGTGTTTACGTGTTTTTTGAAGAGTCTCGCAGCAAAAACACCGTAAATACCGTGTTTTTTACGCCTCGCAAGCCTAAAACCACGGTATTTACGGTGTTTTTTGCTCCTGGTAGCAAAAACCACGGTATTTACAGTGTTTTGTGGCCAGCACCTAGCAAAAACAGTGGTATTTACGCAGTTTTCAGCATGTTGCAAGAAGTGCTTTTTCCATGCCCAAAGCACAAAAACACTGTAAATTACAGTGTTTATGGCTTTTGAAACCCGATGAAAAACGTCAGAAAACAACCAACAAGTGTCCAAAATGGAGCTTCTCTTTCAAGCTCCACAAAACGGAAGTGCGGCACGGCATTTTTGGAGCTCTCCCCAGCCAGGCTCTGGCCTCACCTTCCCAAACGGGCCCAAATCAGAGCCTCCCCCCCCCCACACCCCCTAGATTAGCTTCGCTTCGCTTCGCTTATACCTATACTCAGCCCAGGCCTTCGGCTGGCTTTCGTAATAACCAACAGAATTACAAGAATTAAACGGGTCCAACAATGGGGAACTCAGACGAATTTGGACGAATTTAGTTTCAATGTGTGGCAAGCCCCAAAAAGATGCAGAAGCTCAGATCTGTTGCAGAAATGAAAGGGTAAATTCAATCTGATCCGTATCCTTTGACGGGTTCCTGTACGATTAAACTATATAATGTAGGCCTAGCAAAAGATTGTGAGTTCAATCCTGACCCAACAGAGAAATTGGAGATATTGACCAACAGAACATGGGGATTCCATGGAACATGAAGAGAAACTATGCGATTTGGTGCCTGCCATAGCCAAGACGACTCCGAGCAAAACGAGTTCTCAAATGAGGTTAGGTGATAGCCAGCCATATTTACCAACGAAGAGAGCAGATGGAGCAACATGCAGCAAACTCTCTCTCAGCAAGTCGGATATGTTTTTTTTGTATGTGCGGTAATTTCAACCCCACTTAGAAAAGGATCGTTTCCACCTATAAAACCGCACTCTTGACAAAATTGCAACCAGGCAGCAGAGCTTGTAGCTAAACCTGCCTTTGTCAGCATCAGCCTCTGACTGAAGTCAGCCTTCGAAGGCAAGTCCTTCCCCCAAACAGCTTGAAAGAGGACAGCAGTTGGGATGTACACACACACAACAATCAATTTCAAGTAGAATTGGCAACTACTGGAAACGGTGTACTAAAGCAACCAGAAATGGTGATGGTCATGTCCAGCGCCTGAAACCGTCCAACTTAGGTTCACCAAATAGCACTGCTCAATGGAAGTTGAGTTCGTACATAAAATGACCCGTTAATCCCTCAGTGTTTCAAGCGTAGAGGAATGTGCCCAACCCTGTGCCTGATTGATTCGGACAGGTGGGCCCCGTGCTACCATTCCAGGGCCCAAATATGTGACCTCAGCTTGAGCTGCCCAGATCTCTGTGGTGATCCCTCCACATCTGGGAATCGCACTCAGCGATCTGGTCTTTCAGATTCATTCCGCGTTTTCCTTGGTAGCTGACATTGCAACATCAGAAAGAAAGGCTGAGATGCTTCGATAATGGAAAAGCCTGTCAGAGTGGTGCTACTGATTTTTGCCGAGAGCAAAATTCTCAAGTCATAGATCTTTTCAAAGTCTCAGTAACACATTGTAAAACCAGGCAGCAGAACGCAACCACTCAAACTTAGTCCGAATTTGTTCGCCACTGCTCCAGGATCCACACTGTCAGCCCAGGGGCGTCGAGCAGCATTGCTTGAGATTTGTCAACAAAACCAACCAGATTGAGGCACCCGCACCTCACCAGCCACCACAATAAACACTGGAAGAAACAAAAAACTTCCACGGCGACTTCAAAACCTCTGCTAATCCCAACTTCAATAGGGAAATATGAGATACGAGTGATTTTCCAGTTAGCCATGTTGCTGGGGTTGGGAATTCCTGACACTTGTGGTCACCGAAGTTTCGGACCTGCGATGGAGCAAAGCGTCCACCAGCCCAACGCTGGTCGCATCCAGAAGAAACGTCTCCATCACCTCATGTGGTCAGCACCATGGAAAGGTGAGCAGTACTCAAGATAGCTACCCTCCAGTAACCCAAAAAAAAGATATGGAAAATCCACCATAAAGGTAGATCATTTTGGGACCCCATGGATTGCCATAGCTATGTTAGCTTACTGGAGGCTACGGGCTGCTATGGGTCAGTTCCTTGGTACTCAGATTGTGGTAGGTTTTGACCCATCCCTTTTTCTCCCATCGGAAACGATTGGTGAACACCTGGGCGGTGCCAAGATGCCAAAAAAAAGCTCGAAATGAGTCAGCGTCAAAAATCGACATGGGAATGGCCCAAATCGGAAAATTGTTAATTAGTTAGTGGGGATTCCCGGAGTTTAAGCCCAATGAATATTGGGTAGCATAACATTCATTTTACCAACCAATCATCATTTATCAATTATATCCACATTTTCTTTGGTTTAAATTTGATACTTAGACGTTTCTTACAAGTTATTGCTCAAATGGCATACCCTCTGGTAATTTAACATATAGCTATTGAAAATGGCCCAGTCGAAATAGTTGATTTACCCATTAATAGCACGGTGGATCTTTCCATCGTTTTTTGTATGTTTACCAGAGGCTTCTGAAAACCAAGGCACTGTGAAGAGCAGTGCTTCATCGTGTCGCCTTGGGACGGCGGAGCAGTGCTTCATCGTGTCGCCTTGGGACGGCGGTGCCTCCGCTTTACCCGGTGTCATCAACGCTGGAAAATTCCCGCGCTAAATAGAGGTTGACCCTGGAATCAGATATGGAAAACCACCAAAAACAATGTCAACCCTGGATTAATAAACCCCGTTTACGGCTGTTGAATTGGGGTTTGGTACCATTTCAAAACCCATGGGTTTATTAATCCGGGGTTGACATTCTGCAGCGATTTTCCCAGCTAAAAACCTTCATTTCCTTCGGGATTTTCGTGGATTTTCCATGTTCACTGCAGCCAAGTTGCAGCGGCTGCGCAGCTGTGGTATGAGGACAATAGTCTGTCACAACAATCAACAGGCTTCCAAGTGCAACCTGCATCATAGCGGGGATCCGGTCGATATTTTTAAGCCAAGATTCTTGGCTCGCATATGTCTCCTCGCGCTGCTCAAGTTGCCATACCGATTGAATATTAGATTACCTAGGATATATTTGATTCAATGAAATTCAATGCATCAGCGAATCAGACTCCCTCAGATTCCATTGATAGTTTCTATATGTTTCTATTGATCTTTAGAATCCCCATGGGACATTGGGGACAACTAATAGGCTGTGCACCTGGACAAACAAACATTTTGATGGGTCAAACATGGTTAAACATCGCTAAACCCTAATTCTTAGTGGTTGAATTCCCAATTAGCTTTGTGAAATATGGTTATATAAACTACTGGTTGGTGGTTTCAACCATCTTGAAAAATATTAGTCAATGGGAAGGATTATCCCATGTATTATGGAAAATAAAACATGTTTGAAATCACCAACCAGACTATGTTTAAAGACCTCATTCTGAAAAAAAAATATGCAGGTCAAATCAGGCCGCCTCAGGGGAAAAAAAACTATAGGACATCCCACCCAAGGCCTTAAGCAAAGCTCTGCTTTTCGAACTAGCTCAGCCACGCTTTGGCCCTGCAGCCTCACCACAAAGTCTGACTTTATGGCGGGTTTACCTCAAATTATCCGATTTTGAAAAGGGATTAATTACCTGAGAAGGGGGGGACGAAAGCCAGCCTCCAAACAAATGTTCAGGCGGCGTTTTTTTCTTTGCGCTTTATGCTCTGTGTGTTGCATCTGAGAGGCTTTTACATACAGACCCTTCTACACACAAACATCTTTACACCGAAATGCTTTTACACACAGTAGTAGTGGTAGTAGTAGTAGTAGTTGTTGTTGTTGTTGCTGCTGTTGTTGCTGTTGTTGTTGTTGTTGTTGTTGTTGCTGCATGTTTTTTTACATTCATTTTTAAAGCAAAAAAATAGTCAAATAGGTTGTGTTTACGTGTTTTTTGAAGAGTCTCGCAGCAAAAACACCGTAAATACCGTGTTTTTTACGCCTCGCAAGCCTAAAACCACGGTATTTACGGTGTTTTTTGCTCCTGGTAGCAAAAACCACGGTATTTACAGTGTTTTGTGGCCAGCACCTAGCAAAAACAGTGGTATTTACGCAGTTTTCAGCATGTTGCAAGAAGTGCTTTTTCCATGCCAAAAGCACAAAAACACTGTAAATTACAGTGTTTATGGCTTTTGAAACCCGATGAAAAACGTCAGAAAACAACCAACAAGTGTCCAAAATGGAGCTTCTCTTTCAAGCTCCACAAAACGGAAGTGCGGCACGGCATTTTTGGAGCTCTCCCCAGCCAGGCTCTGGCCTCACCTTCCCAAACGGGCCCAAATCAGAGCCTCCCCCCCCCCACACCCCCTAGATTAGCTTCGCTTCGCTTCGCTTATACCTATACTCAGCCCAGGCCTTCGGCTGGCTTTCGTAATAACCAACAGAATTACAAGAATTAAAGGGGTCCAACAATGGGGAACTCAGACGAATTTGGACGAATTTAGTTTCAATGTGTGGCAAGCCCCAAAAAGATGCAGAAGCTCAGATCTGTTGCAGAAATGAAAGGGTAAATTCAATCTGATCCGTATCCTTTGACGGGTTCCTGTACGATTAAACTATATAAAGTAGGCCTAGCAAAAGATTGTGAGTTCAATCTGGACCCAACAGAGAAATTGGAGATATTGACCAACAGAACATGGGGATTCCATGGAACATGAAGAGAAACTATGCGATTTGGTGCCTGCCATAGCCAAGACGACTCCGAGCAAAAAGAGTTCTCAAATGAGGTTAGGTGATAGCCAGCCATATTTACCAACGAAGAGAGCAGATGGAGCAACATGCAGCAAACTCTCTCTCAGCACGTGTTTCTCGGATATGTTTTTTTTTGTATGTGCGGTAATTTCAACCCCACTTAGAAAAGGATCGTTTCCACCTATAAAACCGCACTTTTGACAAAATTGCAACCAGGCAGCAGAGCTTCTAGCAGAGCTTGTAGCTAAACCTGCCTTTGTCAGCATCAGCCTCTGACTGAAGTCAGCCTTCGAAGGCAAGTCCTTCCCCCAAACAGCTTGAAAGAGAACAGCAGTTGGGATGTACACACACACACACAACAACAATCAATTTCAAGTAGAATTGGCAACTACTGGAAACGGTGTACTAAAGCAACCAGAAATGGTGATGGTCATGTCCAGCGCCTGAAACCGTCCAACTTAGGTTCACCAAATAGCACTGCTCAATGGAAGTTGAGTTCGTACATAAAATGACTCGTTAATCCCTCAGTGTTTCAAGCGTAGAGGAATGTGCCCAACCCTGTGCCTGATTGATTCGGACAGGTGGGCCCCGTGCTACCATTCCAGGGCCCAAATATGTGACCTCAGCTTGAGCTGCCCAGATCTCTGTGGTGATCCCTCCACATCTGGGAGTCGCACTCAGCGATCTGGTCTTTCAGATTCATTCCGTGTTTGCTGACATTGCAACATCAGAAAGAAAGGCTGAGATGCTTCGATAATGGAAAAGCCTGCCAGAGTGGTGCTACTGATTTTTGTCGAGGGCAAAATTCTCAAGTCATAGATCTTTTCAAAGTCTCAGTAACACATTGTAAAACCAGGCAGCAGAACGCAACCACTCAAACTTAGTCCTAATTTGTTCGCCACTGCTCCCAGGAACACTGTCAGCCCAGGGGCGTCGAGCAGCATTGCTTGAGATTTGTCAACAAAACCAACCAGATTGAGGCACCCGCACCTCACCAGCCACCACAATAAACACTGGAAGAAACAAAAAACTTCCACGGCGACTTCAAAACCTCTGCTAATCCCAACTTCAATAGGGAAATATGAGATACTGTACTCGTCGAACTAAATGAGTGATTTTCCAGTTAGCCATGTTGCTGGGGTTGGGAATTCCTGACACCTGTGGTCACCGAAGTTTCGGACCTGCGATGGAGCAAAGCGTCCACCAGCCTAACGCTGGTCGCATCCAGAAGAAACTTCTCCATCACCTCATGTGGTCAGCACCATGGAAAGGTGAGCAGTACTCAAGATAGCTACCCTCCAGGTAGATCATTTTGGGACCCCATGGATTGCCATAGCTATCTCAGCTTACTGGAGGGTACGGGCTGCTATGGGTCAGTTCCTTGGTACTCAGATTGTGGTAGGTTTTGACCCATCCCTTTTTCTCCCATCGGAAACGATTGGTGAACACCTAAGGTGCCAAGATGCCGCAAAAACTCGAAATGAGTCAGCGTCAAAAATCGACATGGGAATGGCCCAAATCGGAAAATTGTTAATTAATTAGTGGGGATTCCCGGAGTTTAAGCCCAATGAATATTGGGTAGCATAACGTTCATTTTACCAACCAATCATCATTTATCAATTATATCCACATTTTCTTTGGTTTAAATTTGATACTTAGACGTTTCTTACAAGTTATTGCTCAAATGGCATACCCTCTGGTAATTTAACATAGCTATTGAAAATGGCCCAGTCGAAATAGTTGATCTACCCATTAAAAATGGTGGATCTTTCCATATTCTCCATCGTTTTTTTGTATGTTTACCAGAGGCTTCTGAAAACCAAGGCACTGTGAAGAGCAGGCTGGGCCAGCTGGGTGCTTCATCGTGTCGCCTTGGGACCCAGGTGGCTGGAAAATTCCCGCACTAAATAGAGGTTGACCCTGGAATCAGATATGGAAAAGCCACCAAAAACAATGTCAACCCTGGATGAAAATAAACCCCGTTTACGGCTGTTGAATTGGGGTTTGGTACCATTTCAAAACCCATGGGTTTATTAATCCGGGGTTGACATTCTGCAGCGATTTTCCCAGCTAAAAACCTTCATTTCCTTCGGGATTTCCCAACGATTTTCGTGGATTTTCCATGTCCACTGCAGCCAAGTTGCAGCGCCCCGAGATTTCTCACAGAGCGCAGCGACGTGGTTTTACGGCTGCGCAGCTGTGGTTTTAGAAGAAATTTCTGACTTTCTGAAATTAAAGAATGCGCCACATGAATCCACATGATATGTTTGATTGTGTTTGCCATGTTGCTGTTTTGAAGACGCTTCAAAAACTGCGATGGCAAGCAGCGTTTGAAAACTTTGCACCACACGGTTCCCGCAAATATCTTCAGTCAATATCTTCATTCAAGCATTCAAACCCCGAAACGGAAAACTATCAAGAAAACGTTGTCACGCACAAAAATAAATGTTCAAGTCAACCAAGAATCCCATACAAATAAAATAGGGAATAGGCAAAATATATACATTTCGATCAGGGCCAGCAGTTTTTGGCAGTCCTCGCCCGGAAACTGTTGTTTGCTCATGTTTGCCTATCCCATTCTACGGGTCACATGTCCGGACATTGGTTGTCTTTCCAAATACGACAAACAACACCAAAATTCGAACAAAATTCGGAAACATCGGAAACTAATACTGAATCCCTGCTTTCCAAATTTTATCTCTGTACGGTACCAAGACACCACAGACACCAACCAGCGACGCACTGTCCAAAGAACCGGTTCCAGCTGCTTACAAAACTTCACAAGGAACAAAACAAAATGGCAGCAGAAGCAGCAGAAGCAGCAGAAGCAACAACACACACCAAAAAAAAAACGACGACAACGACGACGACGACAACGACGAAGGAGGAAGGACGAAAACTAAGGAGGAAGGACGAAGGACAAAGGACGAATGTCGAAGGACGAGGACGAACACACATTCCTGGTGACCAGTTGTGTATGTTTACCGTTTTTGGTCTCCCCGCTATTGTTCTTGGAGGCCTGGACAATTGGTTGCTCAAAAAGTCTATGTGTAATTGTATAGATGCAATATAATAGAATATAGTATAGAATATAATATAATAATACAATACAATACAATATAATATAATATAATACAATATAATATAATATAATATAATATAATATAATATAATGCAATGTAATGTAATATAATATGATATGATATAGTGTATACATTAATATAATATAATGTAACATAATATAATGTAATATAATATAATGCAATGTAATATATAGTATAATGTTCTATAAAATAACATGATCTTATATATATATATACTTATATATATATATAATAATAATATAATACAATACAATATAGTAGAATACAATACAATATTAAATTATACCAGCGTTGACCCCAAGCAGATGTAGAAATTTTAAATTATATTGTACATGCGAACCAAGGAACCCAGGGTGGGAGACAAGTGTGGGAGACAAGTGGGAGACAAGTGTAAACTCAGCCCAAAGAACCCACAGTGGGAGACAAGTGTGGGAAACAAGAGTGGGACACAAGTGTGGGAGACAAGTGTGGGAGAAAAGTGGGAGACAAGTGTAAACTCAGGCGCACCCAGACATCCAGAGTGGGAGATACGTGTGGGAGACAAGTGGGAGACAAGTGTAAAATCATGGGGCCCAAGGCACCCAGAGTGAAAGACAAGTGTGGGAGACAAGTGGAAGACAAGAGTAAAATCATGCGGCCCAAGGCACCCAGAGTGGGAGATAAGTGTGGAAGACAGGTGTGGGAGACAAGTGGGAGACAATTGTAAAATCATGCGGCCCAAGACACCCAGAGTGAGAGACAAGTGTGGGAGACAAGTGGGAGACAAGTGTAAACTCATGCGGCCCAAGGCAACCAGAGTGGGAGACAAGTGTGGGAGACAAGTGGGAAACAAGTGTGGGCGAACAATGGAGACCAAGTGTAAACTCATGCCTCCAGACATCCCAGAGTGGAAGACAGGTGTGGGAGACAAGTGGGAGACAATTGTAAAATCATGCGGCCCAAGACACCCAGAGTGAGAGACAAGTGTGGGAGACAAGTGGGAGACAAGTGTAAACTCATGCGGCCCAAGGCAACCAGAGTGGGAGACAAGTGTGGGAGACAAGTGGGAAACAAGTGTAAACTCATGCGGCCCAAGGCACCCAAGTGTGAGGGACAAGTGAGAGACAAGTGTAAAATCATGCGGCCCAAGGCACCCAGAGTGGGAGACAAGTGTGGGAGACAAGTGGGAGACAAGTGTAGACTCATGCGGCCAAAGGCACCCAGAGTGGGAGACAAGTGTGGGAGACAAGGGGGAGACAAGTGTAAACTCATGCGGCCCAAGAAACCCAGAGTGGCAGACAAGTGTGGGAGACAAGTGTGGGAGACAAGTGTGGGAGACAAGTGTGGGAGACAAGTGTGGGAGACAAGTGTGGGAGACAAGTGGGAGACAAGTGTAAACTCATGCGCTCCCAGACATCCAGAGTGGGAGACACGTGTGGGAAACAACCCAAGACACCCGGAGTGGGAGACAAGTGTGGGAGACAAGTGGAAGACAAGTGTAAACTCATGCGGCCCAAGGCACCCAGACTGGGAGACATGTGTGGGAGACAAGTGGGAAACAAGTGGGAGACAAGTGGGAGACAAGTGTAAACTCATGTGGCCCAAGACACCCAGAGTGAAAGACAAGTGTGGGAGACAAGTGGAAGACAAGCGTAAACTCATGCAGCCAAAGGAACCCAGAGTGCTAGACAAGGTGTGAAAGACAAGTGGGGAGACAAGTGTAAATCATGCGCCCAAGCACCCAGAGTGAAAGACAATTTGGAGACCAAGTGGAAGACAAGAGGAAATCATGCGGCCATGCGGCCCCAGCACAGAGTGTGAGATAAGTTGGAAGACAAGTGTGGGAGACAAGTGTAGACTCATGCAGCCCAAAGAAAACCCAGATGGGAGACAAGTGTGGATACAAGTGTAAACTCATGCAGCCCAAGCAACCATAGTGGGCGACAGTCGGTGTGGTGGAGACAAGTGGCATCAGTGGAAGACAAGTGTAAACTCATGCGGCCCAAGGCACCCAGAGTGAAAGACAAGTGTGGGAGACAAGTGGGAGACAAGTGTAAACTCATGCGGCCCAAGACACCCAGAGTGAAAGACAAGTGTGGGAGACAAGTGGAAGACAAGTGTAAACTCATGCAGCCCAAGGAAACCAGAGTGTGAGGGACAAGCGGGAGACAAGTGTAAAATGATGCGGCCCAAGGCACCCAGAGTGAGAGACAAGTGCGGAAGACAAGTGGAAGACAAGTGTAAACTCATGCGGCCCAAGGCACCCAGACTGGGAGACATGTGTGGGAGACAAGTGGGAAACAAGTGGGAGACAAGTGTAAACTCATGCGGCCCAAGGCACCCAGAGTGGGAGACAAGTGTGGAAGACAAGTGTGGGAGACAAGTGTAAACTCATGCGGCCCAAGGCACCCAGAGTGCGAGACAAGTGTGGGAAACAAGTGTGGGAGACAAGTGGGAGACAAGTGTAAACTCATGCGGCCCAAGATACCCAGAGTGGGAGACAAGTGTGGAAGACAAGTGTAGGAGACAAGTGTAAACTCATGCGGCCCAAGGCACCCAGAGTGGGAGACAAGTGCGGGAGACAAGTGGGAGACAAGTGTAACATGCGGCCCAAGGCACCCAGAGTCGGAGACAAGTGTGGGAGACAAGTGGAAGACGAGTGTAAACTCATGCGGCCCAAGGCACCCAAGTATGAGGGACAAGTTGGAGACAAGTGTAAAATCATTCGGCCCAAGGCACCCAGAGTGGGAGACAAGTGCGGAAGACAAGTGGGAGACAAGTGTAAACTTATGCGGCCCAAGGCACCTTGAGTGGGAGACAAGTGTGGGAGACAAATGGAAGACAAGTGTAAACTCATGCGGCCCAAGGCACCCAGAGTGCGAGACAAGTGTGGGAGACAAGTGGGAGACAAGTGTAAACTCATGCGGCCCAAGGCACCCAGAGTGGGAGACAAGTGTGAGGGACAAGTGGGAGACAAGTGTGGGAGACAAGTGCAAACTCATGCGGCCCAAGGCACCCAGAGTGGGAGACAAGTGTGGGAGATAAGTGTGGGAGACAAGTGTGGGAGACAAGTGTAAACTCATGCGGCCCAAGGCACCCAGAGTGAAAGACAACTGTGGGAGACAAGTGGAAGACAAGTGGGAGACAAGTGTAAAATCATGCGGCCCAAGGCACCCAGAGTGAAAGACAAGTGTGGGAGACAAGTGTGAGAGACAAGTGTAAACTCATGCGGCCCAAGAAACCCAGAGTGGGAGACAAGTGTGGAAGACAAGTGTGGGAGACAAGTGTAAACTCATGCGGCCCAAGGCACCCAGAGTGGGAGACAAGTGGGAGACAAGTGTAAACTCATGCGGCCCAAGGCACCCAGAGTGGGAGACAAGTGTGGGAGACAAGTGTGGGAGACAAATGGAAGACAAGTGTAGACTCATGCGGCCCAAGGCACCCAGAGTGCGAGACAAGTGTGGGAAACAAGTGGGAGACAAGTGTAAACTCATGCGGCCCAAGACACCCAGAGTGCAAAAACAAGCGTGGAAGACAAGTGTGCGAGACAAGTGTAAACTCATGCGGCCCAAGGCACCCAGAGTGGGAGACAAGTGTGGGAGACAAGTGGGAGACAAGTGTAAAGTGATGCGACCCAAGGCACCCAGAGTGGGAGACAAGTGTGAGGGACAAGTCGGAGACAAGTGTAAACTCATGCGGCGCAACCAGAGTGGGAGACAAGTGTGGGAGACAAATGGAAGACAAGTGTAAACTCATGCGGCCCAAGGCACCCAGAGTGCGAGACAAGTGTGAAAGACAAGTGTGGGAGACGAGTGTGGGAGACAAGTGTAAACTGCAAACTCATGCGGCCCAAGGCACCCAGAGCGGCAGACAACTGTGAAAGACGAGTGGAAGACAGGTGTAAACTCATGTGGCCCAAGGCACCCAGAGTGGGATGCAAGCCCGGAGACAGAGGCAAAATCATGCGGCCCAGGGATGCAACCCTTTGAAAGGAGTAAGAACCCCATACAGGTAAACCTGTTTGCGGAACAAAAAATGATATGACATAATATAATGTACGGTAAGTAATGTAGTATAATGTAATGTAACGTTACATGATATAATATAATACAATATAAATACAATATACTAAAATATCATGTCATATCATATCATATCACATCATATCATATACGATCCAATTTTGGGCATGAAACCTGCGATTTTTGACAGGAGTGGCCCTAGGTAGTCAGATCAGATCAAGGTGTGCAGCACATGCTGAAGCTGCCAGCGTATGTTTTCCTCGCGCAGAGATGCACTGCAGGGCGGCTTTTCCTCAAATGGCGCGGGTTAAGGCAAATGAACGAGTACCACTGGCACAGTGGAAAGTTGGCGAAGCAATTGCCACGGGATTCTTTTTTCTTCTCACTGGGCCCATGCTGCTTCAGTACATGTTCACTCTTTTCTGGTCAAAAAGTTTAAGGTCAGTGCGAGAGTGGCATCTTGGTAGATTATCTTAGGGCTTGGAGCTGGCTGGGATATTCAAAAGGGGTGCAAAATTAAATTGGCATTGTTTTTCTTTTTTTGGCAAAAAAAGAATTGCCCTCCATTCAAAAGTCCAGCGGAACTAAGCTCGTAAGGTGCAAGTTTTTGAAACAGGCCGCACGTTTCGACTTTTTGAAAAGCAAAGTTGTGCCGATGCATGGCACGCACGATTCTGGGTGGAGACTTATGGCAATCTAAAACTTTTGCAACAAAGCTGTATCTAATCAATATGTGTAAAGATCACTGGCTGAGTCGCACTTTGTTCAAGATGTACATGTTCAATCTGAGCACGATCGACTTTGACTCGGCTCAGCTGAGAGTGGATTAGCACCATTTTAAAAGCCCTGGCCGTTTGAAGAGTTCAAAATCTTTGCGGGAGCCAGCTTTGAAACAAGTGCCTGGATCCAGAATTATGGCCAAAGGGGTTGCGGGGGAATGCGCTTCAAAATTGGCAAACGTTGTAAAAAAAATCATGGGTCTGAATCAGTTGCAGCCAGTTCCTTGTTTGGGCACCCGCACTGGATGCCAGTTTCCTAGCGCACCAAAAAAGACTCGAAGTGAAACCCCGGTAGCTTCTTGTTGGGGTTTTGCGGGCGTATCAAGTTTCAGCTCACTCATCAATGGCATTCATCATCAAAGATCATCCTCTTAGGTAGGCACCAGAACTGCTGCCACAACGGTGCTCCAATGCCTGACACCGCAGGGTCAGTGGCCGGTGGAGCTGACGCTCCGAGATTGGATCAAGCAAGCACTAAGCAGCACTCATGTGGCCTTCTCAGCGCCAGTGGTGCGTGCAGTGTTAGGCGGTCTCGTTCGTCATGCCAGCTGGGAAATTGGAGCAGTGCGATGCTGCCTAGTCATACTGTCATAACATGCCGCTGATGCTGATGCTGATGGCCTGGGGACCATTTTCTGCATCCAACACCTCATGATTCGTGACATCGGCAGTGCGCCGGTCAAACACCAGACCGATGATGTTGCCCAAAAAAAGCCATGATGAAATTGTTCAATCCATCAGCCCATATCTGTCAGTTCATTATGCTGTGCTTCGGTTGACCAGTCAAGGCTCCCTTTGCATGGTGCCCTTCAAGTGGTTGGACCTTCTGAAAAGGGGACCAACGAACAACCATTGTTGAGGACACTCCAGCACACCGATAATCATGCGCATGACATCTCAGCCTGAGTGGCAAGCAATGGCACATAACTGCCGTGATTTCCAGCACCCAAACCGACATTTCGCAGCCAAGCCCACTGAAACATGCCTTCTGTGGCGTGCTCCACTCAACCCATTCCAAGTCGCACCCGAGATCTGGCCCAGAACAGATGGCTGACTGCATCTGACTCTGATAGATCTGACAGATCTGAGAATCTGATAGATGCGCATCCTGCGAGTGATGTGCTGCTTGCTAGCGTGGCGGAGCAAAATATGGCACGGCCACAGCTGCAGCTCTTAAGGCGCAGCCCTCAAAGTTGTTGAAAGATCGGATTGAAGGTAGAGGAGCAAAATGAAATGCAAACAGCTTGGAGCACAACAGAAGTTCTTCTTGGCTGCAAGCGCAGAGTCGCTTTACGCATTCTTTCTTCTGTTTTCAAGCATCCTCTGCACCAACACGATAAAGACCAGGCCGATTTGAAGCACTTGAAAAAACTCTGCAGGCCGTGCCCCAAGGCTTTACGAAACCGGTGGATCTAGCAGCACTTATGGCGCTCCTACAATCACACCTGTCAAAACAATAGCAGCAAACTCTGCATCAAAACTCAACAAAGGCAGGGGGACTTCTGGTCTCGTCTCATACCTCTCCGACTCAATTGCTTGACTGCATGACTCCATCTGAGATTTTCGGACAAGAAAAGTTTCTCTTGGCTGCAAGCGCAGAATCGCTTTATGCATTCTTTCTTCTGTTTTCAAGCCTCGGGCCGATTCGACCGTCGGGAGGCTTCAGTGACTTGCAAAAACGTCAGGATTTTGAAGGCCGTGCTCCAAGGCGTCACAAAACCGTTGGATTTGGCACTTGTGGCTCTCCTACAACCATCCGTTTCAAACAAAATTCCCGGCTGCTATTTTTCAAAACTAGACCATCAACCACAAGGCGGAACGATCAATACTGTATTCTGCGCCTGTCTGACCAATGCAAAGGGAAATGCTGGTCTCGTCTCATACCTGTCTAAATCAGCTACATGACTGCATGACTCACGTTTCAAACAAAATCTTCGGATGCTTTTATTATTGCATTCTGTGCGTGTCTGCCCAATGCAAGCGGAAATGGCGCTCTCCGCTCATACCTCTCCAAATCAACCGCTTGAACATATGATTCCATCTCAACTTTTGGACAACGAAGTTTTTCTTGGCTGCAAGCGCAGAGTCGCTTCATGCAGTCTTTCTCCTGTTTTCAAGCATCCTCCGAACCAACAAGGTCGGGAGGCGTCAGCGACTCGAAAAAACGCCCGAGTTTTGAAGGCCATGCCCCAGGGCTTCACGAAACCGTTAACCACCGGTTTCATAGGCGACGCGATCTCAACTACAATCAGTGCGTGTCTGTCCAACGCAAGGCGACTGCTGGTCTCGTCTCATACCTCTCCAAATCAACCGCATGACTGCATGGCTCTGCCTTGATTTTTTGGACAGCAAGAGTTTCTCTTGGCTGCAAGCGCAGAGTCGCTTCATGCAGTCTTTCTCCTGTTTTCAAGCATCCTCCGAACCAACAAGGTCGGGAGGCGTCAGCGACTCGAAAAAACGCCCGAGTTTTGAAGGCCATGCCCCAGGGCTTCACGAAAAGCTCCAGCCGAACCGGCCGGGGTTTCTGCCGGTGAGCCACCAGAAACGAACACGGCAGTGTCGAGAGGATGATGTGATCATCCATCACCACCCTAAGATTCAAGGACTGATGCCATGAAAGGGATTTTGGTTCAGAAATATCTCAAACTGGGAGAAGGTTCAAACTAACAGACGAACCATGGAGTTACAGCAAACTTGTCAATAACCGGGTTTCAGATTCAGAGGTTTGCTGTCCAAGTCAACAATGGGAACCTCCAGGAAAGGTATTTGGTTTCTGTAGCACCTGTCCGACAAAAAACGTTTTCCGTTTCTCCCATCTTTTCCGATTCAGGTTTTGAGTTTCCGAAGCCCTCGGTTTTAGTTTATGATTCACGGTTCTTGACAGTCAGTGGCATCTTGAAGGGTGGCAACTGAACCTCTTGTTCTTTCAAGATCTTGCGGAGAACGAAATTAGGTTCAGAACCACACGAAAAAGACCAGAGGAGAACTCAGAATCGGAGTTCATTGAGCTCAAGCTCAAGAACTCAAACTCGATTGTGAATTTCATGCTCACAATGATCACAATGGTCTACTGTGAGCAATATCCTAAAGTGCCATCAAATGGGTGGTCTGAAGACAGCTGGCGCAAGGACACATTCAGAACGGCTGCATCGGGACAGTCTGTGGCATCTTGAAGGGTGGCAACTGAACCTCTTGTTCTTTCAAGATCTTGCGGAGAACAAAATTAGGTTCAGAACCACACGAAAAAGACCAGAGGAGAACTCAGAATCGGAGTTCATTGAGTTCAAGCTCAAGAACTCAAACTCGATTGTGAATTTCATGCCCACAATCCCAGAGGATCCATGTATGGAATATTTACCTACATTGGGATTCCTAAAGAATATTTACCTACATTGATCCCTAAAGTAATTTAAAATAATCCCAATGTAGGTAAATATTCCATACATGGATCCTTAGGGAATGATCACAATGTTCTACTGTGAGCAATATCCTAAAGTGCCACCAAATGGGTGGTCTGAAGACAGCTGGCGCAAGGACACAACAGAACGGCTGCATCGGGACAGTCTGTGGCATCTTGAAGGGTGAACCACTGAGGTCAAAGACATGTCATGTTCAGAAAAGATGGTTTTGGGATTTCCAAAATACACCGGTGGCTTTTGACCGTGACTATCGCTTTTTCAAGTAACCGATTGCCCATCTCTCTCTGCTCAATCTTCCAACAGCCGCTCATCCACCTGCGGCAATTTGTTCAAGCCAACACAAAATACGGGTGGTGCAGATGCGAGGCAGTCTGTGGTCGACCTTACCTCAAAAATAACTTTGGGGAGGTTCTGATAAAGTTTCACTCAACATCGAAGCGTATTCCGGACGCTTCAAGGTTAGTTGTCCCCTCAAATCCTGCAGTTCGGTGTGAAATGCCATTGCATCCAGCAAGTTTCATGGTTCAGCCGTCCCATCACTGTTGCCCAAACTGCCCCAACGCATACTAAGGGTGAAAAAGACCAGAGGAGAACTCAGAATCGGAGTTCATTGAGCTCAAGCTCAAGAACTCAAACTCGATTGTGAATTTCATGCTCACAATGATCACAATGGTCTACTGTGAGCAATATCCTAAAGTGCCACCAAATGGGTGGTCTGAAGACAGCTGGCGCAAGGACACAACAGAACGGCTGCATCGGGACAGTCTGTGGCATCTTGAAGGGTGAACCACTGAGGTCAAAGACATGTCATGTTCAGAAAAGATGGTTTTGGGATTTCCAAAATACACCGGTGGCTTTTGACCGTGACTATCGCTTTTTCAAGTAACCGATTGCCCATCTCTCTCTGCTCAATCTTCCAACAGCCGCTCATCCACCTGCGGCAATTTGTTCAAGCCAACACAAAATACGGGTGGTGCAGATGCGAGGCAGTCTGTGGTCGACCTTACCTCAAAAATAACTTTGGGGAGGTTCTGATAAAGTTTCACTCAACATCGAAGCGTATTCCGGACGCTTCAAGGTTAGTTGTCCCCTCAAATCCTGCAGTTCGGTGTGAAATGCCATTGCATCCAGCAAGTTTCATGGTTCAGCCGTCCCATCACTGTTGCCCAAACTGCCCCAACGCATCGCCTTGGAGTTAGCGAACTTGCATACTAAGGGTGAAAGAGAAAGGAGTCACGATGTCAGTGGTATTGCAACTAACGCACATTTCCCGCAAGCGTCGGCAAATTTTTGGTTGGCCACCGGTAACTTTCCTGCCCGTAGACTGCATGTGGAGGAAGGTAAAAGATCTCTTGCCTTTTGTAACGTTTGAGAGCCAATCTACCGCATTCCCCAACATCGGACCATTTAGTTGTGTGGAGGGGCGTATTCCGGACGCTTCAAGGTTAGTTTGTCCCCTCAAATCCTGCAGTTTGGTGTGAAATGCCATTGCATCCAGCAAGTTTCATGGCCCGAAAGCGTCGGCAAATTTTTGGTTGGCCACCGGTAACTTTCCTGCCCGTAGACTGCATGTGGAGGAAGGTAAAAGATCTCTTGCCTTTTGTAACGTTTGAGAGCCAATCTACCGCATTCCCCAACATCGGACCATTTAGTTGTGTGGAGGGCTGTGGATCAACCCCTGAACTGAGAAGCGCTGGGTGCACTAAACTGAGCTGTACGAACTGGGATCAAGCGATATATGAAAACACCGCACTTCCACGTGCATCACCAGGCTTCACTGCATCTTGCGGTTTCATCCCTAGAAGCACAAAGAAAACGTGCGTCTCGTCACAGTCTGTGAGTGTGACGAGCCCTTTGAAAAGGCTCCGCCGTTCCTTGAAGTGAAAGCTCTTCATCCTCTGAACGAAGGTGTTGTACAACCCTTCAATGACCCAGGAACTTCATGGAACTTCCACGCACGGTATTTGTTGTTTCAAGTGGATCGTGGGATCACGCCGAGTTGTGGCAAGTACTTACGGCTTGAGTGTTCAGCTTCTGCGCCTACGGTCCGACGGTCCGCTTCAACTTTCAGAAAACTGAATGCAGCTTGGTTTCCAATCGGCACCTGTCATGATCTCACAAGCATCTGACAGGCGCGGCTGTCTGAAACCACACGTCCAAGTTGGATCTGAAATCATGGACTATCCGAATGCTCACCTGCCATGCCCTTTCCAGTCATGCCATGATCAGGGCCACAGCGGAAGGCAAAGCCCGCATTTCCCAAGACACCAAGGGATGTCTGCAAGGGTTGGCTGCGGGAAATGGTTTCGCGGGTGCTTCTTCTGCTCAGATTTGATGCGTGTTGCAATGTAGAGGCTGCACCAAGAGGTTTTGCAAACCTACGAGGACCTACGCAGATTTGACCCGTGTCACACAAACACCTGAAGGCGGCCATGCAGTGAGTTTCCTCGTGAGAAAATCCGTCGTTTAGAAGGAAAAAAACGCTGCTCTGAAGCTACAGCCATGCGGCAAAAGATAGGCATTGATTGGCCGCAGTCAGAAGTTGGCTGACCGCAAAATCTCGGCTCAGAAGACTGCACCCCGCCAAAAAAACAATGTTGGGTCAAACGAAATGATTTCTGGCGCAAATTCTGACCATGTTTGATAGGTACTGCACTTATTACTATCTTAACTCCATAGTTTGAACCATATCGACCTATCTTAAAGTTTTGTAGGCCAAAGTCTCTCTTTGCCAGCGAATCTTCTCCAGCCAATCTTTGATTTTGCCGAGATCAATTTTCCTTGTTGACTCTTTAGAAATTTGAGCTCGACCGATGCGGATGGTGGATCTGGTGCAAGCACCACTTGGATCACATGGCGATGAACCACACATCGCTGCTTCACAGCTCAAAGGAAGTCACTTCAATGGCAGGCGGGCGATCTAAGCCTGGGCAGGGCTTTTGAGATGCTCGTCCGCCAAATTTTGGTATAGGATGGTATTGGTTTTCAGACATACATTATCCCCAATCACTAGTTCCCCACCTGCCAGGTGAGGGTTGTTAGATTTTATCAGAGCGCATGCCCGCCTCCTCCTCCTCCTCCTCGACTAGCTGTCCTCCTCGCTGTCCTCCTCGCCTCCGCCTCTTCCACCTCCACTTCCGCCTTGCTCCACCTCCACTTCCGCCTTGCTCCACCTCCACTTCCGCCTTGCCAACCTTGCCAACTCGTCGCCAAGCTCTTCGCCAACTGCCCAGCTCAGTGCGCACTGCTGGACGTCAACCTGCGAGCTGCCCAGCTCAGTGTGCACCGCCGGACCTCAACCTGCGAGCTGCCGAGCTCAGTGTGCACCGCTGGACCTCAACCGGGGACCTGCCCAGCTCAGTGTGCACCGCTGGACCTCAACCGGGGACTGGCTCAGCTCAGTGTGCACCGCTGGACCTCAACCGGGGACCTGCCCAGCTCAGCGTGCACCGCTGGACCTCAACAGCCAGATAGAATGCCAGAAGATATGCCAGATAGAATGTCAGATAGAATGCCAGAAGATATGCCAAATAAAATGCCATGAGATATGCCAGATATGCCAGATAGAATGCCAGAAGATATGCCAGAAGATATGCCAGATAGAATGCCAGATAGAATGCCAGAAGATATGCCAGATAGAATGCCAGATAGAATGCAGAAGAATGCCAGAAGATATGCCAGATAGAATGCCAGAAGATTTGCCAGATAGAATGCCAGAAGAATGCCAGGTAGAATGCCAGAAAATTGCCAGATAGAATGCCAGAAGATATGCAAGATAAAATGCCAGAAAATATGCCAGATAGAATGCCAGAAGGTATGCCAAGAATGTCAGAAAGAATGGCAGAAGATATGCCAGAAGATATGCCAGAAGATATGCCAGATAGAATGCCAGATAATATGCCAGAAGATATGCCAGATAGAATGCCAGATAGAATGCCAGAAGATTTGCCAGATAGAATGCCAGAAAATATGCCAGAAGATATGCCAGAGAGATATGCCAGAAGATATGCCAGAAGATATGCCAGAAGATATGCCAGAAGATAGAGAATATATGCCAGAAGATATGTCAGATAAATGCCAGAAGATATGCCAGATAGAATGCCAGAAGATTTGCCAGATAGAATGCCAGAAGATATGTCAGATAGAATGCCAGAAGATTTGCCAGTAAGAAAATGTTTAAATGTCATGGTGGGGATCACACGAAGTAAAGTATTTTTTTAGACCAAGGTTCCTCAGGTACCCTAGAACAGAACTCAACAAACAGCGTGAATCGCAGACCGTTTGCTTGGGAAAGTTGATGAGATCTTCTGTTCAATCAAAAAGGACAGTGCAGCGAGCGCAGAAGTTGAGGTATGAGGACAATAGTCTGTCACAACAATCAACAGGCTTCCAAGTGCAACCTGCATCATAGAGGGGATCCGGTCGATATTTTTAAGCCAAGATTCTTGGCTCGCATATGTCTCCTCGCGCTGCTCAAGTTGTCATACCGATTGAATATTAGATTACCTAGGATATATTTGATTCGAAGAAATTCAATGCATCAGCGAATCAGACTCCCTCAGATTCCATTGATAGTTTCTATTGATCTTTAGAATCCCCATGGGACATTGGGGACAACGAATAGGCTGTGCACCTGGACAAACAAACATGTTGATGGGTCAAACATGGTTAAACATCGCTAAACCCTAATTTTTAGTGGTTGAATTCCCAATTAGGTTTGTGAAATATGGTTATATAAACTACTGGTTGGTGGTTCGTTTCAACCATCTTGAAAAATATTAGTCAATGGGAAGGATTATCCCATGTATTATGGAAAATAAAAAATGTTTGAAATCACCTACCAGACTATGTTTAAAGACCTCATTCTGCAAAAAAAATGCAAGTCAAATCAGGCCGCCTCAGGGAAAAAAAACTGTAGGACATCCCACCCAAGGCCTTAAGCAAACCTCTGCTTTTCGAACTAGGTCAGCCACGCTTTGGCCCTGCAGCCTCACCACAGAGTCTGACTTTATGGCGGGTTTACCTCAAATTATCCGATTTAGAAAAGGGATTAATTATAACCAACAGAATTACAAGAATTAAACGGGTCCAACAATGGGGAACTTAGATGAATTTGGACGAATTTAGTTTCAATGTGTGGCAAGCCCCAAAAAGATGCAGAAGCTCAGATCTGTTGCAGAAATGAAAGGGTAAATTCAATCTGATCCGTATCCTTTGACGGGTTCCTGTACGATTAAACTATATAATGTGGGCCTAGAAAAAAATTGTGAGTTCAATCTGGACCCAGCAGAGAAATTGGAGATATTGACCAACAGAACATGGGGATTCCATGGAACATGAAGAGAAACTATGCCACTATGCGATTTGGTGCCTGCCATAGCCAAGACGACTCGGAGCAAAAAGAGTTCTCAAATGAGGTTAGGTGATAGCCAGCCATATCTACCAACGAAGAGAGCAGATGGAGCAACATGCAGCAAACTCTCTCTCAGCAAGTGTTTCTCGGATATGTTTTTTTTTGTATGTGCGGTAATTTCAACCCCACTTAGAAAAGGATCGTTTCCACCTATAAAACCGCACTTTTGACAAAATTGCAACCAGGCAGCAGAGCTTCTAGCAGAGCTTGTAGCTAAACCTGCCTTTGTCAGCATCAGCCTCTGACTGAAGTCAGCCTTCGAAGGCAAGTCCTTCCCCCAAACAGCTTGAAAGAGAACAGCAGTTGGGATGTACACACACACACACAACAACAATCAATTTCAAGTAGAATTGGCAACTACTGGAAACGGTGTACTAAAGCAACCAGAAATGGTGATGGTCATGTCCAGCGCCTGAAACCGTCCAACTTAGGTTCACCAAATAGCACTGCTCAATGGAAGTTGAGTTCGTACATAAAATGACTCGTTAATCCCTCAGTGTTTCAAGCGTAGAGGAATGTGCCCAACCCTGTGCCTGATTGATTCGGACAGGTGGGCCCCGTGCTACCATTCCAGGGCCCAAATATGTGACCTCAGCTTGAGCTGCCCAGATCTCTGTGGTGATCCCTCCACATCTGGGAGTCGCACTCAGCGATCTGGTCTTTCAGATTCATTCCGTGTTTGCTGACATTGCAACATCAGAAAGAAAGGCTGAGATGCTTCGATAATGGAAAAGCCTGCCAGAGTGGTGCTACTGATTTTTGTCGAGGGCAAAATTCTCAAGTCATAGATCTTTTCAAAGTCTCAGTAACACATTGTAAAACCAGGCAGCAGAACGCAACCACTCAAACTTAGTCCTAATTTGTTCGCCACTGCTCCCAGGAACACTGTCAGCCCAGGGGCGTCGAGCAGCATTGCTTGAGATTTGTCAACAAAACCAACCAGATTGAGGCACCCGCACCTCACCAGCCACCACAATAAACACTGGAAGAAACAAAAAACTTCCACGGCGACTTCAAAACCTCTGCTAATCCCAACTTCAATAGGGAAATATGAGATACTGTACTCGTCGAACTAAATGAGTGATTTTCCAGTTAGCCATGTTGCTGGGGTTGGGAATTCCTGACACCTGTGGTCACCGAAGTTTCGGACCTGCGATGGAGCAAAGCGTCCACCAGCCTAACGCTGGTCGCATCCAGAAGAAACTTCTCCATCACCTCATGTGGTCAGCACCATGGAAAGGTGAGCAGTACTCAAGATAGCTACCCTCCAGGTAGATCATTTTGGGACCCCATGGATTGCCATAGCTATCTCAGCTTACTGGAGGGTACGGGCTGCTATGGGTCAGTTCCTTGGTACTCAGATTGTGGTAGGTTTTGACCCATCCCTTTTTCTCCCATCGGAAACGATTGGTGAACACCTAAGGTGCCAAGATGCCGCAAAAACTCGAAATGAGTCAGCGTCAAAAATCGACATGGGAATGGCCCAAATCGGAAAATTGTTAATTAATTAGTGGGGATTCCCGGAGTTTAAGCCCAATGAATATTGGGTAGCATAACGTTCATTTTACCAACCAATCATCATTTATCAATTATATCCACATTTTCTTTGGTTTAAATTTGATACTTAGACGTTTCTTACAAGTTATTGCACAAATGGCATACCCTCTGGTAATTTAACATAGCTATTGAAAATGGCCCAGTCGAAATAGTTGATCTACCCATTAAAAATGGTGGATCTTTCCATATTTTCCATCGTTTTTTTGTATGTTTACCAGAGGCTTCTGAAAACCAAGGCACTGTGAAGAGCAGGCTGGGCCAGCTGGGTGCTTCATCGTGTCGCCTTGGGACCCAGGTGGCTGGAAAATTCCCGCACTAAATAGAGGTTGACCCTGGAATCAGATATGGAAAAGCCACCAAAAACAATGTCAACCCTGGATGAAAATAAACCCCGTTTACGGCTGTTGAATTGGGGTTTGGTACCATTTCAAAACCCATGGGTTTATTAATCCGGGGTTGACATTCTGCAGCGATTTTCCCAGCTAAAAACCTTCATTTCCTTCGGGATTTCCCAACGATTTTCGTGGATTTTCCATGTCCACTGCAGCCAAGTTGCAGCGCCCCGAGATTTCTCACAGAGCGCAGCGACGTGGTTTTACGGCTGCGCAGCTGTGGTTTTAGAAGAAATTTCTGACTTTCTGAAATTAAAGAATGCGCCACATGAATCCACATGATATGTTTGATTGTGTTTGCCATGTTGCTGTTTTGAAGACGCTTCAAAAACTGCGATGGCAAGCAGCGTTTGAAAACTTTGCACCACACGGTTCCCGCAAATATCTTCAGTCAATATCTTCATTCAAGCATTCAAACCCCGAAACGGAAAACTATCAAGAAAACGTTGTCACGCACAAAAATAAATGTTCAAGTCAACCAAGAATCCCATACAAATAAAATAGGGAATAGGCAAAATATATACATTTCGATCAGGGCCAGCAGTTTTTGGCAGTCCTCGCCCGGAAACTGTTGTTTGCTCATGTTTGCCTATCCCATTCTACGGGTCACATGTCCGGACATTGGTTGTCTTTCCAAATACGACAAACAACACCAAAATTCGAACAAAATTCGGAAACATCGGAAACTAATACTGAATCCCTGCTTTCCAAATTTTATCTCTGTACGGTACCAAGACACCACAGACACCAACCAGCGACGCACTGTCCAAAGAACCGGTTCCAGCTGCTTACAAAACTTCACAAGGAACAA
This sequence comes from Cladocopium goreaui, assembly GCA_947184155.2. Classification (NCBI taxonomy): domain Eukaryota; class Dinophyceae; order Suessiales; family Symbiodiniaceae; genus Cladocopium; species Cladocopium goreaui. Next base: position 249,192 of record CAMXCT020005335.1, on the reverse strand, counting down.
AACAAAATGGCAGCAGAAGCAGCAGAAGCAGCAGAAGCAACAACACACACCAAAAAAAAAACGACGACAACGACGACGACGACAACGACGAAGGAGGAAGGACGAAAACTAAGGAGGAAGGACGAAGGACAAAGGACGAATGTCGAAGGACGAGGACGAACACACATTCCTGGTGACCAGTTGTGTATGTTTACCGTTTTTGGTCTCCCCGCTATTGTTCTTGGAGGCCTGGACAATTGGTTGCTCAAAAAGTCTATGTGTAATTGTATAGATGCAATATAATAGAATATAGTATAGAATATAATATAATAATACAATACAATATAATATAATATAATACAATATAATATAATATAATACAATACAATATAATATAATGCAATGTAATGTAATATAATATGATATGATATAGTGTATACATTAATATAATATAATGTAACATAATATAATGTAATATAATATAATGCAATGTAATATATAGTATAATGTTCTATAAAATAACATGATCTTATATATATATATATACTTATATATATAATAATAATATAATACAATACAATATAGTAGAATACAATACAATATTAAATTATACCAGCGTTGACCCCAAGCAGATGTAGAAATTTTAAATTATATTGTACATGCGAACCAAGGAACCCAGGGTGGGAGACAAGTGTGGGAGACAAGTGGGAGACAAGTGTAAACTCAGCCCAAAGAACCCACAGTGGGAGACAAGTGTGGGAAACAAGAGTGGGACACAAGTGTGGGAGACAAGTGTGGGAGAAAAGTGGGAGACAAGTGTAAACTCAGGCGCACCCAGACATCCAGAGTGGGAGATACGTGTGGGAGACAAGTGGGAGACAAGTGTAAAATCATGGGGCCCAAGGCACCCAGAGTGAAAGACAAGTGTGGGAGACAAGTGGAAGACAAGAGTAAAATCATGCGGCCCAAGGCACCCAGAGTGGGAGATAAGTGTGGAAGACAGGTGTGGGAGACAAGTGGGAGACAATTGTAAAATCATGCGGCCCAAGACACCCAGAGTGAGAGACAAGTGTGGGAGACAAGTGGGAGACAAGTGTAAACTCATGCGGCCCAAGGCAACCAGAGTGGGAGACAAGTGTGGGAGACAAGTGGGAAACAAGTGTAAACTCATGCGGCCCAAGGCACCCAAGTGTGAGGGACAAGTGAGAGACAAGTGTAAAATCATGCGGCCCAAGGCACCCAGAGTGGGAGACAAGTGTGGGAGACAAGTGGGAGACAAGTGTAGACTCATGCGGCCAAAGGCACCCAGAGTGGGAGACAAGTGTGGGAGACAAGGGGGAGACAAGTGTAAACTCATGCGGCCCAAGAAACCCAGAGTGGCAGACAAGTGTGGGAGACAAGTGTGGGAGACAAGTGTGGGAGACAAGTGTGGGAGACAAGTGGGAGACAAGTGTAAACTCATGCGCTCCCAGACATCCAGAGTGGGAGACACGTGTGGGAAACAACCCAAGACACCCGGAGTGGGAGACAAGTGTGGGAGACAAGTGGAAGACAAGTGTAAACTCATGCGGCCCAAGGCACCCAGACTGGGAGACATGTGTGGGAGACAAGTGGGAAACAAGTGGGAGACAAGTGGGAGACAAGTGTAAACTCATGTGGCCCAAGACACCCAGAGTGAAAGACAAGTGTGGGAGACAAGTGGAAGACAAGTGTAAACTCATGCGGCCCAAGGCACCCAGAGTGCGAGACAAGTGTGAAAGACAAGTGGGAGACAAGTGTAAAATCATGCGGCCCAAGGCACCCAGAGTGAAAGACAAGTGTGGGAGACAAGTGGAAGACAAGAGTAAAATCATGCGGCCCAAGGCACCCAGAGTGGGAGATAAGTGTGGAAGACAAGTGTGGGAGACAAGTGTAGACTCATGCAGCCCAAAGAACCCAGAGTGGGAGACAAGTGTGGGAGACAAGTGTAAACTCATGCGGCCCAAGGCAACCAGAGTGGGAGACAAGTGTGGGAGACAAGTGGGAATCAAGTGGGAGACAAGTGCAAACTCATGCGGCCCAAGGCACCCAGAGTGGGAGACAAGTGTGGGAGACAAGTGTAAAATCATGCGGCCCAAGACACCCAGAGTGAAAGACAAGTGTGGGAGACAAGTGGAAGACAAGTGTAAACTCATGCAGCCCAAGGAAACCAGAGTGTGAGGGACAAGCGGGAGACAAGTGTAAAATGATGCGGCCCAAGGCACCCAGAGTGAGACACAAGTGCGGAAGACAAGTGGAAGACAAGTGTAAACTCATGCGGCCCAAGGCACCCAGAGTGGGAGACAAGTGTGGGAGATAAGTGTGGGAGACAAGTGTGGGAGACAAGTGTAACTCATGCGGCCCAAGGCACCCAGAGTGGGAGACAAGTGTGGAAGACAAGTGTGGGAGACAAGTGTAAACTCATGCGGCCCAAGGCACCCAGAGTGCGAGACAAGTGTGGGAAACAAGTGTGGGAGACAAGTGGGAGACAAGTGTAAACTCATGCGGCCCAAGATACCCAGAGTGGGAGACAAGTGTGGAAGACAAGTGTAGGAGACAAGTGTAAACTCATGCGGCCCAAGGCACCCAGAGTGGGCGACAAGTGCGGGAGACAAGTGGGAGACAAGTGTAACATGCGGCCCAAGGCACCCAGAGTCGGAGACAAGTGTGGGAGACATGTGGAAGACGAGTGTAAACTCATGCGGCCCAAGGCACCCAAGTGTGAGGGACAAGTGGGAGACAAGTGTAAAATCATTCGGCCCAAGGCACCCAGAGTGGGAGACAAGTGTGGGAGACAAGTGTAAACTCATGCGGCCAAAGGCACCCAGAGTGCGAGACAAGTGTGGGAGACAAGTGGGAGACAAGTGTAAACTCATGCGGCCCAAGGCACCCAGAGTGGGAGACATGTGTGGGAGACAAGTGGGAAACAAGTGGGAGACAAGTGCAAACTCATGCGGCCCAAGGCACCCAGAGTGGGAGACAAGTGTGGGAGACAAGTGTAAACTCATGCGGCCCAAGGCACCCAGAGTGGGAGACAAGTGTGGGAGACAAGTGTGAGAGACAAGTGTAAACTCATGCGGCCCAAGGCACCCAGAGTGGGAGACAAGTGTGGGAAACAAGTGTGGGAGACAAGTGTGGGAGACAAGTGTAAAATCATGCGGCCCAAGACTCCCAGAGTGAAAGACAAGTGTGGGAGACAAGTGGAAGACAAGTGGGAGACAAGTGTAAAATCATGCGGCCCAAGGCACCCAGAGTGAAAGACAAGTGTGGGAGACAAGTGTGAGAGACAAGTGTAAACTCATGCGGCCCAAGGCAACCAGAGTGGGAGACAAGTGTGGAAGACAAGTGTGGGAGACAAGTGTAAACTCATGCGGCCCAAGGCACCCAGAGTGGGAGACAAGTGGGAGACAAGTGTAAACTCATGCGGCCCAAGGCACCCAGAGTGGGAGACAAGTGTGGGAGACAAGTGTGGGAGACAAATGGAAGACAAGTGTAGACTCATGCGGCCCAAGGCACCCAGAGTGCGAGACAAGTGTGGGAGACAAGTGTAGGAGACAAGTGTAAACTCATGCGGCCCAAGACACCCAGAGTGGGAGACAAGTGTGGAAGACAAGTGTAGGAGACAAGTGTAAACTCATGCGGCCCAAGGCACCCAGAGTGGGAGACAAGTGCGGGAGACAAGTGGGAGACAAGTGTAAACTCATGCGGCCCAAGGCACCCAGAGTGGGAGACAAGTGTGAGGGACAAGTGTGGGAGACAAGTGTAAACTCATGCGGCCCAAGGCACCCAGAGTGGGAGACAAGTGTGAGGGACAAGTGTGGGAGACAAGTGTAGACTCATGCGGCCCAAGACACCCAGAGTGGGAGACAAGTTTGGAAGACAAGTGGAAGACAGGTGTAAACTCATGCGGCCCAAGGCACCCAGAGTGGGATGCAAGCCCGGAGACAGAGGCAAAATCATGCGGCCCAGGGATGCAACCCTTTGAAAGGAGTAAGAACCCCATACAGGTAAACCTGTTTGGGGAACAAAAAATGATATGACATAATATAATGTAAGGTAAGTAATGTAGTATAAAGTAATGTAACGTTACATGATATAATATAATACAATATAAATACAATATACTAAAATACCATGTCATATCATATCATATCACATCATATCATATACGATCCAATTTTGGGCATGAAACCTGCGATTTTTGACAGGAGTGGCCCCAGGTAGTCAGATCAGATCAAGGTGTGCAGCACATGCTGAAGCTGCCAGCGTCTGTTTTCCTCGCGCAGAGATGCACTGCAGGGCGGCTTTTCCTCAAATGGCGCGGGTTAAGGCAAATGAACGAGTACCACTGGCACAGTGGAAAGTTGGCGAAGCAATTGCCACGGGATTATTTTTTCTTCTCACTGGGCCCATGCTGCTTCAGTACATGTTCACTCTTTTCTGGTCAAAAAGTTTAAGGTCAGTGCAAGAGTGGCATCTTGGTAGATTATCTTAGGGCTTGGAGCTGGCTGGGATATTCAAAAGGGGTGCGAAATTAAATTGGCATTGTTTTTCTTTTTTTGGCAAAAAAAGAATTGCCCTCCATTCAAAAGTCCAGCGGAACTAAGCTCGTAAGGTGCAAGTTTTTGAAACAGGCCGCACGTTTCGACTTTTTGAAAAGCAAAGTTGTGCCGATGCATGGCACGCACGATTCTGGGTGGAGACTTATGGCAATCTAAAACTTTTGCAACAAAGCTGTATCTAATCAATATGTGTAAAGATCACTGGCTGAGTCGTACTTTGTTCAAGATGTACATGTTCAATCTGAGCACGATCGACTTTGACTCGGCTCAGCTGAGAGTGGATTAGCACCATTTTAAAAGCCCTGGCCGTTTGAAGAGTTCAAAATCTTTGCGGGAGCCAGCTTTGAAACAAGTGCCTGGATCCAGAATTATGGCCAAAGGGGTTGCGGGGGAATGCGCTTCAAAATTGGCAAACGTTGTAAAAAATCATGGGTCTGAATCAGTTGCAGCCAGTTCCTTGTTTGGGCACCCGCACTGGATGCCAGTTTCCTAGCGCACCAAAAAAGACTCAAAGTGAAACCCCGGTAGCTTCTTGTTGGGGTTTTGCGGGCGTATCAAGTTTCAGCTCACTCATCAATGGCATTCATCATCAAAGATCATCCTCTTAGGTAGGCACCAGAACTGCTGCCACAACGGTGCTCCAATGCCTGACACCGCAGGGTCAGTGGCCGGTGGAGCTGACGCTCCGAGATTGGATCAAGCAAGCACTAAGCAGCACTCATGTGGCCTTCTCAGCGCCAGTGGTGCGTGCAGTGTTAGGCGGTCTCGTTCGTCATGCCAGCTGGGAAATTGGAGCAGTGCGATGCTGCCTAGTCATACTGTCATAACATGCCGCTGATGCTGATGCTGATGGCCTGGGGACCATTTTCTGCATCCAACACCTCATGATTCGTGACATCTGCAGTGCGCCGGTCAAACACCAGACCGATGATGTTGCCCAAAAAAAGCCATGATGAAATTGTTCAATCCATCAGCCCATATCTGTCAGTTCATTATGCTGTGCTTCGGTTGACCAGTCAAGGCTCCCTTTGCATGGTGCCCTTCAAGTGGTTGGACCTTCTGAAAAGGGGACCAACGAACAACCATTGTTGAGGACACTCCAGCACACCGATAATCATGCGCATGACATCTCAGCCTGAGTGGCAAGCAATGGCACATAACTGCCGTGATTTCCAGCACCCAAACCGACATTTCGCAGCCAAGCCCACTGAAACATGCCTTCTGTGGCGTGCTCCACTCAACACATTCCAAGTCGCACCCGAGATCTGGCCCAGAACAAATAGCTGACTGCATCTGACTCTGATAGATCTGACAGATCTGATAGATGCGCATCCTGCGAGTGATGTGCTGCTTGCTAGCGTGGCGGAGCAAAATATGGCACGGCCACAGCGCGCCCACCAGCTGCAACTCTCTCCAAATCAACCGCATGACTGCATGGCTCTGCTTTGATTTTTTGGACAACAAGAGTTTCTCTTGGCTGCAAGCGCAGAATCGCTTTATGCATTCTTTCTTCTGTTTTCAAGCCTCGGGCCGATTCGACCGTCGGGAGGCTTCAGTGACTTGCAAAAACGTCAGGATTTTGAAGGCCGTGCCCCAAGGCGTCACAAAACCGTTGGATTTGGCACTCGTGGCTCTGCTAGAACAACCCAGAACCATGTCACAAGAATGACAAGAACAAGAATCCTTTGCTTCGAATCTGCAGCAAACAGACCTCTCTTTAGCAACCTTCCGACACAAGGGAAAAACAACTTGCCACCTGGAATTCGCGCAAGCGCAGGCCTTGGCAAAGGCACAGAACTTGGGTGTCTTGGAAAATATTGGCCCGGTTTCGAACATCTCTTTTTTAGCAAAACCGTTGGATTTGGCACTTATGGCTCTCCTACAACCATCCGTTTCAAACGAAATGTCAATGAGAGAAGGTTGTGCATTGAGAGTGAGTGTATGATCAGTGTGGGTCACTTGTTGTAGATTGTAGTTGTTGTGTGCATTTACATGTGAAAATATTTTTTGTGCGGCGAGATATTTACCACAGCCTTGCGGCGAGAAATTTATCACAGCCTTCCGGCGAGAGATTCCCCCAAATGGTTTGCGGCGAGATATTTTTTGGATGGCTCCAGCGAGCTCCCCTGGGAGGAGGTCTCACCAGGAACCTCTCAATCGGCGAGCTATTCGGGCTTGCAGAAAATGGAAAAAGTAGCCAAAAAAGCTTCCCTTTAGAACCCCCTGGTAGAGGCGAGCTCCTCGTGGAGGAGCTCTCACCAGGAATACTTGGAGCCCTACTTAGCAATATTGGTTGGTCATTTTCTGGCGCGGCTACATGACTAAATCAGCTACATGACTGCATGACTCCATCTGAAACTTTTGGACAACGGAAGTTCTTCTTGGCTGCAAGCGCAGAGTCGCTTTACGCATTCTTTCTTCTGTTTTCAAGCATCCTCTGCACCAACACGATAAAGACCAGGCCGATTCGAAGCACTTGAAAAAACTCTGCAGGCCGTGCCCCAAGGCTTTACGAAACCAGTGGATCTAGCAGCACTTATGGCGCTCCTACAATCACACCTGTCAAAACAATAGCAGCAAACAAAGGCAGGGGGACTTCTGGTCTCGTCTCATACCTCTCCGACTCAATTGCTTGACTGCATGACTCCATCTGAGATTTTCGGACAAGAAAAGTTTCTCTTGGCTGCAAGCGCAGAATCGCTTTATGCATTCTTTCTTCTGTTTTCAAGCCTCGGGCCGATTCGACCGTCGGGAGGCTTCAGTGACTTGCAAAAACGTCAGGATTTTGAAGGCCGTGCTCCAAGGCGTCACAAAACCGTTGGATTTGGCACTTGTGGCTCTCCTACAACCATCCGTTTCAAACAAAATTCCCGGCTGCTATTTTGCAAAACTAGACCATCAACCACAAGGCGGAACGATCAATACTGTATTCTGCGCCTGTCTGACCAATGCAAAGGGAAATGCTGGTCTCGTCTCATACCTGCCTAAATCAGCTACATGACTGCATGACTCACGTTTCAAACAAAATCTTCGGATGCTTATTTTATTATTGCATTCTGTGCGTGTCTGCCCAATGCAAGCGGAAATGGCGCTCTCCGCTCATACCTCTCCAAATCAACCGCTTGAACATATGATTCCATCTCAACTTTTGGACAACGAAGTTTTTCTTGGCTGCAAGCGCAGAGTCGCTTCATGCAGTCTTTCTCCTGTTTTCAAGCATCCTCCGAACCAACAAGGTCGGGAGGCGTCAGCGACTCGAAAAAACGCCCGAGTTTTGATGCCCCAGGGCTTCACGAAACCGTTAACCACCGGTTTCAGAGGTGACGCGATCTCAACTACAATCAGTGCGTGTCTGTCCAACGCAAGGCGACTGCTGGTCTCGTCTCATACCTCTCCAAATCAACCGCATGACTGCATGGCTCTGCCTTGATTTTTTGGACAACAAGAGTTTCTCTTGGCTGCAAGCGCAGAGTCGCTTCATGCAGTCTTTCTCCTGTTTTCAGGCATCCTCCGAACCAACAAGGTCGGGAGGCGTCAGCGACTCGAAAAAACGCCCGAGTTTTGAAGGCCATGCCCCAGGGCTTCACGAAACCGTTAACCACCGGTTTCAAACCAGACCATCAACCACTAGGCGACGCGATCTCAACTACAAGTCCAACGCAAGGCGACTGCTGGTCTCGTCTCATACCTCTCCAAATCAACCGCATGACTGCATGGCTCTGCCTTGATTTTTTGGACAACAAGAGTTTCTCTTGGCTGCAAGCGCAGAGTCGCTTTACGCATTTTTTCTTCTGTTTTCAGTCCAGCACAGTGGGTCTTGCGAACATTCAAAACAAGCGGATCCCAGGCCTCTGATGAAAGTTTTGCCTCTTTGCCCAGCAACCAGCAAATTCTGCACCAGGGTCGTCTTGACAATAGGACCCCCCCTCAAATTCTTAAAAATCTCCAGAGAATGGTGGCTTGGGTGGATTCGGCGCTGGGTATATGGCGGGCTTCTGCAGCTATTGAAGGTGAAAATGGTGTGAAAATCGTCAGAATCCCCATGCAAAGAACACGGGTTCCAAGCTGCAACATGGGGATTGCTTGTCTTTCTCCTGCTTTCAAGCATCCTCCGAACCAACAAGATCGGGAGGCGTCAGCGCCTCGAAAAAACGCCCGAGTTTTGAAGGCCGTGCCCCATGGTAGGGCTTCACAAAACCGTTAACCACCGGTTTCAAACCAGACCATCAATCTGGGAGTTTCTGAGATACGCCCTGAGATTACACATTCTTTTCTCTTTATTTGGCGATAAATCCAACACATCAATGGATATGTCGGGCTCAGGGCGTATTCCGCCACTTCCAAATTTCCTTGTGCACTTGTTGAGCTATAACCTGGTAGCAGCCGCTGGCACAGAACGGTGGCTCACGTGAGAGAAGCAGGAAAGCGGGGCCGGCATGATATGGCCCAGCAATTTGGCTCCCAAAATACAGTCATCATACCCATTAGTTCGATCGAATTCGAGCGTGGTCGAGCGACTTGGTGAGAAATAATGCTAAATGGCACTAATTAGGGCGATTGTAGGGTGTACTGCGAGGGGGTATTTGAAAAATCACTAGACTACAATCAGTGCGTGTCTGCCCAACAAGCGGGGATTGCTTGTCTTGTCTCATATGGAGGGTTGGCCACACAGTGGTAGAAAGCTTGCATGATGTAGGCTTGCACATGAAGCCACGGAATGGCTTCACGAAACCGTTGGATTTGGCACTTGTGGCTCTCCTGCAACCACCCGTTTCAAACAAAATTCCCGGCTGCTTTTCAAAACTACCTAGAACGCCAAAGTTGCCGCAAATTTCCTGCGACTTCTTTAAAACCTGTCACTGTGCGCAAAATGTTCAAAGGGAAACAAAACACAGTTTTATGTTTTTTTCCCATTTTGTCACGCCTTTTTCAGATTTTGTTCGTGCCTTTTTCACTCTTGTTTGTCGCAAAGAAACGAAACACGTGAAAACTGTGACGGATTTCTCCAACGTGGAATTGTGTCACTTTTCCTAGACTTGCGACTTTCGGACAAGACATGCGACTGTTGTCAGTCACCCTTTTTTCCCTGCGACGTGGCTTTCTAGGTAGACCATCAACCACGAGGCGACATGATAAATACTCTGCATATCCCTACCCCTATAGAGGGGGAGGGCGGGGGGGGGACAAAACCAACCTGTCGAATTCCATTTTTTTTTGCTTGGAAACCCTGGGATAGTGATCCAACCCCTCAAATGGAATTGTAAAGTAACATTTCTTAACAAGCCTTGGGCACTGGTTTGAAAATACTTGCCCGGAGGAGCTAAGCGCAAGTATGATCACGGCAGCGCAAATTTTTGGAGGGATGCCATCCCTACACATGTGCTGCTTCAGTCTGACATGTGCTTAGCTCCTCCGGAGCTAAGCGCAAGTATTTAATTTTCACCTGCTTGCCATTGACATGGAATGATGAGGAATATTGATCATTGAGAAAACATGATTGCAAAAATGGAATTTTAAAATGAAATTTCAGTACGACTCCCCCCCCCTCCAATTCCATTTTTAAGAGGGTAGGGATCTCTGCATGAACACCTGATTCCATCTCAGCTTTTGGGACAACGAAGTTTTTCTTGGCTGCAAGCGCAGAGTCGCTTCATGCATTCTTTCTTCTGTTTTCACAAGCACCCACTCTGAACCCTAATCCATACCTAGCACCACCTTTCGGCTAAAATAAAAGCCTTTTCCTAAAAGGATCCTTTTAGATCCTCGGGCTGAAAATTAGACCTCGGGCGGATTTTGTCATTCAGTCAGATTTTCCCACTATAACCAGGGCAGGCTCAAGGATTATTCCCATTGTTTTTTGATTTTGAAAGACGATAGTCGGGCGGATTTACCCACTATTCGGGCGGATTCTCCCACTATTCAGGCGGATTTTCCCAAACTGCATGCTTTTGATGTTTCTTGAATGAAGCTGCCTCGTAGTTAAAGCACCATACTCAAAAAGGCTTCAGGCGGATTTTTGGGACTCCGGCGGATTTTAAGAACTCGGGCAGAAAAACGCCCTTTTTGAGCTTGGGCTGAAATTTAAGTCTGAGGAGGCCCTAGGTATCTGCACTTGCGACGCTGAACCAAGTGGACTGGCTCTGGCTGCAGAAAGGCAAATGTGTGCGGTATTCATATCGGGGTGGGATGGCATAAACATCCCTACCCCTATAGAGGGGGAGGGTGGGGGGGGGGACAAAACCAACCTGTCGAATTCCATTTTTTTTCTTGGAAACCCTGGGATAGTGATCCACCCCCTCGAATGGAATATTGATCATTGAGAAAACATGATTGCAAAAATTGAATTTTAAAATGAAATTTCAGTACGACTCCCCCCCCTCCAATTCCATTTTTAAGAGGGTAGGGATGCATAAACCTATTGAGCGGCGTCGAAAACCGGGTAGCGATTTGGTTCTAATCTCATGAGCTTTCGCGACGGCTTTCGCGGTTTTTTCGCGCGCACAGTTTTGGCTTTCGCGGTGACAGGTGTTTCGTAATATCTTTCGCGGTTGCTTTCGCGGAAAATTGCCCGTAAATAATGGTGCACATGAATATTCAAATGCGCTTCTACTATCTACCTGCTTTCGCCTCTGCTTTCGCGGCTCGACCTTGACGCATCCCTCCCCCCTATAGAGGGGGAGGGCGGGGGGGACAAAACCAACCTGTCGAATTCCACTTTTTTTTGCTTGGAAACCCTGGGGTAGTGATCCACCCCCTCGAATGGAATTGTAAAGTAACATTTCTTAACAAGCCTTGGGCACTGGTTTGAAAATACTTGCCCGGAGGAGCTAAGCGCAAGTATGATCACGGCAGCGCAATTTTTTGGAGGGATGCCATCCCTACACATGTGCTGCTTCAGTCTGACATGTGCTTAGCTCCGGAGGAGCTAAGCGCAAGTATTTAATGTTCACCTGCTTGCCAATGACATGGAATGATGAGGAATATTGAATATTGATCATTGAGAAAACATGATTGCAAAAATTGAATTTTTGAAATGAAATTTCAGTACGACTCCCCCCCCTCAAATTCCATTTTTAAGAGGGTAGGGATCTTGACGCAATCCTTTCGCGGAGCTTTCGCGCGGCTTTCGCACGTGGAGGTTTTGCTTTCGCAGGGGGTTCCCCACATGAACCCGAATACTAAATCCCTTCATGGAGGTTTTTGGTACTGCTCTATTGTCTTGCTCCTGCTCTCAGGAAGAAGCCAACACGATGAAGACCGGGGCAATTCGATGGGCGTGAGACTTCAGCGTCTTGAAAAAATGCCGGGATCTTCAATGCCCTGCCCCAGGTCTTCTAATCAATCCTTTCGAAGCCGCCTTTGGCACACACCGTCACTTAATTCACTTGGTGTATCCAGAACTGTCGGCCGAAAAGTAGATGGGCAAGACTCATTTGTGGGATGTGACCCTGGGAAAGCCATCTGGGTAGGGCCTCCGCACCAGATCCAAGTCGCTTGCGCTGCCAAGAAGCCAAATACCTCATGTTCCATGGGCTGTCTTACTGCAGTATCCCTACCCCTATAGAGGGGGAGGGCGGGAGGGGACAAAACCAACCTGTCGAATTCCACTTTTTTTTGCTTGGAAACCCTGGGATAGTGATCCACCCCCTCGAATGGAATTGTAAAGTAACATTTCTTAACAAGCCTTGGGCACTGGTTAGAAAATACTTGCACCTAGCTCCGGAGGAGCTAAGCGCAAGTGTGAAGATGGCAGCGCAATTTTTGGAGGGATGCCACCCTACACATGTGCTGCTTCAGTCTGACATGTGCTTAGCCCCTCCGGAGCTAAGCGCAAATATTTGATTTTCATCTGTTTGCCAATGATATGGAATGACGAGGAATGTTGATCATTGAGAAAAATAAATGCAAAAATGGGATTTTGAAATGAAATTTCAGTACGACTCCCCCCCCTCAAATTTCATTTTTAAGAGGGTAGGGATACTGCAGTCAGTTTAGGGAGGTCGGCTGGAGGGAGTTATTGTAAGGTCCGTAACAATAACATGAGGTACTTGGATTTGGCACTTGTGGCTCTCCTACAACCACCCGTTTCAAACAAAATCCCTGGCTATTTGGTGAAGACCAGGGCGATTCGACGGTTGGGACTTGAAAAAACGCCCGGGTTTTGAAGGCCGCGCCACAAGGCTTCACGAAACCTTTGGATTTGGAGCTCGTGGCTCTGCTAGAACAACCCAGAACCACGCGTTTCAAACAAAGTCCCCGGCTGCTTTTTCAAAACTAGACCATCAACCACAAGGCGGAACGATCAATGCTGTATTCTGCGCGTGTCTGACCAATGCAAAGGGAAATGCTGGTCTCGTCTTATACCTGTCTAAATCAGCTGCATGACTGCATGACTCCATCTGAAACTTTTGGACAACAGAAATTCTTCTTGGCTGCAAGCGCAGAGTCGCTTTACGCATTTTTTCTTCTGTTTTCAAGCATCCTCTGCACCAACACGATGAAGACCGGGCCGATTCGAAGCACTTGAAAAAACTCTGCAGGCCGTGCCCCAAGGCTTTACGAAACCGGTGGATCTAGCACTTGTGACGCTCCTACAATCACACCTGTCAAAACAATAGCAGCAAACTCTGCATCAAAACTCAACAAAAGCAAGGCGACTGCTGGTCTTGTCTCATACCTCTCCGACTCAATTGCTTGACTGCATGACTCCATCTGAGATTTTCGGACAAGAAAAGTTTCTCTTGGCTGCAAGCCCAGAGTTGCTTTACGCATTCTTCCTTCTGTTTTCAAGCATCCTCTGAACCCCTGACCATGTCTGCTTTTGCAACTGGGTGGCAAATGGGGTGGGATGGCATAAACTTGCACCTTGAACATCTTGCTACAGCTCTTATGAAGGAAATCACAGTGGCATGGCCCAGCACGACATCTCATGATCAGCAGTGCAGTCATATGCAGCACTTCAGAATCGTTGGAGAAGGCATGTTACTATTCGAATCCATCAGTTGGGGTGGCACATGTAACAGGCGGAAAGGTTTGCAGCAAACCCACACAATCGCAAACTTCAACGAGGAATTCTGAAACTGACCACCCCCATCTCCACAACTTTTCACCGCTCCCTCTGCGTCGATGCCAAAATGACCCCGCCATAAAGACCTTAAGTATCAGCAAAATCACCTGCCAACTGCGAAACAATACGCTCCAACTTGCGAACATGAGACACATGAGACCAAGGTCTTAAGCTTTTGTTAGTTTTGCTGCTGATCTGTTGGTTATTTACCCGCTTTTCCCTGCCATGACCATCCTCCCTGCAATGGCCAACGCGGCGAAGACCAGGGCGATTCGACAGACCGGGTTTTGAAGGCCGTGCCACAAGGCTTCACGAAATCTTTAGATTTGGCACTCGTGGCTCTGCTAGAACAACCCAGAACCACACGTGTCAAACAAAATCTTCGGATGCTTTTTGAAGAAAATCAGACCATAGACCACTAGGCGACACTGTCGACACTGCAATCAGTGCGTGTCTGTCCAACGCAAGGCGACTGCTGGTCTCGTCTCATACCTCTCCAAATCAACCGCATGACTGCATGGCTCCGTCTTGATTTTTTGAACAACAAGAGTTTCTCTTGGCTGCAAGTGCAGAGTCGCTTTGCGCATGTTTTCTTTTGTTTTCAGTCCCCCTCTGAAACCTGACCATGTCTGCATTTGTGACGCTGAACCAATTGGACTGGCTTTCGCCAGGGAGGCAAATGTGCGCGGTGTTGGGTGGGATGGCATAAAGCTGCACACAAATCTGGCTCCGGCTTGTATGAAGAAACTCCATGTGGCATGGCCCAGCACGACATCTCCTGATCAGCAGTGCAGTCATGGATGCTTGATTGTGCCTTGGTCTCTTCTGTGTGCCTTTTGCGAGTCTTGAAATTTGTTGGAGAAAGCATGATACTGTTCGAATCCATCAGTTGGGGTGCCGCACTTCTGACTTTGACAGGCAAAAAGATTTGCAGCAAACCCAGACAATCGCAAACTTCAACGAGGAATTCTGAAACTGATCACCCCCATCTCCACAACTTTTCACCGCTCTCTCTGCGTCGATGCCAAAATGACCCCGCCATAAAGACCTTAAGTATCAGCAAAATCACCTGCCAACTGCGAAAAAATACGCTCCAACTTGTGAACATGAGACACATGAGACCAAGGTCTTAAGCTTTTGTTAGTTTTGCTGCTGATCTGTTGGTTAGTTGCCCGCTTTTCCCTGCCATGACCATTCTCCCTGCGATGGCCAACGCGGTGAAGACCAGGGCGATTCGACAGTTGGGACTTGAAAAAACGACCGGGTTTTGAAGGCCGCGCCACAAGGCTTCACGAAATCTTTGGATTTGGCACTCGTGGCTCTGCTAGAACAACCCAGAACCACACGTTTCAAACAAAATCCTTAGGTGCTTTTTGAAAACTAGACCATCAACCAGGAGGCGATACGATCAATACTGTATTCTGCGCGTGTCTGCCGAATGCAAAGGGAAATGCTGGTCTCGTCTCATACCTCTCCAAATCAACCGCATGACTGCATGGCTCCGCCTTGATTTTTTGAACAACAAGAGTTTCTCTTGGCTGCAAGCGCAGAGTCGCTTTACGCATTTTTTCTTCTGTTTTCAGTCCCCCTCTGAAACCTGACCATGTCTGCATTTGTGACGCTGAACCAATTGGACTGGCTTTCGCCAGGGAGGCAAATGTGCGCGGTGTTGGGTGGGATGGCATAAAGCTGCACACAAATCTGGCTCCGGCTTGTATGAAGAAACTCCATGTGGCATGGCCCAGCACGACATCTCCTGATCAGCAGTGCAGTCATGGATGCTTGATTGTGCCTTGGTCTCTTCTGTGTGCCTTTTGCAAGTCTTGAGATTTGTTGGAGAAAGCATGATACTGTTCGAATCCATCAGTTGGGGTGCCGCGCTTCTGACTTTGACAGGCAAAAAGCTTTGCAGCAAACCCACACAATCGCAAATTTCAACGAGGAATTCTGAAACTGATCACCCCCATCTCCACAACTTTTCACCGCTCCCTCTGCGTCGATGCCACAACGACCCCGCCATAAAGACCTTAAGTATCAGCAAAATCACCTGCCAACTGCGAAAAAATACGCTTCAACTTGTGAACATGAGACACATGAGACCAAGGTCTTAAGCTTTTGTTAGTTTTGCTGCTGATCTGTTGGTTAGTTGCCCGCTTTTCCCTGCCATGACCATCCTCCCTGCAATGGCCAACGCGGCGAAGACCAGGGCGATTCGACAGTTGGGACTTGAAAAAACGCCCGGGTTTTGAAGGCCGCGCCACAAGGCTTCACGAAATCTTTGGATTTGGAGCTCGTGGCTCTGCTAGAACAACCCAGAACCACACGTTTCAAACAAAATCCTTAGGTGCTTTTTGAAAACTAGACCATCAACCAGGAGGCGATACGATCAATACTGTATTCTGCGCGTGTCTGCCGAATGCAAAGGGAAATGCTGGTCTCGTCTCATACCTCTCCAAATCAACCGCATGACTGCATGGCTCCGCCTTGATTTTTTGAACAACAAGAGTTTCTCTTGGCTGCAAGCGCAGAGTCGCTTTACGCATTTTTCCTTCTGTTTTCAGTCCCCCTCTGAAACCTGACCATGTCTGCATTTGTGACGCTGAACCAATTGGACTGGCTTTCGCCAGGGAGGCAAATGTGCGCGGTGTTGGGTGGGATTGCATAAAGTTGCACACAAATCTGGCTCCGGCTTGTATGAAGAAACTCCATGTGGCATGGCCCAGCACGACATCTCCTGATCAGCAGTGCAGTCATGGATGCTTGATTGTGCCTTGGTCTCTTCTGTGTGCCTTTTGCAAGTCTTGAGATTTGTTGGAGAAAGCATGATACTGTTCGAATCCATCAGTTGGGGTGCCGCGCTTCTGACTTTGACAGGCAAAAAGCTTTGCAGCAAACCCACACAATCGCAAATTTCAACGAGGAATTCTGAAACTGATCACCCCCATCTCCACAACTTTTCACCGCTCCCTCTGCGTCGATGCCAAAATGACCCCGCCATAAAGACCTTAAGTATCAGCAAAATCACCTGCCAACTGCGAAACAATACGCTCCAACTTGTGAACATGAGACACATGAGACCAAGGTCTTAAGCTTTTGCTAGTTTTGCTGCTGATCTGTTGGTTATTTACCCGCTTTTCCCTGCCATGACCATTCTCCCTGCAATGGCCAATGCGGTGAAGACCAGGGCAATTCGACAGTTGGGACTTGAAAAAACGACCGGGTTTTGAAGGCCGTGTGCGAGGTCTTCCAATCAAACCTTTCGAAGCTCTTACATTTTGCAAACACCCAAGTCACTCAAGTCATTTGTCGCATCCGGAACTTTCTGATGGGTTTTTCGTGGTTTTTCATGATTTGTCACCTGCGAAACAAGAGCCTTTGGGGACAGCAAGTTCAATGGTCGGCGAGCATCCCAAGTTTGGCGAGACCAAAGACCACCTGGTCATGTTATTAAATTCTCTCTCATGGGCCCAGAGCCTTTTGCCAAGTACACCCTTATTGGATTGCTAACCTCCTCAAGAAAGATTTTCTTTTAAAGAAGAGCTGCGCGCTCATCGGTTGAGCAGACCTCTCATGCAGCCGACAAATGTTCTGCGGCTGGTCGAAAGGACTCCTTGACCTCCTAGACGATGCTCATTTTTGGGATGCTGACAGTAAAATGTTTGGACAATCTGCTTGTTAACCCACAACAACCCGAGTTTTGCAGCTGTGAGGCTTACAAATTTCGGCTTTGACTTTGGGAAATGCTTGCCACCTGGGTAGTGCCTCCACACTAAACGGACCCAAGTCCGCAGTT
This sequence comes from Cladocopium goreaui, assembly GCA_947184155.2. NCBI lineage: Eukaryota > Dinophyceae > Suessiales > Symbiodiniaceae > Cladocopium > Cladocopium goreaui. The sequence goes on along the minus strand of CAMXCT020005335.1, from coordinate 231,773 downwards.
TCCACCCTGCAACAATAGTCATCCTCTGTACCAACACGATGAAGACCGGGCCGATTCGAAGCACTTGAAAAAACTCTGCAGGCCGTGCCCCAAGGCTTTACGAAACCGGTGGATCTAGCACTTGTGACGCTCCTACAATCACACCTGCCAAAACAATAGCAGCAAACTCCTGCATCAAAACTCAACAAAAGCAAGGCGACTGCTGGTCTTGTCTCATACCTCTCCGACTCAATTGCTTGACTGCATGACTCCATCTGAGATTTTCGGACAAGAAAAGTTTCTCTTGGCTGCAAGACCAGAGTTGCTTTACGCATTCTTCCTTCTGTTTTCAAGCATCCTCTGAACCCCTGACCATGTCTGCACTTGCAACTGGGGGGCAAATGGGGTGGGATGGCATAAACTTGCACCTTGAACATCTTGCTACAGCTCTTATGAAGGAAATCACAGTGGCATGGCCCAGCACGACATCTCATGATCAGCAGTGCAGTCATATGCAGCACTTCAGAATCGTTGGAGAAAGCATGATACTGTTCGAATCCATCAGTTGGGGTGGCACATCTAACAGGCGGAAAGGTTTGCAGCAAACCCAGACCATTTGAAACATCAAAGAAGACTTCTGGAAATGACCGCCTCCATCTCCACAACTTTTCACCGCTCCCTCTGCGTCGATGCCAAAATGACCCCGCCATAAAGACCTTAAGTATCAGCAAAATCACCTGCCAACTGCGAAAAAATACGCTCCAACTTGTGAACATGAGACACATGAGACCAAGGTCTTAAGCTTTTGTTAGTTTTGCTGCTGATCTGTTGGTTATTTACCCGCTTTTCCCTGCCATGACCATTCTCCCTGCAATGGCCAACGCGGTGAAGACCAGGGCGATTCGACGGTTGGGACTTGAAAAAACGCCCGGGTTTTGAAGGCCGCGCCACAAGGCTTCACGAAACCTTTGGATTTGGAGCTCGTGGCTCTGCTAGAACAACCCAGAACCACGCGTTTCAAACAAAGTCCCCGGCTGCTTTTTCAAAACTAGACCATCAACCACAAGGCGGAACGATCAATACTGTATTCTGCGCGTGTCTGCACAATGCAAAGGGAAATGCTGGTCTCGTCTCATACCTCTCCAAATCAACCGCATGACTGCATGGCTCCGCCTTGATTTTTTGAACAACAAGAGTTTCTCTTGGCTGCAAGTGCAGAGTCGCTTTACGCATTTTTCCTTCTGTTTTCAGTCCCCCTCTGAAACCTGACCATGTCTGCATTTGCGACGCTGAACCAATTGGACTGGCTTTCGCCAGGGAGGCAAATGTGCGCGGTGTTGGGTGGGATGGCATAAAGCTGCACACAAATCTTGCTCCGGCTTGTATGAAGAAACTCCATGTGGCATGGCCCAGCACGACATCTCCTGATCAGCAGTGCAGTCATGGATGCTTGATTGTGCCTTGGTCTCTTCTGTGTGCCTTTTGCAAGTCTTGAGATTTGTTGGAGAAAGCATGATACTGTTCGAATCCATCAGTTGGGGTGCCGCACTTCTGACTTTGACAGGCAAAAAGATTTGCAGCAAACCCAGACAATCGAAAACTTCAACGAAGACTTCTGAAAATGACCGCCCCCATCTCCACAACTTTTCACCGCTCCCTCTGCGGCCATAAAGACCTTAAGCATCAGCAAAATCACCTGCCAACTGCGAAAAAATACGCTTCAACTTGTGAACATGAGACACATGAGACCAAGGTCTTAAGCTTTTGTTAGTTTTGCTGCTGATCTGTTGGTTATTTACCCGCTTTTCCCTGCCATGACCATTCTCCCTGCAATGGCCAACGCGGTGAAGACCAGGGCGATTCGACGGTTGGGACTTGAAAAAACGCCCGGGTTTTGAAGGCCGCGCCACAAGGCTTCACGAAACCTTTGGATTTGGAGCTCGTGGCTCTGCTAGAACAACCCAGAACCACGCGTTTCAAACAAAGTCCCCGGCTGCTTTTTCAAAACTAGACCATCAACCACAAGGCGGAACGATCAATACTGTATTCTGCGCGTGTCTGCCCAATGCAAAGGGAAATGCTGGTCTCGTCTCATACCTCTCCAAATCAACCGCATGACTGCATGGCTCCGCCTTGATTTTTTGAACAACAAGAGTTTCTCTTGGCTGCAAGCGCAGAGTCGCTTTACGCATTTTTTCTTCTGTTTTCAGTCCCCCTCTGAAACCTGACCATGTCTGCATTTGTGACGCTGAACCAGTTGGACTGGCTTTTGCCAGGGAGGCAAATGCGCGCGGTGTTGGGTACCATCCCATAAACTTGCACACAAATCTTGCTCCGGCTTGTATGAAGAAACTCCATGTGGCATGGCCCAGCACGACATCTCCTGATCAGCAGTGCAGTCATGGATGCTTGATTGTGCCTTGGTCTCTTCTGTGTGCCTTTTGCAAGTCTTGAGATTTGTTGGAGAAAGCATGATACTGTTCGAATCCATCAGTTGGGGTGCCGCACTTCTGACTTTGAGAGGCAAAAAGATTTGCAGCAAACCCAGACAATCGCAAACTTCAACGAGGAATTCTGAAACTGATCACCCCCATCTCCACAACTTTTCACCGCTCTCTCTGCGTCGATGCCAAAATGACCCGCCATAAAGACCTTAAGCATCAGCAAAATCACCTGCCAACTGCGAAAAAATACGCTTCAACTTGTGAACATGAGACACATGAGACCAAGGTCTTAAGCTTTTGTTAGTTTTGCTGCTGATCTGTTGGTTAGTTGCCCGCTTTTCCCTGCCATGACCATTCTCCCTGCAATGGCCAACGCGGTGAAGACCAGGGCGATTCGACAGTTGGGACTTGAAAAAAAACGGGTTTTGAAGGCCGTGCGCGAGGTCTTCCAATTAAACCTTTCGAAGCCCTTAGATTTTGCAAACACCCAAGTCACTAAGTCATTTGTCGCATCCGGAACTTTCTGATGGGTTTTTCGTGGTTATTCATGATTTGTCACCTGCGAAACAAGAGCCTTTGGGGACAGCAAGTTCAATGGTCGGCGAGCATCCCAAGTTTGGCGAGGCCAAAGAGCACCTGGTCATGTTTTTAAATTCTTTCTCATGGGCCCAGAGCCTTTTGCCAAGTACATCCTTAGTGGATTGCTAACCTCCTCAAGAAAGATTTTCTTTTAAAGAAGAGCTGCGCGCTCATCGGTTGAGCAGACCTCTCATGCAGCCGACAAATGTTCTGCGGCTGGTCGAAAGGACTCCTTGACCTCCTAGACGATGCTCATTTTTGGGATGGTGACATCTGAGCTTAAAAACTCAACAAACCGCACCGGAAATGGGTGTGGTATACAAATGTTCAGGAAGGCCTTCAATGGTTCCAAGCTGTCACACTTCTGCTTTAGTAAGGACATCCCAATCGGCAAGTGAGAGTCTTATGCAGTGTGCGCAGGATCATAATGGAGCTCACAATTTGAGGCCCTTTACCAACCTCTGACTTTGTCTGGAACATCTGGTGTCTTGACTGTGTTCCCACTCTCACAATGCATGCTCTTTCATACGCCACAAGTTCTTGCGTGGAACTTGCAGATTCAAGACTCGAAACCTACTCATGCTGCTTACCTGCGAGCACAGGTTACATAGTGTTGGTTCTTGCTGGACGGAGCTTTCTGTCAAGGACCTTGGGTTGTTCTGCTGCATGTGTTTGCTAGCTAGTCCTTGTGCTGAAGTCGCAGCTTTAGTGCACAAACTATAGTCAAGGCATGCAAAGCAGCGTTGAATCACAGACTCATTTCCCTGGTCAAATGGTCGACTGGAAGCAACTGCTGCGTAGTGGAGTCAACTTATGGGCGCAAATCTCGTTCATGCGGTTGCAAGGTAGCAACATCTTTCAACCAAGCTAGCAAAGCTCAGCATCGGCCAGTAAAAACAATGCGTCACAGTCCATGATCTTCAGGAAGGCCTTCAATGGTTCCAAGCTGTCACACTTCTGCTCTAGTAAGGACATCCCAATCGGCAAGTGAGAGTCTTATGCAGTGTGCGCAGGATCATAATGGAGCTCACAATTTGAGGCCCTTTACCAACCTCTGACTTTGTCTGGAACATCTGGTGTCTTGACTGTGTTCCCACTCTCACAAGGCATGAAACAAGCGAGGATTCAGGACTGCAAAATTCATTCTGGTCGGACATAAGACCATTCCACTGTCACTTGGCACAGTCCAGAATCCCAGCCAGGTCCTATCAGCCATTCTGCATCAAAACTTGACAAAAGTAAGGGGACTTCTGGTCTCGTCTCATACCTCTCCAAATAATTTGCATGACTGCATGACTCCATCTGAAACCTTCGGGCCAGAAAGTTTTTCGCTGCAAGCGCAGGCGCTTTACGCATTCTTTCTTCTGTTTTCAAGCCTCGGGCCGATTCAACCGTCGGGAGGCTTCAGTGACTTGCAAAAACGTCAGGATTTTGAAGGCCGTACCCCAAGGCGTCACAAAACCGTTGGATTTGGCACTTGTGGGTCTCCTACAACCACCCGTTTCAAACAAAATTCCCGGCTGCTTTTTCAAAACTAGACCATCAGCCACAAGGCGGAACGATCAATACTGTATTCTGCGCGTGTCTGACCAATGCAAAAAGAAATGCTGGTCTCGTCTCATACCTGTCTAAATCAGCTGCATGACTGCATGACTCCATCTGAAACTTTTGGACAACAGAAGTTCTTCTCGGCTGCAAGCGCAGAGTCGCGTTATGCATTCTTTCTTCTGTTTTCAAGCATCCTCTGCACCAACACGATAAAGACCAGGCCGATTCGAAGCACTTGAAAAAACTCTGCAGGCCGTGCCCCAAGGCTTTACGAAACCGGTGGATCTAGCACTTATGGCGCTCCTACAATCACACCTGTCAAAACAATAGCAGCAAACTCTGCATCAAAACTCAACAAAAGCAAGGGGACTTCTGGTCCCGTCTCATACCTCTCCGACTCAATTGCTTGACTGCATGACTCCATCTGAGATTTTCGGACAAGAAAAGTTTCTCTTGGCTGCAAGCCCAGAGTTGCTTTACGCATTCTTCCTTCTGTTTTCAAGCATCCTCGGAACCCTGACCATGTGTGCACTTGCAACTGGGTGGCAAATGGGGTGGGATGGCATAAACTTGCACCTTGAACATCTTGCTACAGCTCTTATGAAGGAAATCACAGTGGCATGGCCCAGCACGACATCTCATGATCAGCAGTGCAGTCATATGCAGCACTTCAGAATCGTTGGAGAAAGCATGATACTGTTCGAATCCATCAGTTGGGGTGCCGCACTTCTGACTTTGACAGACAAAAAGATTTGCAGCAAACCCAGACAATCGAAAACTTCAACGAAGACTTCTGAAAATGACCGCCTCCATCTCCACAACTTTTCACCGCTCCCTCTGCGGCCATAAAGACCTTAAGTATCAGCAAAATCACCTGCCAACTGCGAAAAAATACGCTTCAACTTGTGAACATGAGACACATGAGACCAAGGTCTTAAGCTTTTGTTAGTTTTGCTGCTGATCTGTTGGTTAGTTGCCCGCTTTTCCCTGCCATGACCATTCTCCCTGCAATGGCCAACGCGGCGAAGACCAGGGCGATTCGACAGTTGGGACTTGAAAAAACGCCCGGGTTTTGAAGGCCGCGCCACAAGGCTTCACGAAACCTTTGGATTTGGAGCTCGTGGCTCTGCTAGAACAACCCAGAACCACACGTTTCAAACAAAATCCTCAGGTGCTCTTTGAAGCGAGACCATCCACCACTAGCAACGCGATCAATATTATTGCATTCTGTGCGTGTCTGCCCAATGCAAGCGGAAATGGCGCTCTCCGCTCATACCTCTCCAAATCAACCGCATGAACACATGATTCCATCTCAACTCTTGGACAACGAAGTTTTTCTTGGCTGCAAGCGCAGAGCCGATTTACGCTTTTTCTATCTTTTTCTTTTTCTTTCAAGCGTCCTCTGAAGCCTGACCATGTCTGCCCTTGTGACGCTGAACCAATTGCACTCGCTTGAGCCAGGGAGGCAAATGTGCGCGGTGTTGGGTGGGATGGCATAAAGTTACACATCTTGCTACAGCTCTTATGAAGGAAATCACAGTGTCATGGCCCAGCACGACATCTCCTGATCAGCAGTGCAGTCATGGATGCTTGATTGTGCCTTGGTCTCTTCTGTGTGCCTTTTGCGAGTCTTGAGATTTGTTGGAGAAAGCATGATACTGTTCGAATCCATCAGTTGGGGTGCCGCACTTCTGACTTTGACAGGCAAAAAGATTTGCAGCAAGCATCATCTGAGCCAACAAGATGAAGGCTGGCCAGATTCGAAGGTCGGGAGGCTTCAGCGACTTGCAAAAACGTCAGGATTTTGAAGGCCGCGCCCCAAGGCTTCACGAAACCGTTGGATCTAGCACTTGTGGCTCTCCTGCAACCACCCGTTTCAAACAAAAAATCCTCGGGTGCTTATTGAAACCTTGACCATCAACCACGGTCGCAGCTACAATCAGCGCGTGTCTGCCCAATGCAATGGGACGGCTGGTCTCGTCTCATAACTCTTCGAATCGACTGCATGTCTGCCTGACTCATCTGAAAAATTCGGACAAAACAGCTTTTCTTGACTCCAAACGCAGTATTCACATTCTTTCTTTAAGCATCCTCTGAGCCAACAAGATGAAGGCTGGCCAGATTCGAAGGTCGGGAGGCTTCAGCGACTTGCAAAAACGTCAGGATTTTGAAGGCCGCGCCCCAAGGCTTCAGGGGGACTTCTGGTCTCGTCTCACACCTCTCCAAATCAACCTGCATGACTGCATGACTTCATCTGAGATTCTCGGACAAGAAAAGTGTTTCTTGGCTGCAAGCCCAGAGTCGCTTTAGGCATTCTTTCTTCTGGTGACATCCTCTGCACCAACACGATAAAGACCGGGCCGATTTGAAGCACTTGAAAAAACTCTGCAGGCCGTGCCCCAAAGCTTCACGAAACCGTTGGATCTGGCACTTGTCGCTCTCCTACAACCACCCGTTTCGAACAAAATCCACGGGTGCTTTTTGAAACCTTGACCATCAACCACTAGGCGAGCAGCAGCCCGCCAGCCTAGCTTGCATGGCCGCCGCAGCTTCAAAGACCGAGCAGGATTTAAGCACCAAAGTTAAGTTGTCCAAAAGATTGCTGTCCAAACTCACAGGCGTTTCTGGAGAATTTCTCCGACTTGTCACGCCGCTTGAAGTCTCAATTTTGGGGATTTTGCCGGCATAGAAATGTTGGTTGATGGTTTCAAGAAGCTGCAACCCGTGCATGGGGATAGTTTTGCTTGTGCCGTCTCCGTGTTTGTAGATACATCCTATGGTCGTCTCAAACATCCCCGAATTGGGCGACATGCAGTCCATCCCCACAAGAGAGTATTGCTGTCCAAACTCACAAGCATTTCAGTCAAGGCCGTAAAGAGATTCTCCAACTCATCACGCCACTTTTTTATCCCACTTTGCACACCAAGAAATATGGAGGCGACGAATTTGTGGTTGATAGTTTCAAGAATATGCAACTCTTGGGCAGGGATATGGGTCTCGAACCTTGCGGTTTTGCTCCAAGGTCGTCAAAGTACTACAGTGTACTACAGTACTGTTTTTTGAGCTTCTCCAACTCTTCGTGTCACTTGAACTGGTGATCTTTGGTATAAAAAACAAACAGCGGAAGTTTTTTTTCGACAGGTGACATGATCCTCCATCAAGGTGCCGGAGACATGGACAACCGCTACTTTCCTGGCACCGACCTGGAAACAATGCCCGGAATTGGCTGCAGCTTCAAATCACGGCATTTTGGCTTCGACTTCATCTTGGGCGGATGCCCACGCCCGTCTGGCCAGGTTGGCAGCACTCACGACAAGGAAGGGTGGGACAGCTGGCAAAGCTGACAACCTGCGAGCTGCATTTTTTTTGAGAGGTGCAGGTTATGAACCTCACGAACACGTATGAACTATTTTCTTACTATACTTGGGGATACTTGGGGAGCTTTTGCGAAAGTCCGGCCGCAAACTTAAGATGACACGGATTCAACACGTCCTCTCTTTCGTCTGGACTGTTTCACATGAAGTGCATTACCCAAGCTGTGGAGATCTCCCTGCACCGCATCGCTGTGCATCTCGGATGAACGTAGGTTTCCAATGGATTGATTTCAGGGAAAGTTTGTAGGAAACCAAGGTTTTAAACATTTTGAGTATTTTAAACCCAAATTTATAGGGATTTTAACCGTGATTTTTTTCTTTCAACCATTAGGACAGATGGCCCAGCATACCCAGCTGTGTAGGCTCTCTTCTTATTGAAGTTGAGGTTTCAGCCCCGGGTTCGGCAGGTCACATGGGAGCCCACCAGCTGCTTGGAAGGTGACATCGGTGACATCAGTCTCGGATGGCTTGTGATTTTGTGATGACAATGCTGATGCCAAGGTCCCCAAAGTCCCCGAATTTTAGGTAAGATGACTGCCTTGCCAAGCTTTTGGTAGAATCTTTGCTTCAATTTCAGGGGATCATTTGATCATTTTGCTGGGAGAGGTCACTACGCAATGAGAGCTCGTTGTGGCAGGAAGTCTAGCTGCAGACTTTAACACATCATCCAACATCTTCTGAAGGGGTAAGCCCCTCACAAAAAAAACACACCTCTGTCACCTCAGTGCAACTGAAGCCTTCCATGGGCCAAAACCGACTGGATCTAAGGTGCAGCAGCTGGCCGGGTCACTGCTCGGCTCACCATCAGCCCATGTCGTGAAGAGCTCTATCTGTCAAGAATGCTGAGCCACGATCATGCCGACTTTGGGACACTAAGTCACATGAGCGCCACCAACGATTTGGGTCAATTTTTGGCATCATAGTCTTCACGAGCGTGGATTGACATGTATCACACAAATGTCTTGCCATATGTTGAGTTCCCTCCTGATCAAAATCCATCATTTCAGAAAGAAAAATCGCCGGGCATGAATGCACCAGAGCGGCTGGCTTTGCCATGTTTTCAAGTCATCTCACCCTGTCAGGGGAGAGGTTGGGCTTCGCCCTGTATGTTGGGTGCTGTTAACATCAAATGGCTGTCAGCCCAGCCGTGATAGGAGACCAAACCGCCGGGCAAGGCTTTCGCATGGTGCAGCTGCCATGGTCTCTTGGCCAAACCGGTGGAGGATGTCATCAAGCACACCTTTTGAAAGCTCTGATGTGACATCTGCAGACCAAGTTGGCGCACGGCGCACGAAAGCACCTGCAGTTTGCAATGTTGACTAGAAGCAGCCCCCTGGCTGAAGCCCAGTTTGGAGTGATGCCTGATACGCTTCAGGGACAGCGGAGTGCAGGCCATCTGGCCATGACTAAAGTCTATCGAAGTTCACTGTTCTTACTGATACTGGCCTTCAGCAAGGTTGCAAATTCCAGAGTTCCAGTGGTTAGCTGCGGGGAAACTGCAGGAACAGTCTCCGCAACAAAATGTTGCATCAAATTTTTGAGATCATCGATCTGGTAGAGTAAGGACACATGCTCCTAGACTGAAGAGCGCTTTATCCAACAAGAGTCGGCATCACATAGTCATCTCTCTTGGTTCATCCATTTTTGCGGCCAGTGGTGCCCCACGATCTCAGGTTGAAGCGCTGGTTCAACAACGCTTGCGTCAGCCATCGCAACACCTGCGCGGACCCTGTGGACCAAAGGAAGCTTTGTTGGAATCAGTTCGCTGGATACCCAGTGCCGGCCAAGCCGTTGGAAAATGACGATCCAAGGCTGCACATTCCGTGCTCTCGGCAAGATCAGGGCTGTTAGAGTAACAGAACTACGTAACTACGTCAGAAACCGTTCAAAACAACATATTTCTTTAAGACCAACCGGGCTCCACCTTTCAGAGGGAACGATCTTTTTCCACACATCAGCTGGTGGCCTTCATCCGCCCACGACTCTCATCCTACCCGGTCCTACCCGGTCCTACCCTCCCGCACCTCACCTGCCCTGAGCTTCGGAAAGGGAGCCCTGGGAGCCCCGGGAGCGAAGGCCGCAGCGTCTTCGGCCAAGCTGAGGCTGGCGCCGTTGCGAGTTAGATGTGGATCTATATAAAATTGTCCAAAAAATAAAGAAAATGTTCATTTACATCATCTGGGCATCAAAATCCTTGTGCCCCCCAAAAAAAATCGGGTTCTGGCGACAGTTTTGATGTAGAACAAGATGTCCAAAATATAAGGATTGGGAAAAGGGTCTTCCCATCAAATCTTCTACGGTTATGCAGAGGCGGAAAGCTGCTTTGGATTGACAAAGGGTTGGTGTAGCAGCGATGCGTCATTGAATTCCACTGCATGCTGCGGCACTAGTCACCAGCTGCGCTGGTTGCAGGGGCTGCACCTGTGGTGTCTTTCTGCAAGGGAGAGCGATGGGAACGACTCCCGAAGAAAAATCGCGGACTCCCGGACAAATTGGATCTTATTAAGATGAGATTGCACTTCACGGGGCATCTCAGTTCAAACAATGCCAGTTGATGTGACAAGCTTATTCAGGAGAAAGGGTGTCAACCCAAGATATAGAAACACAAGCATAAGTTGCAAGAAGCACCAGCAAGTGGTCCAGCTACTCATTTGCTATGCAAGATTCAATGTCAACCTCGACCGAAGAAACCTGAAGGTGCATTGAGCACCCGATTAGCCACTTTCAAAAGTTGGATGTGTTTGGCTACAACTTGGGCCGAACCATTGGCACCCATCTTCTTTCGCACATCCTCAGCATCATGGTTGTCTGGCCATCACTGGGTATCTACTGCCAGTGTGCCCAGCCTCTGGTCTTCAAGTTTTCTGCTTCTAGGACATCAGCCTTGACTCTGCTGGCTGAATTCTTGGATGCGCTGACTGTGACCAGAGTTGTTAAAAAAACACCCCAACCAAAGGTGGGGCCGTGAGGGTCAAGGGATCTTCCCAGCAGTTATATCCTCAGTTGGATTGATTACAACTACTATCCCGATATTCATTAGTCATGAAATCCCTATCCCTAAAAGTTCCACGTCCTCACAGTCTTTCGAGTCTTTCTTTCTACTGCTTCCTGCATCGCTACCCACAGGGCTACCCAGCTGCATGCAGCTTGGAGACCCCAGTTTCAGTGCCAGGTTTGGAAGCCTTCTGAACTTCAGGACCCTTCGAAGCGCTTCAATGTATCAGTCATCAATGGTGGTTCACAGCAACACACGGGATTTCCGGCACCCAGCGGCTGCGCATCTCTCGTACCGATGCCTGCACCCGGAGATGAGGCTCGAAAATCGAAGATGACAAGTAGCAGTGGACATTTGGCGCTTCAAAACCACCTTTGATTCAACCTCAGTCGTCATTTCATGGACCCCAACACCAAGCTGTCCCTTTCTGGATCACGTGCGCGAGAGGGACAAACGGAGCTTCATGGGTTGGGGGATTGAGCAGTTTAAACTTTAGACTTTTCCACCTGAAACGAATTCTCCGGTCCACTGCGTTTAGACACGTTGGGCGTGTTGCTGCTGCCCTGTGACTTCTACACTTGGACCACTTGTTGAAGGTTGCGCATACCCATGAGCGAAAAATCATGCACAGACAGCGAGCTTTTCAGGTGGTTTGGGCATTGCTGTTTCAAGGGGGTCATGTCCAGAGACCCGTGGCCCAAACTCCTCGGCCGGTGCTTAAGTCAGTGGACAGGATTTTTAGGAGAAGTTCCTCGGCACCTCAAAGCGTTCTTTCGCACCTCAAAGGTGGAGTGAAGCAGTCTGACCTGCGATCCAAAGCCATCACCATCTGACACGGTCCCTGGCTACACCTCATTTGGGCTCCAAGACTGCACCTCCAAAACTGGCTGACACTGACCTGAAAGCTGGATATCCAGCTTATCTGACATGTCGGGCTCAGCTGACCCATGAAACACTGTTGCTTTTTGAGGGGAAGGTACCAAAATCTGTAAGAACTGGCAGGAAAAACTCTTCAACCACTGGGCTTCAGCTTACAGAGCCTTTCTATAGAGCCACACAGGCCACACAGCACATCTTTCGAACTCTTGGGATGTGGCTACCCAGCACTTCGAACCATCAAGCCATGGTGATCTTTTAGCTCCACCAATCGCAGGGCATGAAGGAAACAGATGGTCGCAACATAACCGCGGTCCATCAAGGATTGAACAGGCCACACATCAGCCTGTTAGGGTCTACGGTCTACCGGATCAGCTACTGCAAAAAATGATCAGCGATCAGCAACAGCTTGTGAAAGTCATCCGTTTTTTCACCAAAAGGAGTCTCACTCTCAGCTTCAGCCTGCTGCTAGCCGCATGTTGCAGCTAGCTGCAAGCTGTGTTCAACAGATCTCAGGATGATGCAGGATGATGAGGCAAGTGCATCCACAGATTCAGGACACAGACTTTGCTCTAATATGATGCCAGGGTTGGTAAAGATGTCATCTAAAGCAGGACTGGAATGCTGCTGGAGATTGATCTGGTGGCTGAAAGCATCAGACTACATGTGGTTCAACAGGAGTCACCTAGGCCTACCTGAAGAATATTTGTGATGTCATTGTGAACTATAATCCCAGGTAGGCATGGATTTTTGTCAAACCATCTATATACCAAACATGTTGGTCTGATGGAGTGCAACCTCTACGTGCCCGTGGAGGCATATTTGAGATGTGTTCAAGGAGGACAAGGCAGCAGAACCAGCCACGGGCAAAGCAAGGGGTACATCCCCAAGTTCCCATCCGTCACTGAAGCAGACGGGGAGCTCAGGCTGTACTTCCCAGTAAATGCTAAGCTGCTAAGCCATTTTGATCAGAGGTTCACCATCCAGCAGCTCCATGTGTGATCAGCTCCAGCTACTGTCATGGGAGTCGTGGGAACTATGCCATGGTCACGGCCATGGTCAAACCCTGCTATGACCACTTGAAGAAACAGCGGTCAACTTCATGTTACATGGTGATTTGGCCGTCGGCAGCGCATGTGCTGGTGGTTCAGAGCCACTCTAGAAGTTTTCTTGGCTTGGCATCAAACACTCCAAGGTTTACAGGGGATTCAGGATCTGCGTGTCTGTTAGGCTGGAATCACACTCGTACAACTACCTCTGTGGCTGGAGAATTGCACGTCTCAGCACTTGCTGCTCATCGGGTACAGAATTTGGCGGCCCTTGAGCTTGCTGGAAACTGGCATCATCTTGACTCCGTTTTCTGGGCGCAGAAGCCAAATTCAACGGATGCAATGAAGGGAGCGAAGGGACTGCTTACACACATCATCACGTCCACTGCCCAGCCGCAGCTCTGATTTGCTTGAAGTGTTCTTTGAAGAAAAACCCAATACTGTATATGATTTGATGGTAAAAAAAAGATGTGTTCAGTTCTTGTCCTGTTTCCTGTCCTTTTTCCCATGCACTCCATTGACTCCTGGTTGAAGCAGGGCTGTGCTCGTGATACCTCTGCACTCTGGGGTCGAAGCAAGGCCTGCTCGAATAGCACGGGCGGACCACTTCGAACTGCATCAGTTCAATGATGGGCCCCTAACTTAGTTAACTTGTATCATTCGGATGATTTAAAGAGAAAATATGAACCGGAGACCTTGTCTTTTCCCATCAACTAACTCAAGGATTGTCAATTGGCCCACAATCCCTAGAACTCCCTCTTGTCAGTTGTGGCTGTACGCCTCCATTGATATTTGCGGGGCCACTCCAGTTGGAATCAAATGAAATTCGGCGAACCGGCGTTGGGCCAAGGTTGTTTGCTCAAAAATGGTTACCAAATATCATCCAGAATTGGGGTTCCGTGGTTTTCAGTTTGGACTCACACCAAAAAGATATAAAAAGATGTTCAAACCAGCACAGTTTCATGTTCTTATGACTTCTTTGTGCGACATAAATGGACAATCTTGAGCCATCCAACCCTAGCCATGGAAGCAGCTAAGCTCCGCCCGACCAGTTGGGGTCCCACGACCTCCCCGAGTCCCTCCCGCCTGCACATCAGGTCAAGCCAAGGCCTTCCAGACCGCTGCGCTCTGAGGAAGGATTTGATGCGTTTGCCGAGCAAAAACAACACAGTTTCACGTCTGAAAAGTTGAGGAAAACCAGAAAACGAACGTACTACAAATCAGGTTCATGATTTTCCAAACAACCATTTTGAGGATATCCTCCGCAATTTCAGATATGAAATATGGGAGTTTACTAGAATCAAAAGTGACTTGCACATGTTGGAATATCTACCGTTATCTACCAGTCTATGAATATCTTTTGGGGAACCACCCATTTTGGTCATTTTTCTTCAGTAGGTCAGGCAGGATCAGGCGGTGCCTGGCCATGTGGTTCTTGCAGCAAAAACTGCGGTTCCGGAGGCTCGGGCAAGAGTGACCTGTCAAGTGAAGAAGCCAAAGAAACCATTGCAACCCAGTGTGACTTAGCAGGGATTTTGTAGGATTCACTGGGATTTATATCGTAGGATTTAGTGGGATTTAGTAGGATTCAATGGGATTTAGTAGGATTTAGTGGGATTTAGTAGGATTTAGTAGGATTCAATGGGATTTAGTAGGATTTAGTGGGATTTAGTAGGATTGAATGGGATATAGGGGGATCCAATTGAATCTAATAAGATTTAACGGGATATGAAGGAAGAACAATTGGGCGTGTTTGGTAATGGGTAGCCCTCAGTCATGGCAATTTCAATGGGAATATCATGATAAATCACTGGATTTTGAGTACAGTGACACCAGTGTTTAAGAACCTACTGCAATAAGAACTTCAGGGGCTGGATTGCTGGATTCAACCCTTTCTGTCAGGTCATTGAAATAAGAACACTAGGGTACCCTGGAATTCTAGCTACCGGTTCTTGTTCCCCTTTATATAATTGGTATCAATATACCAAACATTGATTATCAGCAGCTATTTCCCAAAAGAAAGATTATGTACCGCGGAACTTCCATGCCAATGACAAACATGGTGCGGTCCGGGTGATTCGAACCCTTATGCTCGGTCACCAAGGCTGATGTCGACAGCTTCAGCCAGACACCAGCCAGACTCACTGAAGGTTGTCTGACCTCGGAGGCTACCCTTGGTTTGTGTTGGCTTGTCTTGGCTTGTCTTGCCTGTCTGCCTTGTTTCGGGCAACCAAATCAAAAACAAACTTTCGGGACCTGAAAGTTTGTTTCTTCCCCCGGCCTCCTTTGCAACCTAATACCACCCCAAAATGAACTTTCAAGCCCTGGCATGGTGGAGTATCTGGCCCTTAGCTCTGTTTTGGATGGCTGCACCTGAAAAACTTTTCGGGACCTAACTTTTTTTCTTCCCCCTTGCGTCCTTTGCAAACTAATACAACGCCAAAATGAATTGGCAAAACCCTCACCATATGAACCCCTTAAGAACTAATCCATTAAGAACTTGAGGGCACCCTCGTTCATAATTCCGATATTTTTCCACCTATAGCCTATAGCACTTAAGAACCCCAGGGTAGGCTGGAAAATTCTTTACCGGTTCTTATCTAACGATTCCGCTGTACCTTGTTTTCCAAGAAACCCAAATCTTTTCCCTTGAGAACCGTCAGTTGGGAGAGGTCCTCTTCTTCACCTCCATGTCACTGTAAAATGACCGCCGCTCAGTAGAAGATCATCGCAGCGAAACTACAGGATGGAAATTGAAACCGGAAAACAGACAACGATATATGTAAGTTCTTGGATGCGCAAAGAATTGGAGTCTGACTGAGACGAATTACATATCCTTCAGGTCTATTGGCCGTTTTATCGTTTCAAATACATGAAGTTTTGGCCACCAGCATGTCAAACCCAGGTCCTATAGGTCCAAAGGTCGGAAATCATTTTTTCTACCGACTGCAAATACCAACTGGATTGGTTATCTAGGATATTAGGTTTGCAATTTGCTGAGTGGAGACGTGCGCGAGGTTCAACAAGATTCAATCCAAAAAATTGCATGGATTCAGACCTATAATTCGGCAAACCTCATGGTAAACTCCAATGTTTCGAGTTTCATAAGCACGCAAATCGTAATGTTGGGTGTGGTTTATGGTTTTGAGCTTATCACATGGGTATGGATCAAGACCCTGGTAGTTTTGCCCTGGTTTTCACGCCAAAATTGTTGGTGTTCTGCTGGAAGTTCACCCCCGATAAGAATCATTGGTGTTGTCCCATACCCAACTCTCAAGTTTGGTAGGTCCTAATTTCTGCTGTTTCAACCACCATCCCCAACAACATTAACAATTTAAATAACTAAAAAAATATGTGTTTACGTCAGGAAAAATATGTGTTTATGAAGATGTTGTAAGCTGACGTCAAACAAGTAACACGTCCGTAAAAAGTTTCATGGACCCAAGAGGAAAACAGCGCACCACGCTGGAATCCGCACGCGACAAATGTCTGAGGCCCAAGGTCATACTTTGATGGAAAAAATTATTGGGAATCATCGTCCAATTTCTATGGTTGACAATTTTTAAAAATGAAGCCTCCAACCAAAAAGTCACCATTATCAAAGGAAGTTTAGTTAGCAAACTTCCAACTTACGGATGATTGTCATGGTCAGCATTTCCATCATCATGTCAACTACATCATCATGTCAGACATCCATCATTAAGGTAGTTAGAAAGTGTAACAGTTCGGCCGCGCGTGAGTACACGTGAAAACACTTTCGGGCGCGAAACTCTGCGTTTTTTTCGGGTAAATTGGCTTCCATGGTCGCCGAAGTAGGATCTTCGTTTCCACGTTTCCGCGCCTCGATCCGGGAAAGTTGCCGACAAAAAGTGCACAGGACTGCGGCGAGAGCTCGATTTGCACTTCAGAAAATATTTTAAAAAAATTCACCTTCGGAGCACTTTTGAAAGATGAGGTCGGCAGACTGTTGCGAGAGCTCGACTTCACACACAAAAATGACAAAAAACTGAGGGGGCCGGAGCAGCACCGGATTTGCGCGGTCGAAGTCCAATTGTCAGCAGCGCGCTGCGCGAACGTTGCTCGATTTTGTGCGGCGCTCCTGCTATGCAGGTTTGCAACAGCTGTGACAAGTGAAAATACTCTCAGGCACGAAACCCTGTGTTTTTCGGGTAAAGTGGTTCCGTGGTCGCAAAAGTAGGGTCTCTGTTTCCGCGGTTCCGCGCCTCGATCTGGGAAAGTTGTCAGCACAGGACTGCGGCGAGAGCTCGATTTGCATTTCAAAATGTTGAAAAACTGTCACGTTCGGAGCACTTTGGGAGGATGAGGTCGGCTAAAAGTGCACGAGACTGTGGCGAGAACTCGATTCGCACTTTAAAATGGTTGTCTTCTATAAAACCTAATGTTACGTAACGTCGCAAAACGGAGAACAAACAAGCAAACCAGAAAACATCACACATGGATGGGTGCCATTTCGAAAGTCGAAGATGTGCGTAACAGCACAAAGGAAAAGAGTCCGGTCGTAACAGACCCAATCAAAGCCAGAATCGAAACTGAGAGGTGAGCTCAAAAGCCCCGCCCAAAGAAATGGCGAAAAACGGTTCCATAAAAGGAACAAACAGAAAAGAGGGAGGCAGAGGGCGGGTGTTCAAAAACTCAGCCATACTGCAGGTATGGCAAAATGAGTGAGTTACTCAAAACAAGAAAACTGAATCAAAGAATGAAAAACTGAATCACAAGAGACTGAAACATCAACTGACATCACAAGCACAGCAACAAGCACAAGTGCAACTGAAAAAGGTTTCATTGTTTCAAAAGTGACGCTTGGGGTAAAACCCACGTGACGCTGGCAATTGCGCAAGGTTTCAACACGACGTACGAAGGGGGCAAACGAGACGATAGTGGTAAAAACCACTGCGACGCAACTTATACCCAGGTAAAACTGGACGTGGCAGGTTAACGTCGAATTCCTATACCGTAAAATTGTATCAAGTGAAACAGCTATACAAGTGAGACTAACAAATAGATAACAATAAGTGAAATCGTCCCACCCCCCCACCAAGGTTTCTCTGAAGACAAACCTATTGGTACGTTACACTTCCCAACCTGGTCAAAACAATAACTATCACGTTTGGATCACTTTTGGAAGATGAGGTCGGCAAAATTTGCACCATACTGTAGCGAGAGCTGTGGGTGAAGTCCCATATGTCTGCGCGAGCGTTGATGGATTTAGTGCGGGACTCCTGCTATGCAGCTGCCCGCAGCAAAGCATGAGTGATGCTGCGACGCTCCTGGTAAGCAGGATTACAGCTGGAGGGTGCTAAACGCATTGCAACAGCTGCCGGTAGAGATGAAGTGGGCTGCTCACTCATCCATCCGTCCACACATCCATCAATTCATTCATTCGTTCATTTGTTCATTCGCTGCTTCGCTGATTCATTGATTCATTGGTTCGTTGGTTCAATGATTCATTGCTTCACTGATTCACTGGTTGATCCACAGGTTCACTGAGTCACTGACTCATTGGTTCACTGATTCAATGATTCATTGATTGGTTCACTGCTTCATTGATTCATTGACTTGTTGATTCATTGATTGTTTGATTCATGGGTTCATTGACTCACTGACTCATTGATAATGATTGATCCACTGGTTCACTGATTCCTTGACCCGCTGATTCATCGATTCATTGATTCAGATTCAGTGATTCATTGATTGATTGGTTCATTGATTCATTGGTTCATTGATTTGGTGATGACTTGTTTGATTGATTATTTGGTTGGTTGGTTCTTTGACTCACTGATTCATTGATTCACTGATTCATTGACCCAATGATTGATCCAATGATTCATCGATTCATTGGTTCATTGATTCACTGGTTCATTGATTCATTGATTCAGTGATTCGTTGATTCACTGGTTCTTTGATTCATCGTCTCACTACTTAACTCATTCATTGATTCAAATGGTTGGTTGCTTCATTGATTCACTGATTCCTTGATTCACTGCTTGATTGGTTCATCGTCTGATTCATTGATTCATCGCTTCGTTCCTTCATCGACTCGCTGATTCGTCGATTCATTTCAGTTGTGCGCGGTTTTTTTCATGCCATGTCATTGGCAACTCAACCGCTATGTGCTGATTCGTTGATGCACCTCACAACGACTACGATGCTTCTGCATCTCAAAAATCTTCCTATAGGCCATCTTCTTCCTATAGTGGTTTCCTATTTGCGAAACTTCCACCCCTGCGCGTGCCGGGCACTGCTGGGATCCCATTATACCACTTTTTTTGCTGGTTAAATCCCAATTCTTACTTGTTTCTTTTCCAAACAAACGCCAATTTCTCATTGTTCAATGAGTTGCTCCAAAACCACGGTTGATCCCAAACAAGTCCACCTCAGCTCAGCGCTAACTGTGTTGCTTGGAGATCACAGTTCCGCAACCTGGGCGTCACGACGCGAAACGCTGCCAGGCCAGTTCCCTTGGGAAAAATGTTGGTACCGTGGCCATTTCAATCCTTCATTTGGGTGTAGGCTTTGTCTCAAACTGAACAGCTACTCCATTTTGTGACCAATCAAAAAGGTTGGAAAATTTAACGTTTCATCGCTGGACTTCAAGATGCACCCCATTTTCAGACAAACCCTTGTATCTCGCATCGATGGATTGGCTCATGTTATATGATTCAATGGAAAATGCAGAGGAAACCATGTTTCCCTCTGGATTTTTTCCTTCAAAGCCAAAGGATCAGGGGGGTACCCCGCACAACAACGTTCGAATTGAGTTGTCGATCTGTTCTTGCCCTTCACGAAGAATCTGAACACAATTGGGGAAAAACATCCCATGTTTCAAGGTGGAAAGCCACGCCAAACATCTGAAACCATAAGGTACCTGGCTCCTAAAACAATCGGCAAAGTTTTTGACGTGTTCGAGTCTAGCGTTGGTCTGGCGGATGAGGCCTTTGTGGGGGCCAGACCGATTTGTCTGGGTTGAATGTGATATCCCGCATTGGCCGCAACGTGGTTTCAGGTACGGTATATATATATTGTAATTTAAGTTATACGCCCCACTGGCCGACAGATACGGGCACGGAAATATATACTGTTGGAAAAGCTCTTTGACTTGCAACATCTTGCAACAAAACCCGGCACCATCCCCCAAGTCAAACAGTTTTGCACCCAAGAATACACCAGGATAGAAGTAGTTGATCATGCCGGTGTGCACTGTGGCCAACATGACCGAATCTCACTCAAATCTAGAGCTACAGCTGAATATTTACCACACCGATTGGTCTGCATAGTCCACTGTGTCTTGGAATTGCAGGCTTACCCGGAAAAACATGCAAAGACTCTTAGTCTCCAGAAAAAAAACTGCAGTAAACCTGCATGCCATCTCCTGCACCAAGCGTCTGATTCATATGATTGCGATAAGGCTTCGATCGTCAAGTCATCTAAAAGTTTTCCGCTTCCACCCAGGAAGATGGCCGCAAGCCACACCTGCGATGCGTGTCCAAAGTCAAAGTGTCTCCAAACTGGGGAATGGCGCTGATTTCCGGGGGGACCCCCCTTGGCTGTCGGTCTGGCACAAGGGAGGAATGCCTCCAGACAAGAGCACAGGAAAACAACGGGGAATGGCGCTGATTTCCGGGGGGACCCCCCTTGGCTGTCGGTCTGGCACAAGGGAGGAATGCCTCCAGACAAGAGCACAGGAAAACAACGACGCCCCAATAACTTGCAGCAAGAAACCCAGGAAACCCGCCTTCTTGTGAGCAAAAAAGCGGAAAGAATTAGCCCAATTGAGCTACATCAAAAAGTGCTGCTCACTCATCGTGGTCAATCTCAGCAGAACGACTCCAGGTGAGCTACAAGGTCGTGTTCAACCTCAGCATTGGACCAACAGGCGCAGCTGAGCGAACCACAGGATGAGCCTTAGATAGAACTATGAATGTCCTAGCGACTAGCCTTCAAGACTTAGTCAATGAATTGAAGAATCAACTGAAGTTGCTGTTCCCAACACCGGATCGAGGCATTGAACTATTCTTGAGACCACCAAAACAGAACAACCAATGGTTTTTTCCCATGATGTTTCCCATCAGAAGAACCAGCGTTCAAAAAACGGCCCATTGCCTTACTGTGAGGCATTTTTGGGACAACCATATTTGACAGGGAGCCTTTCGTTTACCAAGGCGCTGCACCGCAAAGTTTCCGCGGTGAGTGTTTTTGGGATGGGAGGTCTGAGCCAGAGTTGCGGCAACAGGGCACCAGGTTTTTTTCCCCTGGAAATTTGTAAAAAAACATGGCTGAAAATAGAAACGGTTCATGAAAGATTTTTTTTGCATTTTTTGTTTCAGGATGGATGTTTGTTCAGATTCCCTGGGAATGGTAAAATCGTAAAAAGACTCTAGAGAAATTCACATGTGTGAGGAATGGAACAGATGTTGGGAATAACAGGGGTGGGGTGGTTTTTTTTGGGCCGTTGTGACCAATATCCCTGAATGACTGCCGGTCGAAAATACGAACCGCGCAACTCCCACACTCCCCATACAGGCACGGCAATAACGACTCCACCGCGGTCGTGCCGCGAACGCTTGCGAACGCAAAAGCAGCGTCGAGCGAACACGCCTCCACCCCCAGACCCCCAAAGTAAAGTGAGAACCCTTCGCTACGCATTCGGGGAAAAGTTCAAAGTTCCAAGATCTTCAAATTGAACAACTTCCGCAGGCGCATCCTGGCCACAGGGCAATGGGCCATAGGCCGCTGCGACAGTGGGGAAGCTACAACAGCGGCGCTTCGATGCTCAAAACGACAAGGTTTGACTTTAACTCACGCAAAATCGGCAGGGTCTCCTCCTCTGTCGTGCGGCCCAAATAGTTCCCCAACAACCTCTGTTCAGGCTTCAGGGACATTGTCAGGATCAACGGTGCGCACAATGTGCCAATACAGAGACAATGTCCTTGCATCCCTAGGGCAAAACATCTTTCCTTTCCGGGCTTGTGCGCGGTTTGGCCTGCTGCTAGAATAGAGCATCACTGACTGACGTGCAAACAAGATTATATTTACAAAAACAACACAAAAAACAACAACAACAACAACATCGACAACCACAACAACAACAACAACAACAACAAAACAACAACAACCACAACAACCACAACAACCACAACAACCACAACAACCACAACAACCACAACAACCACAACAACCACAACAACCACAACAACCACAACAACCACAACAACCACAACAACCACAACAACCACAACAACAACAACAAACAACAACAAACAACAACAACAACAACAACAAGAACAAGAACAAGAACAACAACAACAACAACAACAACAACAACCACCACAACCACAACAACAACAACAACAACAACAACCACAACAACCACAACAACCACAACAACCACAACAACAACAACCACCACCACCACCACGACGAGGAGACGTCGAGGAGGACTACTACCACTACCACTACCCACTACCTACTACCTACTACCCTACTACCTGCTACCCTACTACCCTTCTACCCTACTACCCTACTATACTACTACCCTACTACCTGCTACCCTACTACCTACTACCCTACTACCTACTATACTACTACCTATAATAGGCACCCATGACTTAGGACTTAGGTCACCATAGTGACATAGGAGTTTGTGCACCAAGTCCTAAGTCACTGGTGTTCTTACCAGGTGATTTGTGTGCACCAAGTCCTAAGTCACTGGGGTTATGATTGGACTTAAGCACTTGTTCGGGTTAAAAAAAATCTCTTAATAAGTCATCAGAACCTACATACTTACATTACATTACAGTACAGTAAATTACATCACACTACGGTACATTACATTGCATTACATTACATTACAGTAAAGTACAGTGCATTACATTACACTACAGTACATTACATTACATTATAGCAAATAACAGTACATTACATACATGCACAGGACTTGGTGCACAAAATCGTCTGTCACTAGAGGGGCACAAGTCCTAAGTCATCAGAACCTACATACTTACAGTACATTGCAGTACAGTACAGTACATTACACTACAGTACATTACATTACAGTAAAGTACAATACATTACATTACACTACAGTACATTACATTACATTATAGCACATAACAGTACATTACATACATGCACAGGACTTGGTACACAAAATCGTCTGTCACTAGAGGGGACACAAGTCCTAAGTCATCAGAACCTACATACTTACATTACATTACATTACACTACAGTACATTACATTACAGTAAAGTACAATACATTACAGTACACTACAGTACATTACATTACACTACAGTACATTACATTACAGCACAGTACATTCCAGTACATTACATACATGCACAGGACTTGGTACACAAAATCGTCTGTCACCAAAGGGGCACAAGTCCTAAGTCATCAGAACCTACATACTTACAGTACATTACATTACAGTACAGTACATTACATCACAATACATAATACGTTAAAACAAAAATAAACAAACAAAAAGAATGCATATAAAAAAAAAAAACAAAAAATATTTCAAAAATGAAAAAAACAAAAAATATATCTGTATTTTTGTTTATTTCTGTAATTGTTTTAAAATAATGTCTGTATATAAATCGAAGGAAAAAATGAAAACCACATTTTTTTTGAAATATTTTTTTGAAGATGGGCACAAGTCCTAAGTCATCAATTTTTCATTCGATTTATACACATACAGTATTTTCAAGGTATTACATAGATTTAACATTTATAGATATAATTTTTCTATTTTTTTTCGCTTTAATTTTTCCATTTTGTTTCCCGTTTTGTTTCCCCGTTGTGTCTCCCCGTTGTGTCTCCCCGTGGTGTCTCCCCGGGGCGGTGATCCCAATGCAACGAGTCGGGGTGAGCGTTTTGCGCCTACGCGCGCGCGTTGGTTGAAAATGAAAGCGAGCAGTTCCCGGTCGCCTCTGCAGTCCCTGTGGCGCCGCAGTGGGGTGAACAACGGGGTAAGACAACAGGGACCACAATAGGGAAGCACAACGGGGAAACATAACGGGAAACAACAGAGAAAAATGAAAAGTGAAAAAAAAAAACCAAAAAAAAAACACTTTTATTTTATTTTATTGCTTTAAAATAATGTCTGTACATAAATCGAAGGAGAAAAAATGAAAATCACTGATTTTTGAAAGATTTTTTTGAAGATGGGCCAAATAGCCAAATAGCTGCAGCGCACGAGCGTGATGACTTAGGATCATCTTAGTATACTTCTGCTAGTTAATTCCTATGTCATCCTGGTTTTACGAGTGGTCCATGCCGCACAAAAAAAATCAAGGATAGTTTCTAATCTCATACGGACACCTGATGAGTTGGGACTTGTGCAGGGGGGGTCTGAAGCATGATGAGATAGGACTTGTCCACCCCAGGGTATCTTTCACAAGTCCTAAGTCACTGGTACCTAATATACTAATCCACTACCTACTACCCTACTACCTCCTACCCTGCTACCTACTACCCTACTACCCTACTATACTACTACCCTACTATACTTCTACCCTGCTACCTACTACCCTACTACCCTACTACCCTACTACCCTACTACCTACTACCCTACTACCCTACTACCCTACTACCCTACTACCCTACTACCCTACTACCTATCTACTATACTACTACGTACTATACTACTACCTACTATACTGCTACCTACTATACTACTACCTACTATACTACTACCTATTGTACTACTACCTAGTCAGATCAGACCAAGGTGTGCAGCACATGCTGAAGCTGCCAGCGTCTGTTTTCCTCGCGCAGAGATGCACTGCTGGGCGGCTTGTCCTCAAATGGCGCGGGTTAAGGCAAATGAACGAGTACCACTGGCACAGTGTAAAGTTGGCGAAGCAATTGCCACGGGATTATTTTTTCTTCTCACTGGGCCCATGCTGCTTCAGTACATGTTCACTCTTTTCTGGTCAAAAAGTTTAAGGTCAGTGCAAGAGTGGCATCTTGGTAGATTATCTTAGGGCTTGGAGCTGGCTGGGATATTCAAAAGGGGTGCGAAATTAAATTGGCATTGTTTTTCTTTTTTTGGCAAAAAAAGAATTGCCCTCCATTCAAAAGTCCAGCGGAACTAAGCTCGTAAGGTGCAAGTTTTTGAAACAGGCCGCACGTTTCGACTTTTTGAAAAGCAAAGTTATGCCGATGCATGGCACGCACGATTCTGGGTGGAGACTTATGGCAATCTAAAACTTTTGCAACAAAGTTGTATCTAATCAATATGTGTAAAGATCACTGGCTGAGTCGCACTTTGTTCAAGATGTACATGTTCAATCTGAGCACGATCGACTTTGACTCGGCTCAGCTGAGAGTGGATTAGCACCATTTTAAAAGCCCTGGCCGTTTGAAGAGTTCAAAATCTTTGCGGGAGCCAGCTTTGAAACAAGTGCCTGGATCCAGAATTATGGCCAAAGGGGTTGCGGGGGAATGCGCTTCAAAATTGGCAAACGTTGTAAAAATTCATGGGTCTGAATCAGTTGCAGCCAGTTCCTCGTTTGGGCACCCGCACTGGATGCCAGTTTCCTAGCGCACCAAAAAAGACTCAAAGTGAAACCCCGGTAGCTTCTTGTTGGGGTTTTGCGGGCGTATCAAGTTTCAGCTCACTCATCAATGGCATTCATCATCAAAGATCATCCTCTTAGGTAGGCACCAGAACTGCTGCCACAACGGTGCTCCAATGCCTGACACCGCAGCGTCAGTGACCGGTGGAGCTGAAGCTCCGAGATCGGATCAAGCAAGCACTAAGCAGCACTCATGTGGCCTTCTGTGCGCCAGTGGTGCGTGCAGTGTTAGGCGGTCTCGTTTGTCATGCCAGCTGGGAAATTGGAGCAGAGCGATGCTGCCTAGTCATACTGTCATAACATGCCGCTGATGCTGATGGCCTGAGGACCATTTTCTGCATCCAACACCTCATGATTCGTGACATCTGCAGTGCGCCGGTCAAACTATGCCTCATCTAGAATCTATAGATGATGACGGGGCGAACTCAGGCCTTTGATACTGCAAACTACTGGCGCCTCTTTGGAGCTATCCAGGCGCGAAAACTGCGGCGATCAATGGAAAACTGTTGGTGCCCGACTGCATGGTAGGTGCCTGACGATGCTAGCTACAGACCTAGCTGGCGGCAACGCAACACATGCAACGCCAGAAACAGTAAATTTGATGGGGGGGCGTCATCTGCATTTTGCTGCCCACGGTGTGTGCCACTTCCGTGGACTGTTTAACCTAAAGGCATCAGACGTTCACATCCATAGCGTTCCATCCGAAAATTCCTGATGTCGATGAAGGCAGTCTTCATGCTGGCCATGCTCGGGTGCTCCACCAGACCCAATCACGCCAAAAGCCACTTGGTCAACTTCCACCAACGGGCCAACGCTTGGAACAAATGACTTTCGGTCTACAGCCCAAACGGCCCAAACCTGGGAAGTCCTAGCGAAATGATGTTGCCCAAAAGAAGCCATGATGAAATTGTTCAATCCATCAGCCCATATCTGTCAGCTCATTATGCTGTGCTTCGGTTGACCAGTCAAGGCTCCCTTTGCATGGTGCCCTTCAAGTGGTTGGACCTTCTGAAAGGGGGACCAACGAACAACCATTGTTGAGGACACTCCAGCACACCGGTTTCTTGGAAAATCTTGGCCCGGTTTCGAACATCTCTTTTTTACCATTGAAATATCCCTACCCCTATAGAGTGGGAGGGCGGGGGGGGACAAAACCAACCTGTCGAATTCCATTTTTTTTTTGCTTGGAAACCCTGGGATAGTGATCCAACCCTTCGAATGGAATTGTAACGTAGCATTTCTTAACAAGCCTTTGGCACTGGTTAGAAAATACTTGCGCTTAGCTCCGGAGGAGCTAAGCGCAAGTATGATCACGGCAGCGCAATTTTTTGGAGGGATGCCATCCCTACACATGTGCTGCTTCAGTCTGACATGTGCTTCGCTCCTCCAGAGCTAAGCGCAAGTATTCAATTTTCACCTGCCTGCCAATGACATGGAATGATGAGGAACATTGATCATTGAGAAAACATGATTTCAAAAATGGAATTTTAAAATGAAACTTCAGTACAACTCCCCCCCTCAAATTCCATTTTTAAGAGGGTAGGGATATTGAAATAAGGCCATGAAGCGCTCCATGCGCCAGCAGATGATTTCTACTGTAAGTCCCGTGACAACAAGCACACCTGAAAGTGTTGAAAGCAATCAAATCAAAACAACAGGTCGATCTGCGCGAAGTTGTTCGAGAAGACATTCAGCGCAACTCTGTTGAACGCTAAGTTAGGTGTATGTTGCGACTTCTTGACTATAGACAGCTTACTTGACGTGAGCTTGCACATGAAGCCAGAGAATGGCTTCACGAGACCGATGGATCTGGCATTTGTGGCTCTCCTGCAATCACCCCAGTCAAAACAACAGCAGCAGCCCTGCATCGAAACTCAACAGAAACATGGGGACTTCTGGTCTCCTCACGTCTCAAAACTCTCCAAATCAACCGATAATCATGACATCTCAGCCTGAGTGGCAAGCAATGGCACATAACTGCCGTGATTTCAAGCACCCAAACCGACATTTCGCAGCCAAGCCCACTGAAACATGCCTTCTGTGGTCTACTCAACCCATTCCAAGTCGCACCCGAGATCTGGCCCAGAACAGATGGCTGACTGCATCTGACTCTGACAGATCTGATAGATGCGCATCCCGCGCATCAGTGATGTGCTGCTTGCTAGCGTGGCGGAGCAAAATACGGCACGGCCACAGCGCGCCCACCAGCTGCAGCTCTTAAGGCGCAGCCCTCAAAGTTGTTGAAAGATCGGATTGAAGGTAGAGGAGCAAAATGAGATGCAAACAGCTTGGAGCATGTCACAAGAATGACAAGAATCCTTTGCTTCGAATCTGCAGCAAACAGGCCTCTCTTTAGCAACCTTCCGACACAAGGGAAAAACAACTTGCCACCTGGAATTCGCCAAGCGCAGGCCTTGGCAAAGGCACAGAACCTGCATGACTCCATCTGAGATTTTCGGACAAGAAAAGTTTCTCTTGGCTGCAAGCGCAGAATCGCTTTATGCATTCTTTCTCTGTTTTCAAACATCCTCTGAACCCTGATCATGTCTGCACTTGCAACTGGGAGCAAATGGGGTTCGATGCCATAATCTTGTATTTGTATTTCTCCAGTTTTCATGAAAGAAAACAGCCATACAGACCTTAAGTATCAGCAAAATCACCTGCAAACTGCGAACAAATACGCTTGAACTTATGAACATGAGACGCATGAGACCAAGGTCTTAAGCTTTTGTTAGTTTTGCTGCTGATCTGTTGGTTAGTTGCCCGCTTTCCCTGCCATGACCATTCTCCCTGCAATGGCCAACGCGGCGAAGACCAGGGCGATTCGACAGACCGGGTTTTGAAGGCCGTGCCACAAGGCTTCACGAAATCTTTGGATTTGGCACTCGTGGCTCTGCTAGAACAACCCAGAACCACACGTTTCAAACAAAGTCCCCGGGTGCTTTTCAAAACTAGACCATCAACCAGGAGGGGATACGATCAATACTGTATTCTGCGCGTGTCTGCCGAATGCAAAGGGAAATGCTGGTCTCGTCTCACACCTCTCCAAATCAACCGCTTGAACATATGATTCCATCTCAACTTTTGGACAACGAAGTTTTTCTTGGCTGCAAGCGCAGAGTCGCTTCATGCAGTCTTTCTCCTGTTTTCAAGCATCCTCCGAACCAACAAGGTCGGGAGGCGTCAGCGACTCGAAAAAACGCCCGAGTTTTGAAGGCCGTGCCCCAGGGCTTCACAAAACCGTTAACCACCGGTTTCAAACCAGACCATCAACCACTAGGCGACGCGATCTCAACTACAATCAGTGCGTGTCTGCCCAACAAGCGGGGATTGCTTGTCTTGTCTCATATGGAGGGTTGGCCACACAGTGGTAGAAAGCTTGCATGATGTAGGCTTGCACATGAAGCCACGGAATGGCTTCACGAAACCGTTGGATTTGGCACTTGTGGCTCTCCTGCAACCACCCGTTTCAAACAAAATTCCCGGCTGCTTTTTCAAAACTAGACCATCAACCACGAGGCGACATGATAAATACTGCATTCTGTGCGTGTCTGCGCGCCCGCTGCAAAGGGAAATTCCGGTCTCGTCTCATGCCTCTCCAAATCGACTGCATGAACACATGATTCCATCTCAACTTTTGGACAACGAAGTTTTTCTTGGCTGCAAGCGCAGAGTCGCTTCATGCATTCTTTCTTCTATTTTCACAAGCACCCACTCTGAACCCGAATCCATATCTGCACTTGCGACGCTGAACCAAGTGGACTGGCTCTGGCTGCAGAAAGGCAAATGTGTGCGGTATTCATATCGGGGTGGGATGGCATAAACCTATTGATCGGCGTCGAAAACCGGGTAGCGATTTGGTTCTAATCCTTATGAGCTTTCGCGACGGCTTTCGCGGTTCTTTCGCGCGCACAGTTTTGGCTTTCGCGGTGACAGGTGTTTCGTAATATCTTTCGCTCTTGCTTTCACGGAAAATTGCCCGTAAATAATGGTGCACATGAATATTTAAATGCGCTTCTACTATCTACCTGCTTTCGCCTCGACCTTGACGCACTCCTTTCGCCGAGCTTTCGCGCGGCTTTCGCGCGTGGAGGTTTTGCTGTCGCGGGGGGTTCCCCACAACCCGAATATGAAATCCCGCTATGTACTGCTCTATTGTCTTGCTCCTGCTCTCAGGAAGAAGCCAACACGATGAAGACCGCAATTCGATGAGCATGAGACTTCAGCGTCTTGAAAAAACGCCGGATCTTCAATGCCCTGCCCCAGGTCTTCTGATCAAACCTTTCGAAGCCGCCTTTGGCACACACCGTCACTTAATTCACTTGGTGTATCCAGAACTGTCGGCCGAAAGTAGATGGGCAATACTCATTTGTGGGATGTGACCCTGGGAAAGCCATCTGGGTAGGGCCTCCGCACCAGATCCAAGTCGTTTGCGCTGCCAAGAAGCCAAATACCTCATGTTTCATGGGCTGTCTGACTGCAGTCAGTTCAGGGAGGTCGGCTGGAGGGAGTTATTGTAAGGTCCGCAACAATAACATGAAAGTGTTGGATTTGGCACTTGTGGCTCTCCTACAACCACCCGTTTCAAACAAAATCCCCTGCTACGTTTTTTTCAAAACTAGACCATCAACCACAAGGCGGAACGATCAATGCTGTATTCTGCGCGTGTCTGACCAATGCAAAGGGAAATGCTGGTATCGTATGGTCTCGTCTCATACCTGTCTAAATCAGCTGCATGACTGCTTGACTCCATCTGAAACTTTTGGACAACAGAAATTCTTCTTGGCTGCAAGCGCAGAGTCGCTTTACGCATTTTTTCTTATGTTTTCAAGCATCCTCTGCACCAACACGATGAAGACCGGGCCGATTCGAAGCACTTGAAAAAACTCTGCAGGCCGTGCCCCAAGGCTTTACGAAACCGTTGGATCTAGCACTTGTGACGCTCCTACAAACACACCTGTCAAAACAATAGCAGCAAACTCTGCATCAAAACTCAACAAAAGCAAGGCGACTGCTGGTCTTGTCTCATACCTCTCCGACTCAATTGCTTGACTGCATGACTCCATCTGAGATTTTCGGACAAGAAAAGTTTCTCTTGGCTGCAAGACCAGAGTTGCTTTACGCATTCTTCCTTCTGCTTTCAAGCATCCTCTGAACCCCTGACCATGTCTGCATTTGCAACTGGCGGGCAAATGGGGTGGGATGGCATAAACTTGCACCTTGAACATCTTGCTACAGCTCTTATGAAGGAAATCACAGTGGCACGGCCCAGCACGACATCTCATGATCAGCAGTGCAGTCATATGCAGCACTTCAGAATCGTTGGAGAAAGCATGATACTGTTCGAATCCATCAGTTGGGGTGGCACATCTAACAGGCGGACAGGTTTGCAGCAAACCCAGACAATCGCAAACTTCAACGAGGAATTCTGAAACTGATCACCCACATCTCCGCAACTTTTCACCGCTCCCTCTGCGTCGATGCCAAAATGACCCCGCCATGAAGACCTTAAGTATCAGCAAAATCACCTGCCAACTGCAAAAAAATCGCTTCAACTTGTGAACATGAGACACATGAGACCAAGGTCTTAAGCTTTTGTTGGTTTTGCTGCTGATCTGTTGGCTAGTTGCCCGCTTTTCCCTGCCATGACCATTCTCCCTGCAATGGCCAACGCGGTGAAGACCAGGGCGATTCGACGGTTGGGACTTGAAAAAACGACCGGGTTTTGAAGGCCGCGCCACAAGGCTTCACGAAATCTTTCGATTTGGCACTCGTGGCTCTGCTAGAACAACCCAGAACCACACGCGTCAAACAAAATCTTCGGATGCTTTTTGAAGAAAATCAGACCATAGACCACTAGGCGACACTGTTGACACTGCAATCAGTGCGTGTCTGTCCAACGCAAGGCGACTGCTGGTCTCGTCTCATACCTCTCCAAATCAACCGCATGACTGCATGGCTCCGCATTGATTTTTTGAACAACAAGAGTTTCTCTTGGCTGCAAGTGCAGAGTCGCTTTACGCATTTTTTCTTCTGTTTTCAGTCACCCTCTGAAACCTGACCATGTCTGCATTTGTGACGCTGAACCAATTGGACTGGCTTTCGCCAGGGAGGCAAATGTGCGCGGTGTTGGGTGGGATGGCATAAAGTTACACATCTTGCTACAGCTCTTATGAAGGAAATCACAGTGTCATGGCCCAGCACGACATCTCCTGATCAGCAGTGCAGTCATGGATGCTTGATTGTGCCTTGGTCTCTTCTGTGTGCCTGTTGCAAGTCTTGAGATTTGTTGGTGAAAGCATGATACTGTTCGAATCCATCATTTGGGGTGCCGCACTTCTGACTTTGACAGGCAGAAAGATTTGCAGCAAACCCACACAATCGCAAACTTCAACGAGGAACTCTGAAACTGATCACCCCCATCTCCACAACTTTTCACCGCTCCCTCTGCGTCGATGCCAAAATGACCCCGCCATGAAGACCTTAAGTATCAGCAAAATCACCTGCCAACTGCGAAAAAAATCGCTTCAACTTGTGAACATGAGACACATGAGACCAAGGTCTTAAGCTCTTGTTAGTTTTGCTGCTGATCTGTTGGTTATTTACCCGCTTTTCCCTGCCATGACCATTCTCCCTGCAATGGCCAACGCGGTGAAGACCATGGCGATTCGACAGTTGGGACTTGAAAAATTGCCCGGGTTTTGAAGGCCGCGCCACAAGGCTTCACGAAATCTTTGGATTTGGCACTCGTGGCTCTGCTAGAACAACCCAGAACCACACGTTTCAAACAAAATCCTTAGGTGCTTTTTGAAAACTAGACCATCAACCAGGAGGTGATACGATCAATACTGTATTCTGCGCGTGTCTGCCCAATGCAAAGGGAAATGCTGGTCTCGTCTCATACCTCTCCAAATCAACCGCATGACTGCATGGCTCCGCCTTGATTTTTTGAACAACAAGATTTTCTCTTGGCTGCAAGCGCAGAGTCGCTTTACGCATTTTTTCTTCTGTTTTCAGTCCCCCTCTGAAACCTGACCATGTCTGCATTTGTGACGCTGAACCAATTGGACTGGCTTTCGCCAGGGAGGCAAATGTGCGCGGTGTTGGGTGGGATTGCATAAAGTTGCACATAAACGGCTTGTATGAAGAAACTCCATGTGGCATGGCCCAGCACGACATCTCCTGATCAGCAGTGCAGTCATGGATGCTTGATTGTGCCTTGGTCTCTTCTGTGTGCCTGTTGCAAGTCTTGAGATTTGTTGGAGAAAGCATGATACTGTTCGAATCCATCATTTGGGGTGCCGCACTTCTGACTTTGACAGGCGGACAGGTTTGCAGCAAACCCACACAATCGCAAACTTCAACGAGGAATTCTGAAACTGATCACCCCCATCTCCACAACTTTTCACCGCTCCCTCTGCGTCGATGCCAAAATGACCCGCCATAAAGACCTTAAGCATCAGCAAAATCACCTGCCAACTGCGAAAAAATACGCTTCAACTTGTGAACATGAGACACATGAGACCAAGGTCTTAAGCTTTTGTTAGTTTTGCTGCTGATCTGTTGGCTAGTTGCCCGCTTTTCCCTGCCATGACCATTCTCCCTGCAATGGCCAACGCGGTGAAGACCAGGGCGATTCGACAGTTGGGACTTGAAGAAAAAAACTTTTGAAGGCCGCGCGCGAGGTCTTCCAATTAAACCTTTCGAAGCCCTTAGATTTTGCAAACACCCAAGTCACTCAAGTCATTTGTCGCATCCGGAACTTTCTGATGGGTTTTTTGTGGTTTTTCATGATTTGTCACCTGCGAAACAAGAGCCTTTGGGGACAGCAAGTTCAATGGTCGGCGAGCATCCCAAGTTTGGCGAGGCCAAAGAGCACCTGGTCATGTTATTAAATTCTTTCTCATGGGCCCAGAGCCTTTTGCCAAGTACACCCTTAGTGGATTGCTAACCTCCTCAAGAAAGATTTTCTTTTAAAGAAGAGCTGCGCGCTCATCGGTTGAGCAGACCTCTCATGCAGCCGACAAATGTTCTGCGGCTGGTCGAAAGGACTCCTTGACCTCCTAGACGATGCTCATTTTTGAGATGCTGACAGTAAAATGTTTGGACAACCTGCTTGTTAACCCACAACAACCCGAGTTTAGCTGTGAGGCTTACAAATTTCGGCTTTGACTTTGGGAAATGCTTGCCACCTGGGTAGTGCCTCCACACTAAACGGACCCAAGTCCGCAGTTTCCACCCTGCAACAATAGTCATCCTCTGTACCAACACGATGAAGACCGGGCCGATTCGAAGCACTTGAAAAAACTCTGCAGGCCGTGCCCCAAGGCTTTACGAAACCGGTGGATCTAGCACTTGTGACGCTCCTACAATCACACCTGTCAAAACAATAGCAGCAAACTCTGCATCAAAACTCAACAAAAGCCAGGCGACTGCTGGTCTTGTCTCATACCTCTCCGACTCAATTGCTTGACTGCATGACTCCATCTGAGATTTTCGGACAAGAAAAGTTTCTCTTGGCTGCAAGACCAGAGTTGCTTTACGCATTCTTCCTTCTGTTTTCAAGCATCCTCTGAACCCCTGACCATGTCTGCACTTGCAACTGGGGGGCAAATGGGGTGGGATGGCATAAACTTGCACCTTGAACATCTTGCTACAGCTCTTATGAAGGAAATCACAGTGGCACGGCCCAGCACGACATCTCATGATCAGCAGTGCAGTCATATGCAGCACTTCAGAATCGTTGGAGAAAGCATGTTACTATTCGAATCCATCAGTTGGGGTGGCACATCTAACAGGCGGACAGGTTTGCAGCAAACCCACACAATCGCAAACTTCAACGAGGAATTCTGAAACTGATCACCCCCATCTCCACAACTTTTCACCGCTCCCTCTGCGTCGATGCCAAAATGACCCGCCATAAAGACCTTAAGCATCAGCAAAATCACCTGCCAACTGCGAAAAAACACGCTTCAACTTGTGAACATGAGACACATGAGACCAAGGTCTTAAGCTTTTGTTAGTTTTGCTGCTGATCTGTTGGTTAGTTGCCCGCTTTTCCCTGCCATGACCATTCTCCCTGCAATGGCCAACGCGCAACCCGAGTTTAGCTGTGAGGCTTACAAATTTCGGCTTTGACTTTGGGAAATGCTTGCCACCTGGGTAGTGCCTCCACACTAAACGGACCCAAGTCCGCAGTTTCCACCCTGCAACAATAGTCATCCTCTGTACCAACACGATGAAGACCGGGCCGATTCGAAGCACTTGAAAAAACTCTGCAGGCCGTGCCCCAAGGCTTTACGAAACCGGTGGATCTAGCACTTGTGACGCTCCTACAATCACACCTGCAAAACAATAGCAGCAAACAATGCATCAAAACTCAACAAACGCAAGGCGACTGCTGGTCTCGTCTCATACCTCTCCAAATCAACCGTCTCATACGCTCTTGCTGCAAGTGCATTGGGTGGCTGCATGTGACGCTGATTGGAAGGGAGGCAAATGTGCATGGCGCAAATCTGGCTCCGGCTTGTATGAAGAAACTCCATGTGGCATGGCCCAGCACGACATCTCCTGATCAGCAGTGCAGTCATGGATGCTTGATTCTGCCTTGGTCTCTTCTGTGTGCCTTTTGCAAGTCTTGAGATTTGTTGGTGAAAGCATGATACTGTTCGAATCCATCAGTTGGGGTGCCGCACTTCTGACTTTGACAGGCAGAAAGATTTGCAGCAAACCCAGACAATCGAAAACTTCAACGAAGACTTCTGAAAATGACCGCCCCCATCTCCACAACTTTTCACCGCTCCCTCTGCGGCCATAAAGACCTTAAGTATCAGCAAAATCACCTGCCAACTGCGAAAAAATACGCTCCAACTTGTGAACATGAGACACATGAGACCAAGGTCTTAAGCTTTTGTTAGTTTTGCTGCTGATCTGTTGGTTATTTACCCGCTTTTCCCTGCCATGACCATTCTCCCTGCAATGGCCAACGCGGTGAAGACCAGGGCGATTCGACAGTTGGGACTTGAAAAAAACGCCGGGTTTTGAAGGCCGCGCCACAAGGCTTCACGAAACCTTTGGATTTGGCACTCAAAATTCCCGGCTGCTTTTTCAAAACTAGACCATCAACCACAAGGCGGAATGATCAATACTGTATTCTGCGCGTGTCTGCCCAATGCAAAGGGAAATGCTGGTCTCGTCTCATACCTCTCCAAATCAACCGCATGACTGCATGGCTCCGTCTTGATTTTTTGGACAACAAGAGTTTCTCTTGGCTGAAAGCACAGAGTCCCTTTACGCATTTTTTCTTTTGATTTCAGTCCCCCTCTGAAACCTGACCATGTCTGCATTTGTGACGCTGAACCAATTGGACTGGCTTTCGCCAGGGAGGCAAATGTGCGCGGTGTTGGGTGGGATGGCATAAAGCTGCACATAAATTTGGCTCCAGCTTGTATGAAGAAAATCCATGTGGCATGGCCCAGCACGACATCTCCTGATCAGCAGTGCAGTCATGGATGCTTGATTGTGCCTTGGTCTCTTCTGTGTGCCTTTTGCAAGTCTTGAGATTTGTTGGAGAAAGCATGATACTGTTCGAATCCATCATTTGCGGTGCCGCACTTCTGACTTTGACAGGCAGAAAGATTTGCAGCAAACCCAGACAATCGAAAGCTTCAATGAAGACTTCTGAAACTGATCACCCCCATCTCCACAACTTTTCACCGCTCCCTCTGCGTCGATGCCAAAATGACCCCGCCATAAAGACCTTAAGTATCAGCAAAATCACCTGCCAACTGCGAAAAAATGCGCTTTAACTTGTGAACATGAGACACATGGGACCAAGGTCTTAAGCTTTTGTTAGTTTTGCTGCTGATCTGTTGGTTATTTACCCGCTTTTCCCTGCCATGACCATTCTCCCTGCAATGGCCAACGCGGTGAAGACCAGGGCGATTCGACAGTCGGGACTTGAAAAAAAAAACTTTTGAAGGCCGCGCGCGAGGTCTTCCAATTAAACCTTTCGAAGCCCTTAGATTTTGCAAACACCCAAGTCACTCAAGTCATTTGTCGCATCCGGAACTTTCTGATGGGTTTTTCGTGGTTTTTCATGATTTGTCACCTGCGAAACAAGAGCCTTTGGGGACAGCAAGTTCAATGGTCGGCGAGCATCCCAAGTTTGGCGAGGCCAAAGAGCACCTGGTCATGTTATTAAATTCTTTCTCATGGGCCCAGAGCCTTTTGCCAAGTACACCCTTAGTGGATTGATAACCTCCTTAAGAAAGACTTTCTTTTAAAGAAGAGCTGTTCGCTCATCGGTTGAGCAGACCTCTCATGCAGCAGGCAAATGTTCTGCGGCTGGTCGAAAGGACTCCTTTACCTCCTAGACGATGCTCATTTTTGGGATGCTGACAGTAAAATGTTTGGACAACCTGCTTGTTAACCCACAACAACCCGAGTTTAGCTGTGAGGCTTACAAATTTCAGCTTTGACTTTGGGAAATGCTTGCCACCTGGGTAGTGCCTCCACACTAAACGGACCCAAGTCCGCAGTTTCCACCCTGCAACATGTTCCGCTCCGCATTCTTCGGCGACCCTATGTGCATCTGAGCTTAAAAACTCAACAAACCGCACCGGAAATGGGTGTGGTATCCAAATGTTCAGGAAGGCCTTCAATGGTTCCAAGCTGTCACACTTCTGCTTTAGTAAGGACATCCCAATCGGCAAGTGAGAGTCTTATGCAGTGTGCGCAGGATCATAATGGAGCTCACAATTTGAGGCCCTTTACCAACCTCTGACTTTGTCTGGAACATCTGGTGTCTTGACTGTGTTCCCACTCTCACAATGCATGCTCTTTCATACGCCACAAGTTCTTGCGTGGAACTTGCAGATTCAAGACTCGAAACCTACTCATGCTGCTTACCTGCGAGCACAGGTTACATAGTGTTGGTTCTTGCTGGACGGAGCTTTCTGTCAAGGACCTTGAGTTTTTCTGCTGCATGTGTTTGCTAGCTAGTCCTTGTGCTGAAGTCGCAGCTTTAGTGCACAAACTAGTCAAGGCATGCAAAGCAGCGTTGAATCACAGACTCATTTCCCTGGTCAAATGGTCGACTGGAAGCAACTGCTGCGTAGTGGAGTCAACTTATGGTCGCAAATGTCGCTCATGCCGTTGCAAGGTAGCAACATCTTTCAAGCAAGCTAGCAAAGCTCAGCATCGGCCAGTAAAAACAATGCGTCACAGTCCATGATCTTCAGGAAGGCCTTCAATGGTTCCAAGCTGTCACACTTCTGCTTTAGTAAGGACATCCCAATCGGCAAGTAAGAGTCTTATGCAGTGTGCGCAGGATCATAATGGAGCTCACAATTTGAGGCCCTTTACCAACCTCTGACTTTGTCTGGAACATCTGGTGTCTTGACTGTGTTCCCACTCTCACAATGCATGAAACAAGCGAGGATTCAGGACTGCAAAATTCATTCTGGTCGGACATAAGACCATTCCACTGTCACTTGGCACAGTCCAGAATCCCAGCCAGGTCCTATCAGCCATGCTTTGCCATCCGTTAAGGCACCTTGGTTTGCTTGTGCTGAGCGCTAAGGTGAAGAGCACAGGTGACTCCCAAATATCGCTTTGGAATAATGTGACTCAAATAGCACAGGAAAAAGTAGAATGGCTTCACGAAACCCTTGGAACGCAGTATTCACATTCTTTCTTCGAAGGTCGGGAGGCTTCAGCGACTTGCAAAAACGTCAGGATTTTGAAGGCCGTGCCCCAAGGCTTCACGAAACCCTTGGATCTGGCACGTGTGGCTCTTTACAATCATGTCAAAACAACAGCAGCAAACTCTGCATCGAAACTCAACAAAAGCAGGGGGACTTCTGGTCTCGTCTCATACCTCTCCAAATCAGCTACATGACTGCATGACTCCATCTGAAACCTTCGGGCCAGAAAGTTTTTCGCTGCAAGCGCAGGCGCTGTACGCATTCTTTCTTCTGTTTTCAAGCATCCTCTGCACCAACACGATAAAGACCAGGCCGATTCGAAGCACTTGAAAAAACTCTGCAGGCCGTGCCCCAAGGCTTCACGAAACCCTTGGATCTGGCACGTGTGGCTCTTTACAATCATGTCAAAACAACAGCAGCAAACTCTGCATCAAAACTCAACAAAAGCAAGGGGACTTCTGGTCTCGTCTCATACCTCTCCAAATAATTTGCATGACTGCATGACTCCATCTGAAACCTTCGGGCCAGAAAGTTTTTCGCTGCAAGCGCAGGCGCTTTACGCATTCTTTCTTCTGTTTTCAAGCCTCGGGCCGATTCGACCGTCGGGAGGCTCCAGTGACTTGCAAAAACGTCAGGATTTTGAAGGCCGTGCCCCAAGGCGTCACAAAACCGTTGGATTTGGCACTTATGGCTCTCCTACAACCATCCGTTTCAAACAAAATTCCCGGCTGCTTTTTCAAAACTAGACCATCAACCACAAGGCGGAACGATCAATACTGTATTCTGCGCGTGTCTGACCAATGCAAAGGGAAATGCTGGTCTCGTCTCATACCTGTCTAAATCAGCTACATGACTGCATGACTCCATCTGAAACTTTTGGACAACAGAAGTTCTTCTTGGCTGCAAGTGCAGAGTCGCTTTACGCATTCTTTCTTCTGTTTTCAAGCATCCTCTGTACCAACACGATGAAGACCGGGCCGATTCGAAGCACTTGAAAAAACTCTGCAGGCCGTGCCCCAAGGCTTTACGAAACCGGTGGATCTAGCACTTGTGACGCTCCTACAATCACACCTGTCAAAACAATAGCAGCAAACTCTGCATCAAAACTCAACAAAAGCCAGGCGACTGCTGGTCTTGTCTCATACCTCTCCGACTCAATTGCTTGACTGCATGACTCCATCTGAGATTTTCGGACAAGAAAAGTTTCTCTTGGCTGCAAGACCAGAGTTGCTTTACGCATTCTTCCTTCTGCTTTCAAGCATCCTCTGAACCCCTGACCATGTCTGCATTTGCAACTGGCGGGCAAATGGGGTGGGATGGCATAAACTTGCACCTTGAACATCTTGCTACAGCTCTTATGAAGGAAATCACAGTGGCATGGCCCAGCACGACATCTCATGATCAGCAGTGCAGTCATATGCAGCACTTCAGAATCGTTGGAGAAAGCATGATACTGTTCGAATCCATCAGTTGGGGTGGCACATCTAACAGGCGGACAGGTTTGCAGCAAACCCAGACCATTTGAAACATCAACGACGACTTCTGAAAATGACCGCCCCCATCTCCACAACTTTTCACCGCTCCCTCTGCGTCGATGCCAAAATGACCCCGCCATAAAGACCTTAAGTATCAGCCAAATCACCTGCCAACTGCGAAAAAATACGCTTCAGCTTGTGAACATGAGACACATGAGACCAAGGTCTTAAGCTTTTGTTAGTTTTGCTGCTGATCTGTTGGTTATTTACCCACTTTTCCCTGCCATGACCATTCTCCCTGCGATGGCCAACGCGGTGAAGACCGGGGCCATTCGAAGGTCGGGAGGCTTCAGCGACTTGAAAAAACGCCCGGGTTTTGAAGGCCGCGCCTCAAGGCTTCACGAAACCTTAGGATTTGGCACTCGTGGCTCTGCTAGAACAACCCAGAACCACACGTTTCAAACAAAATCCTCAGGTGCTTTTTGAAGCGAGACTATCCACCACTAGCAACACGATCAATATTATTGCATTCTGCGCGTGTCTGCCCAATGCAAGCGGAAATGGCGCTCTCCGCTCATACCTTTCCAAATCGACTGCATGAACACATGATTCCATCTCAACTCTTGGACAACGAAGTTTTTCTTGGCTGCAAGCGCAGAGCCGATTTACGCTTTTTCTTTTTCTTTCAAGTGTCCTCTGAAGCCTGACCATGTCTGCACTTGTGACGCTGAACCAATTGCACTCGCTTGAGCCACAAAGGCAAATATGCGCGGTGTTGGGTGACATCCCATAAACTTGCACACAAATCTTGCTCCGGCTTGTATGAAGAAAATCCATGTGGCATGGCCCAGCACGACATCTCCTGATCAGCAGTGCAGTCATGGATGCTCGACTGTGCCTTGGTCTCTTCTGTGTGCCTTTTGCAAGTCTTGAGATTTGTTGGAGAAAGCATGATACTGTTCGAATCCATCAGTTGGGGTACCGCACTTCTGACTTTGACAGGCAAAAAGATTTGCAGCAAGCATTCTGAGCCAACAAGATGAAGGCTGGCCAGATTCGAAGGTCGGGAGGCTTCAGCGACTTGCAAAAACGTCAGGATTTTGAAGGCCGTGCCCCAAGGCTTCACGAAACCCTTGGATCTAGCACTTGTGGCTCTCCTGCAACCACCCGTTTCAAACAAAAAAAATCCTCGGGTGCTTATTGAAACCTTGACCGTCAACCACGGTCGCAGCTACAATCAGCTGTGTGTCTGCCCAATGCAATGGGACGGCTGGTCTCGTCTCATAACTCTTCGAATCGACTGCATGTCTGCCTGACTCATCTGAAAATTTCGGACAAAACAGTTTTTCTTGACTCCAAACGCAGTATTCACATTCTTTCTTCAAGCCTCCTCTGAACCAACAAGATGAAGGCTGGCCAGATTCGAAGGTCGGGAGGCTTCAGCGACCTGCAAAAACGTCAGGATTTTGAAGGCCGTGCCCCAAGGCTTTACGAAACCGGTGGATCTAGCAGCACTTTTGGCGCTCCTACAATCACACCTGTCAAAACAATAGCAGCAAACTCTGCATCAAAACTCAACAAAAGCAGGGGGACTTCTGGTCTCGTCTCATACCTCTCCAAATCAACCTGCATGACTGCATGACTCCATCTGAGATTTTCGGACAAGAAAAGTGTTTCTTGGCTGCAAGCCCAGAGTCGCTTTAGGCATTCTTTCTTCTGGTGACATCCTCTGCACCAACACGATAAATACTGGGCCGATTTGAAGCACTTGAAAAAACGCTGCAGGCCGTGCCCCAAAGCTTCACGAAACCGTTGGATCTAGCACTTGTGGCTCTCCTACAACCACCCGTTTCGAACAAAATCCACGGGTTCTTTTTGACACCTTGACCATCAACCACTGGGCGAGCAGCAGCCCGCCAGCCTAGCTTGCATGGCCGCCGCAGCTTCAAAGACCGAGCAGGATTTAAGCACCAAAGTTAAGTTGTCCAAAAGATTGCTGTCCAAATTCACAGGCGTTTCTGGAGAATTTCTCCGACTTGTCACGCCGCTTGAAGTCCCAATTTTGGGGATTTTGCCGGCATAGAAATGTTGGTTGATGGTTTCAAGAAGCTGCAACCCGTGATAATTTTGCTTGTGCCGTCTCCGTGTTGTAGATACATCCTATGGTCGTCTCAAACCTCCCCAAATTGGGCGACATGCAGTCCATCCCCAACACAAGAGAGTATTTTGCTGTCCAAACTCAACATTTCAGTCAAGGCCGTAAAGAGATTCTCCAACTCATCACGCCACTTTTTTATCCCACTTTGTTCACCAAGAAATATGGAGGCGACGAAATTGTGGTTGATGGTTTCAAGAATATGCAACTCTTGGGCAGGGATATGGGTCTCGAACCTTGCGGTTTTGCTCCAAGGTCGTCAAAATACTACAGTGTACTACAGTACTGTTTTTTGAGCTTCTCCAACTCTTCGTGTCACTTGAACTGGTGATCTTTGGTATAAAAAACAAACAGCGGAGGTTGTTTTTTCGACAGGTGACATGATCCTCCATCAAGGTGCCGGAGACATGGACAACCGCTACTTTCCTGGCAAACACCGACCTGGAAACAATGCCCGGAATTGGCGGCAGCTTCAAATCACGGCATTTTGGCTTCGACTTCATCTTGGGTGAATGCCCACGCCCGTCTGGCCAGGTTGGCAGCACTCACGACAAGGAAGGGTGGGACAGCTGGCAAAGCTGACAACCTGCGAGCTGCATTTTTTTTGAGAGGTGCAGGTTATGAACCTCATGAACATGTATGAACGATTTTCTTACTATACTTGGGGAGCTTTTGCGAAAGTCCGGCCGCAAATTTAAGATGACACGGATTCAACACGTCCTTTTCTTTCGTCTGGACTGTTTCACATGAAGTGCATGACCCGAGCTGCGGAGATCTCCCTGCACCGCATCACAGCTGTGCATCTGTTGAACGTAGGTTTCCAATGGATTGATTTCAGGGAAAGTTTGTAGGAAACCAAGGTTTTAAACATTTTGAATATTTTAAACCCAAGTTTATAGGGATTTCAACCGTGATAAATTTCTTTCAACCATTAGGACAGATGGCCCAGCATACCCAGCTGTGTAGGCTCTCTTCTTATTGAAGTTGAGGTTTCAGCCCCGGGTTCGGCAGGTCACATGGGAGCCCACCAGCTGCTTGGAAGGTGACATCGGTGACATCAGTCTCGGATGGCTTGTGATTTTGTGATGACAATGCTGATGCCAAGATCCCCAAAGTCCCCGAATTTTAGGTAAGATGACTGCCTTGCCAAGCTTTTGGTAGAATCTTTGCTTCAATTTCAGGGGATCATTTGATCATTTTGCTGGGAGAGGTCACTACGCAATGAGAGCTCGTTGTGGCAGGAAGTCTAGCTGCAGACTTTAACACATCTTCCAACATCTTCTGAAGGGGTAAGCCCCTCACAAAAAAACACACCTCTGTCACCTAAGTGCAACTGAAGCCTTCCGTGGGCCAAAACCGACTGGATCTAAGGTGCAGCAGCTGGCCGGGTCACTGCTCGGCTCGCCATCAGCCCATGTCGTGAAGAGCTCTATCTGTCAAGAATGCTGAGCCACGATCATGCCGACTTTGGGACACAAAGTGACATGAGCGCCACCAACGATTTTGGGTCAATTTTTGGCATCATTGCATCATAGTCATTCCCGGTGCTATATCTTCAACTGAGCTGGATTCTTGTTGAATCTGCCAAAGAAATATACCTTGAAGGAATAAAATTGAAAGTTAAGTGAGCTGCTTTTTTGATTTGTTAAATGCCTATACACTGACGGGGGTTCCTTGCTAAGGCTACGCAATACTCTATGTACTTGTGCAAAGGTTGGCTTCGCCAGGCGCGGAACACTATGAACTTCGTGAACTGGTTTCGCGGAACGCGCGGAACGTCGAGGTTTCGCTTCATTCTTTACTCCACATGCTTTCGCGAGATGCCTTCATATGCCAGAGACTTCACGAGCGTGGATTGACCATGTATCACACAAATGTCTTGCCATATGTTGAGTTCCCTCCTGATCCAAAATCCATCATTTCAGAAAGAAAAATCGCCGGGCATGAATGCACCAGAGCGGCTGGCTTTGCCATGTTTTCAAGTCATCTCACCCTGTCAGGGGAGAGGTTGGGCTTCGCCCTGTACGTTGGGTGCTGTTAACATCAAATGCTGTCAGCCCAGCCGTGATAGGAGACCAAACCGCCGGGCAAGGCTTTCGCATGGTGCAGCTGCCATGGTCTCTTGGCCAAACTGGTGAAGGATGTCATCAAGCACGCCTTTTGAAAGCTCTGATGTGACATCTGCAGACCAAGTTGGCGC
This sequence comes from Cladocopium goreaui, assembly GCA_947184155.2. Lineage (NCBI taxonomy): Eukaryota > Dinophyceae > Suessiales > Symbiodiniaceae > Cladocopium > Cladocopium goreaui. The sequence continues at coordinate 187,790 of CAMXCT020005335.1, read as the reverse complement.
ACGGCGCAGGGAAGCACCTGCAGTTTGCAATGTTGACTAGAAGCAGCCCCCTGGCTGAAGCCCAGTTTGGAGTGATGCCTGATACGCTTCAGGGACAGCGCAGTGCAGGCCATCTGGCCATGACTAAAGTCTATCGAAGTTCACTGTCCTTACTGATACTGGCCTTCAGCAAGGCTGCAAAGTCCAGAGTTCCAGTGGTTAGCCGCGGGAAACTCCAGGAAGAGTCTCTGCAACAAAATGTTGCATCAAACTTTTGAGATCATCGATCTGGTAGAGTAAGGACACATGCTCCTAGACTGAAGAGCTGCACAGCTCTGAAAAAGTCGCTTTATCCAACAAGAGTCGGCATCACATGGTCATCTCTCTTGGTTCATCCATTTTTGCGGCCAGTGGTGCCCCACGATCTCAGGTTGAAGCGCTGGTTCAACAACGCTTGCGTCAGCCATCGCAACACCTGCGCGGACCCTGTGGACCAAAGGAAGCTTTGTTGGAATCAGTTCGCTGGATACCCAGTGCCGGCCAAGCCGTTGGAAAATGACGATCCAAGGCTGCACATTCCGTGCTCTCGGCAAGATAAGGGCTGTTAGACTAACAGAACTACGTCAGAAACCGTTCAAAACAACATATTTCTTTAAGACCAACCGGCCTCCACCTTTCAGAGGGAACGATCTTTTTCCACACATCAGCTGGTGGCCTTCATCCGCCCACGACTCTCATCCTACCCGGTCCTATACCCTCCCGCACCTCACCTGCCCTGAGCTTCGGAAAGGGGGCCCTGGGAGCCCCGGGAGCGAAGGCCGCAGCGTCTTCGGCCAAGCTGAGGCTGGCGCCGTTGCGAGTTAGATGTGGATCTATATAAAATTGTCCGAAAAATAAAGAAAATGTTCATTTACATCATCTGGGCATCAAAATCCTTGTGCCCCCCCAAAAGAAATCGGGTTCTGGCGATAGTTTTGATGTAGAACAAGATGTCCAAAATATAAGGATTGGGAAAAGGGTCTTCCCATCAAATCTTCTACGGTTATGCAGAGGCGGAAAGCTGCTTTGGATTGACAAAGGGTTGGTGTAGCAGCGATGCGTCATTGAATTCCACTGCATGCTGCGGCACTAGTCACTAGCTGCGCTGGTTGCAGAGGCTGCACCTGTGGTGTCTTTCTGCAGGGGAGAGCGATGGGAACGACTCCCGAAGAAAAATCGCGGACTCCCGGACAAATTGGATCTTATTAAGATGAGATTGCATTTCACGGGGCATCTCAGTTCAAACAATGCCAGTTGATGTGACAAGCTCATTCAGGAGAAAGGGTGTCAACCCAGGATATAGAAACACAAGCATAAGTTGCAAGAAGCACCAGCAAGTGGTCCAGCTACTCATTTGCTATGCAAGATTCAATGTCAACCTCAACCGAAGAAACCTGAAGGTGCATTGAGCACCCGATTAGCCACTTTCAAAAGTTGGATGTGTTTGGCTACAACTTGGGCCGAACCATTGGCACCCATCTTCTTTCGCACATCCTCAGCATCATGGTTGTCTGGCCATCACTGGGTATCTACTGCCAGTGTGCCCAGCCTCTGGTCTTCAAGTCTCCTGCTTCAAGGACATCAGCCTTGACTCTGCTGGCTGAATTATTGGATGCGCTGACTGTGACCGGAGTTGTCAAAAAAACACCCCAACCACAGGCGGGGTCGTGAGGGTCAAGGGATCTTCCCAGCAGTTATATCCTCAGTTGGATTGATTACAACTATTATCCCGATATTCATTAGTCATGAAATCCCTATCCCTAAAAGTTCCACGTCCTCACAGTCTTTCGAGTCTATCTTTCTACTGCTTCCTGCATCGCTACCCACAGGGCTACCCAGCTGCATGCAGCTTGGAGACCCCAGTTTCAGTGCCAGGTTTGGAAGCCTTCTGAACTTCAGGACCCTTCGAAGCGCTTCAATGTATCAGTCATCAATGGTGGTTCAGAGCAACACACGGGATTTCCGGCACCCAGCGGCTGTGCATCTCTCGTACCTACGCCTGCACCCGAAGATGACGCTCGAAAATCGAAGATGACAAGTAGCATTGGACATTTGGCGCTTCAAAACCACCTTTGATTCAACCTCAGTCGTCATTTCGTGGACCCCAACACCAAGCTGTCCCTTTCTGGATCACGTGCGCGAGAGGGACAAATGGAGCTTCATGGGTTGGGGGATTGAGCAGTTTAAACTTTAGACTTTTCCACCTGAAACGAATTCTCCGGTCCACTGCATTTAGACACGTTGGGCGTGTTGCTGCTGCTCTGTGACTTCTACACTTGGACCGCTTGTTGAAGGTTGCGCATACCCATGAGCGAAAAATCATGCACAGACAGCGAGCTTTTCAGGTGGTTTGGGCATTGCTGTTTCAAGGGGGTCATGTCCAGAGACCCGTGGCCCAAACTCCTCGGCCGGTGCTTAAGTCAGTGGACAGGATTTTGAGGAGAAGTTCCTCGGCACCTCAAAGCGTTCTTTCGCACCTCAAAGGTGGAGTGAAGCAGTCTGACCTGCGATCCAAAGCCATCACCATCTGACATGGTCCCTGGCTACACCTCATTTGGGCTCCAAGACTGCACCTCCAAAACTGGCTGACACTGACCTGAAAGCTGGATATCCAGCTGATCTGACATGTCGGGCTCAGCTGACCCATGAAACACTGTTGCTTTTTGAGGGGAAGGTACCAAAATCTGTAAGAACTGGCAGGAAAAACTCTTCAACCACTGGGCTTCAGTTTACAGTTGCCCAGAGCCTTTAGAGCCACACAGGCCGCACAGCACATCTTTCGAACTCTTGGGGATGTGGCTACCCAGCACTTCGAACCATCGAGCCATGGTGATCTTTCAGCTCCACCAATCGCAGGGCATGAAGGAAACAAGTGGTCACAACATAACCGCGGTCCATCAAGGATTGAACAGGCCACACATCAGCCTGTTAGGGTCTACGGTCTACCGGATCAGCTGCTGCAAAAAATGATCAGCGATCAGCAACAGCTTGTGAAAGTCATCCGTTTTTTCACCAAAAGGAGTCTCACTCTCAGCTTCAGCCTGCTGCTAGCCGCATGTTGCAGCTAGCTGCAAGCTGTGTTCAACAGATCTCAGGATGATGCAGGATGATGAGGTAAGTGCACCGCAGATTCAGGACACAGACTTTGCTCAAATATGATGCCAGGGTTGGTAAAGATGTCATCTAAACCAGGACTGGAATGCTGCTGGAGATTGATCTGGTGGCTGAAAGCATCAGACTACATGTGGTTCAACAGGAGTCACCTAGCCCTACCTGAAGAATATTTGTGATGTCACTGTGAACTATAATCCCAGGTAAGCATGGATTTTTGTCAAACCATCTATATACCAAACATGTTGGTCTGATGGAGCGCAACCTCTACGTGCCCGTGGAGGCATATTTGAGATGTGTTCAAAGAGGACAAGGCAGCAGAACCATCTGCAGGCAAAGCAAGCGGTACATCCCCTAGTTCCCATGCCGTGTCACTGCAACAGACGGGGAGCTCAGGCTGTACTTCCCAGTAAATGCTAAGCTGCTAAGCCATTTTGATCAGAGGTTCACCATCCAGCAGCTCCATGTGTGATCTCCAGCTACTGACGCTTTAAGATTGGATCCCAAGCCTGGCTGCCACGCTGCTTGCCCTGAACTCGAATTTTTGCCCAGCCTCAAACCACTCTCACCCCACCGGAGAGGCCTTGCATCTCTCAGAAAGAATGACTTGAAGAAACGGCTGTCCAAACGGAGCTGAAGAAAGGCAGCGGCGTTTTGCGGCCGTGGAACTCGTGGAACAATGGGCAGTGTCACAGGTTAGAAGCTGTCCATGCAAACAACTCGATGCTTGGAGGGTCATGGGAGTCGTTGGAACTATGCCATGGTCACGGCCATGGTCAAACCCTGCTATGACCACTTGAAGAAACAGCGGTCGACTTCATGTTACATGGTGATTTGGCCGTCGGCAGCGCATGTGCTGGTGGTTCAGAGCCACTCTAGAAGTTTTCTTGGCTTGGCATCAAACACTGCAAGGTTTACAGGGGATTCAGGATCTGCGTGTCTGTTAGGCTGGAATCACACTCATACAACTACCTCTGTGGCTGGAGAATTGCACGTCTCAGCACTTGCTGCGCATCGGTAATGGAATTTGGCGGCCCTTGAGCTTGCTGGAAACTGGCATCATCTTGACTCCGTTTTCTGGGCGCAGAAGCCAAATTCAACGGATGCAATGAAGGGAGCGAAGGGACTGCTTACACACATCATCACGTCCACTGCCCAGCCCCAGCTGCCTCCGAGTCAGCTAGGGTCTCTCCTGTCATCTGCCAAGGCGGCCAAGGTATGCGGCTGTCACCCTGGACTCAGGTGATGGGTGCCGAAAAACACATGAAAAAGGTTCACATCTACAGGAAAGCCACAGGTTCTTACCATCCCAAGCACAGGGGGTTCCTTTGAAAATCAATTCAACGATTTTCCTGGGTCAAGGGGAAAACCTGGGGGTTGGTCACAGCTGCTCGTTTTTCTGGACACAATCTAAGAGTCTAAGAGAGGTGACTCGTGCAAACACAACCTTACGAACTTACGAAGCTCTTGCAAAGCTTGACGCACTGTGTCGACTGGCAAATACCGTGCTCCACACCCTGTGAGTGAAAACACCATTCATTGGCGTTTGCTTTCTCCAAAGGATTGACACCACAGTGGACGCTCGTGAAAGGCCAGCCTCCAGCTATGAGGGACCTGGGGACTCCTAGCCTTCCCCGAAAAACCATCTTTTGCAATACAAAAACCATTTTTGTCACTAGCCATTCCTTGCCTGAGGCCTGGCCCAAGAAGTATAGATAAACCACAAACAAACGGTAGAACGAACATTTTTTGGCGTAGAAAGTACTTTGTTTGCCGTACATAACAACCCTTCCCAATCAAGGGACCAACACAAGGTCCTCTCTTTGACCAAAACTTAGCTTTCGGCAAGAAAACGTTCTTGCAACATCTTGCAACTACGATTCCACTCACAAATTCATCCCCGAGTTTGGACATCAGGGGCACATCCTGTGGTACCAAGAGGTTTCCAGAACTTTTTGCAGGTGACATCCGCCCGACATCTTCCTGGGACCATCTTGGCGATGCGAAAAATCATCGCCAGCTCCTATCATCCACATGGTGATTGTATGGTTTTGGAAACTCTTTTTAGAGGGTATCGCAATCAAAAAAAACAACCGTTGGAAATGGATCTGTGGGAACCATAGGCAGATTGTTAGCAGAAAAAACAGACCCAATGACTTGGTTACTCAAGAAAAAACACAACTGCAACAATTCTCCCCAGCTTTGGAATCACTGATTTGTTTGAAATGTTCTTTGAAGAAAAATCCAACATCTGTTTTGATGGTGAAAAATTCTGTATTTCCTATCCTTTTTCCCATGAATCAATCCATTGACTCCTGGTTAAAGCACGGCCGTGTTCGTGATGCCGCTTCACTTTCCCAGGGTCGAAGCAAGGCCTGCTCGAATAGCACGGGCGGATCACTTCGAACTGCATCAGTTCAATGATGGGCCCCCAACTTGTATCATGCGGATGATGTAAACGAAAAATCTAAAGCGGATTTTTTTCCCATCAAATGTCAGGCTGCAAATTATCCCACCAACGAATTTTGGGATTCCAAATTGGTCCATGATCCCTACAAATTCCTTCCTCCTTGTTTGCAATTGTGGTTGTAGCTACGCGCCCATTCATATCTGCCACCGGGGCAAATCCAACAAATGAAATCCACTGAACCCCATGGCAATGGGTCAAGGTTGGTTTACCCCAAAATTGGTTGGTTGAGCACCAAAACTGATCAAAAAATATGGTTTTTTGGATCTTGGGTTTTATCTTAGACTCGGACGAAAACATGTTCAAGGCAACAGCGTTGCATTGCGCGTATGCGAACGATGGGATCATGGACAATTTGGAGCTATGTACCCTAGCCACAAAAAATGTTCGTAATGCGATGCAGAGATAGGCGGAACCTAATTGATTTTTTTCTTTTGCGCCCACAACCTCCAACCCCAGCCCTTCACAAACCTGCCAACTCGACTGCACATCAAGTCAAGCCGCGGACTGCCTTCTCCGGCCGCTGGAGGCGGGTTTTGGGAAGGTTGGGGTGGAAGTATGGTGGCAAAATGACAGTGTGGCCCGAAAGAAAAGCAGAAGGGAGTAGATCAGAAAGAGAAGATATGAAGATACATGATGATGAATGATGATGAAGGATAATAAATGATGAATGAAGTTGTTGATGCATAATGACTTGTGAATGTATAACGAATGATAATGAAGTTATTTGAAAAAAATATGTGTCTGTGTGCCCCCATGGCGTCTTTTCAAATGACTGCGATGACGCGAGGGAATACATTGTCAAGAAACTAGGCGATGTCTATTTTTGCTGCAAGACACAAGCTGAAGTTCAAAGGCAAAGGATCAAAAGATTGTTCTACGAAGTTGCAACTCGACGTCAAAGTGTCGTCGCCCTCGCTTGTCTGCGCATTTTTTTTACGCAATAGCGGTGAAACCGCAATTGACACAAAAAGCCAGATGGAAGAAAGCAGCTAAGTAGCAAGCAGTATTCTGCGGCGGCATTTGTCAACAGCCGTTAATCTTCAACTAGGCGGCACATTTTCTTGCCACAAGTTCGTGGCATCTGCATTCTGTGCTAAAGAAGCAAAACATGGTACATGTTAGCTGCGAAACTGAGATAGGAACTCGGCCACAAAAAAAAATGATGAAAGAAACCACGTTAAACAGCGTCGCGCCAATTTTTGTTCCACGCAAAATGTTGCTGTAACCAGGCACGTGCAACCACGATTGTGCTTCGAACAAGCCTCGATTCTTGTTTTGCGCAAGTCTTTAGAAACAGGGGTTTTCCCGCACAGAAGGTTTTAGAAGCATTTATAAATAGGCTTCGGTGGTTTCCCCAACGCCAACAGCCGCAACATTTTATTTCTACAAATCTTTCTGAAGCGCGCTGCGAAGCCAAGGCCTAGAAACATTTCAAGCCTCCCAGACCTTCTCCACAACCTTCTCCGGAACCGTGTTTTGAACCTGACCTGGCTCTGCACCAAAGCCTCCCTGAACCTTCTCCGGAACCTTCTCCGGAACCCTGTTGAACCCTGACCTGGCTCTGCACCAAAGCCTCCCACACCTTCTCCGGAACCTTCTCCGGAACCTTCTCCGGGAACCTTCTCCGGAACCCTGTTGAACCTGACCTGGCGCTGCACCAAAGCCTCCCAGACCTTCTCCGGAACCTTCTCTGCACCAAAGCCTCCCAGGCCTTCTCCGGAACCTTCTACGGAACGCGTTGAGCCTGACTTGGCTTTGCACCAAACCTTCCTGGAACCTTCTCCGGAACCTTCTCCGGAAATGTGTTGAACCCCGGAACCTCCTCCGGAACCTTCCAGAACATGTTGAACCTGACTAGGCTTTGCACCAAAGCTTCCTGGAACCTTCTCCAGAACCTTCTCCGGAACCCTGTTGAACCTGACTTGGCTCTGCATCAAATGCGCCCCAGACCTTCTCCCAATCTTCTCCGGAACCTTCTACGGAACCCTGTTGAACCTGACCTGGCTCTGCACCAAAGCCTCCCAGACCTTCTCCGGAACCTTCGGAACCTTCTCCGGAACCTCGTTGAACCTGACCCGGCGCTTGCACCAGTGCACACCGGAGCTATTCGGGGCTGAAGGCCCCATTAGCTTATGCTGTTGCGGAAAAAGGAGCTTGCACGCGCACAGAAGCCTTTACACGGGGAATGTTTTACACAGACACGCGCGTTCACACACGGAAGCTTTTAATACACAGAAGTTAGAGAAGCCTTGTCACAGATTGTGACCGCGCAGAATCGCACTTTTCCCACAGTTTTTACCGTTTAACCTTAATTTCGTGTGAAAGGGTTGCATCTGAGATTTCCAAATCGTAAATTTGCATCAGTTTTTCACGTTCGGCCTTTATTTCGTGCGAAATGGTTGCTGCATCTGAAATTTTAAAACCGCAGTTTTACCTCGGTTTTCGAAGCTCGACCGTCCTATCGGGCGCAAAGCGGGTTGCATCTGAGACTTCAAAACTGATTGTTTTTTTCGACATGTCTGTTTGACATTGCAAAATCGTAATCTTACACCAGTTATTCTGCACCTCCGACCCTCATTTCGTGCGAACGGGGCGACACCACACCACAGAAAATTCGCTTTTCACCACGCGTTTGTGCACAGCCGCAGACAGTTGCACCGGACACAGAAAATTTGGCATTTCACCACACGTTTGCGCATCCGACACGCACGATCTCCACAGAGGCTTGCACCGGGCAAAGAAAATTCACATTTCACCACACCTTTGTGCGTCCGACACACACGATCTTGGCAGAGGGACGCTCCGGCTCGAACAGAACTCGCATTTCGCCACATGTTTTGCGCGTCTGACATGTACAATCTTCGCAGAGGGTCACGTTTCGCAAGCCAACGCCTGGGTGCCCCTGCCGCCACGAGAGAGAAATTTGGAAGAACTTGAGAAGTAGGAGTTTTGTAGGAGTTCAAATACAAGGAGATCACCAAGAGTTAACTCCTGTGAAGTTACTGTGAAAACACTCCTGGGTAACAACTCCTGTGTAACAACTCATTTGTAACAACTCATTTGTAACAACTCATTTGTAACAACTCATCTATAACAACTCCTGTGTCACAAGTCCTGTGTGAGAACCCGCGTCGATGATATATGTATATAATTTGTATATAGTGTATGTGGTGTATGTATGGGATGTAGATGAAGTAGATGCATGTGATGTTGACGAAGCTGGTGAAGATGATGCTGATGATGTATGTGATGTAGTGAAGTTGGTATGGATGATGCAGCGGATGCATGCGATCTTGATGTAGACGATGCAGGTGATGTAAAGGATATAGGAGAGATGTAGGAGATGCAGATGATGTATGCGATGTACATGAAATTGATGTAGATGATGTAAGCTTTGTAAAAGATGTAGGAGATGTTGTGTAGATGAGATGAAAAGTTGAATCTGGCAGCAGTTCTTCGAAAAAAACAGATGCAGCCCACGAACCCGGATGCTCGCACATATGTTATGTGAATGGTACAGATGTCAAAACACATACAAGTAGAGAGGAAAACCTCATAGACGTTGCAACGCCTGGCTGCGGCCAATTTTGTATCTTCAGCAGAGCATGATTGTGCGACGAGGAAGTGCAGAATGTAAAGTGTGACATGTAACATGTAAAGTACCGAGTGCGGAGTGCAAAGTGTGAAGTGTGGAGTGTAAATGTGCAGACTGTAGAGTGTACAGTGTAGAGTGTGGAGTGTGGAGTGGCAAGTGTACAGTGTAAAATGTAAAGTGGGGAGTGTAGAGTGTCTACACTTATAAGTGTGAAGTGTAGACTCTGGAGTGTAAAGCGTTAAGTGCGAAGTGTAAAGTTTGAAGTGTAGAGTGTGAAGTGTAGAGTGTGGGGTATCAAGTGTCAAGTGTAAAGTGCAAAGTGCGAAGTGCAAAGTGTGGAGTGTAAAGTGTAGAGTGTGGAGTGTAAAGTGTGGAATGTAAAGAGTAGAGTGCCAGCGTGGAATGTAAAGTGTAAAGTGTAGATTGCGGGATGTCAAGAGTAAAGTGTAAAGTGCAAAGGGTGGGTTGCAAAGTGTAGAGTGCGAAGTGTAAAGTGCGGAGTGCAGAGTGCAGAATGTAAAGTGTCAAGTGTAAAGCATGAAGTGTAAAGTGTAGAGTGCGGAGTGTAAAGTGTGAAGTGTAGAGTGTCAAGTGGAAAGTGTAAATTGTAAAGTGGGGAATTAAAAGTGTAGAGTGTAGAGTGTCTACACCTATAAGTGTACAGTGTGGGGTGTGGAGTGTAAAGTGCGAAGTGTAAAGTTTAAAGTAAAGGGTCCAGAGTGTAAAGTGTAGAGTGCGGTGTGTGAAGTGTCAAGTGTAAAGTGCGAAGTATAGAGTTTAAAGCGTAGAGTGCAGAGCGCGAAATGTAAATTGTAAAGTGTGGAGTGTAGAGTGTCCCAAATATTGCGCTTGCCACGCAAAATGACATTCCACACACGCAACAGATCTGCACGAAATATTGCCCCTGCCACGCAAAATGACATGCACTCTCATGATGTCCGACGACGGCCACGCGATTTGCACGTTGCCACCACTTGACGCAGCCCTGACCATGCGATTTGCAAAATACGTAACAAGACACGTCTGAAGTGCTGCGCGTGCCACGCAAAATGACGATGGAGGTTTCCAAAGCGCTGCACCTGCCACGAAATGGAAGTCATCATTGAAGTCATCTTCTGAAAACGACGCAAAAGTATTGCGCTTGTCACACAGAACGACTTTCGACATGTTATGAAACACGTCGGAATGCTACGAAAGACCACACCTGCCACGCAAAATAACACTATCACTTCTTCTGAAACCTTTACAAATGAAAGGTATTGCAGCTTCCCCAATAGGCAGCCATGCGGGAACCTCAAAACAAGCACGTCGTGCGAGACTTCCTCAAATTTTCACACTTTGTAGCTAAAAAATCTGTTTGGGGTCCCTTGCCGGAATAATTTGATGGCGATTTTGAAGATAGCCGGATCCCTCATTTTCGGCCGGGACATTTAACAAATCAAAAGTGACCTATACGTTTTGGAACAATTGTTGGGAACCACACACACTTTGATCACTTTCAGAAATAGGCCATCCCATTTCCAAGCCGTCAGGCGCCTGCCCATTTGGTTCTTGGTTGCAGGGTCTCCGGCAAGAATGACCTGCCACGGGCGATCCTTGCAACCCACTGTGACCCAAACAAACTCAGATGGGTCTGTCTGGAAATGGGGTATACCTGTCTTGTATACCCAATTTATGGCAAGTTTCATGGGAATACAATGATAAACCATTGGATTTTCGGGGTCAGACAAACCCGAATCTTCTGCTCTTCCTGCTGAGAAACGTATTCTCAGTTGGGAGGGGCGCTCTTCACCTCATGCCTCTGTAAAATGATCTCTGCTCAGTAGAAGGTCATCGCAACTCTAAGGTACAGGATGGAAGATGAAAAAGGAGTGGAAAACAGACAAACGCATATTGACTATGAATATAGATAGATAGATAGATAGATAGATTCTTGGATGGGTAAACAAACAACTGGATTGTCTATGAGATGGTTTATATTTTATATATATATATGTACATATGCATATATATATATATGTATGTATGTATGTATGTATGTACATATATATATATATAAATTACATACACACATCTCAAAGTGACACAAGTGAGTTCGACATTCTAAACTCCGCTGCGCTCTTTTTCCATCCTCTGCCATGTAAGTTTCGTTTCACCTGCAGTCAGGTGTGCTTTTCTCCAGGAGCATGTGATTTGGCATTGGATAGCGCGGGCCGATACGATTGTGGGGACATCTCTTCTGGCCTGACTTTTCGTTCAGCCCGGCGCCTGTTCACGTGAACAAGAACTCCATTGACGTTCTGGAGAAAGACTATACTTTCATGGGCCAGGGGTGTGGCCGGCCGAACTTCCGATTGTCATTGCTATGAACCCGTCATGGAAAGGCAACGGTACAATGACCAATGAATATGTTGTAAATGCGACGGTTTCTGTTCAAACTGGTCGGGTCGGGGAGGCTGTCTTAGGGTACCAGATCCAGTCAGGCAAATATATCTAGAAGCACTTTGGTCTCTTGCACCGCATCAGCCCAGAAGAGATCGATGCAGCCTACATCAAAGCAGTCGCAAGCCAGATTCGCGAGGGTGCATCTGACGAGATCATTCAGTACCTGGGTGATGTAAGATTGTCGATGTAACAGTGGCAAACATGCATCTGATACACAAATATAAACCATGGACAAGGTGTCAAGGTCACCGCGTGATTTGAAAACTAAAACAGCGGATTTGGAAACTATAACAGCGGATTTGGAAACTATGATTTGGAAACTATGATTTGGAAACTATAACAGCGGATTTGGAAACTGGGAACAGCGGATTTGGAAACTATGATTTGGAAACTATGATTTGGAAACTATGAGGTGTGATTTGGAAACTGGGAACCGCGGATTTGGAAACTATGACTTAGAAACTAAGGCACGTGATTTGGAAACTATAACAGCGGAATTGGAAACTATGATTTGGAAACTATGAGGTGTGATTTGGAAACAAGGAACCGCGGATTTGGAAACTATGATTTGGAAACTAAGGCACGTGATTTGGAAACTATAATCGAAGGAAGTTTAGAAGTGAAACTTCCGACAATATGGACAGTTGAAAAGCAGAGGTGAGAAGAGTCAGAAGAGAAAAGATCAGAAGAAAGAAGATGCAGATGCGCGAAAAGGTAGGAAAGTCGCGATTCACTGTGTTTTTCCAATGATTTGTGGCTCTGGAGGGTCGAAAAGTAGGCTCGCTAAAGCGGCGGGTGCGGAGCCAGCTGGCCAGATGAGAAATGAAAAATTGCACGAACAATTAAGAGTGTGCAAGAACAATTCCACGCAAAACAGTGTGCGGCGACTCTCCGCACCCCAGGGGGAAGTTTTAAAAATGACTTGGAATCGTGACAAGAAGTCTTGGAGAGGGGAGACTGTGAAGTTGAGAATACTCTTGCATGTAAGGTTTGGGGGGGAAGTTTAAAAAATGACTTGGAATCGTGACAAGAAGTCTTGGAGAGGGGAGACTGTGAAGTTGAGAATACTCTTGCATGTAAAGGTTTAGGGGGGGGAAGTTTAAAAAATGACTTGGAATCGTGATAAGAAGTCTTGGAGAGGGGAGACTGTGAAGTTGAGAATACTCTTGCATGTAAGGTTTGGGGGGGGGAAGTTTTAAAAATGACTTTGTATCGTGACAAGAAGTCTTGGGGAGGGGAGACTGTGAAGTTGAGATTACTCTTGCATGTAAAGGTTTAGGGAGGGGAAGTTTAAAAAATAACTTGGAATCGTGACAAGAAGTCTTGGAGAGGGGAGACTGTGAAGTTGAGAATACTCTTGCATGTAAGGTTTAGGGGGGGGGAATTTTAAAAAATGACTTGGAATCGTGACAAGAAGTCTTGGGGAGGGATGACTGTGAAGCTGAGAATACTCTTGCATGTAAGGTTTAGGGGGGGGGAAGTTTTAAAAATGACTTGGAATCGTGACAAGAAGTCTTGGAGAGGGGAGACTGTGAAGCTGAGAATACTCTTGCATGTAAGGTTTAGGGGGGGGAGTTTTAAAAATGACTTGGAATCGTGACAAGAAGTCTTGGAGAGGGGAGACTGTGAAGTTGAGAATACTCTTGCATGTAAAGGTTTAGGGGGGGGAAGTTTAAAAATGACTTGGAATCGTGACAAGAAGTCTTGGAGAGGGGAGACTGTGAAGTTGAGAATACTCTTGCATGTAAGGTTTGGGGGGGGAAGTTTAAAAAATGACTTGGAATCGTGACAAGAAGTCTTGGAGAGGGGAGACTGTGAAGTTGAGAATACTCTTGCATGTAAGGTTTGGGGGGGGAAGTTTAAAAAATGACTTGGAATCGTGACAAGAAGTCTTGGAGAGGGAGACTGTGAAGTTGAGAATACTTTTGCATGTAAGGTTTTAGGGGGGGAAGTTTTAAAAATGACTTCGTATCGTGACAAGAAGTCTTGGGGAGGGGAGACTGTGAAGTTGAGATTACTCTTGCATGTAAAGGTTTAGGGGGGGAAGTTTAAAAAATAACTTGGAATCGTGACAAGAAGTCTTGGAGAGGGGAGACTGTGAAGTTGAGAATACTCTTGCATGTAAGGTTTAGGTGGGGGGAAATTTTAAAAAATGACTTGGAATCGTGACAGAAGTCTTGGGGAGGGAGACTGTGAAGTGAGAATACTCTTGCATGTAAGGTTTAGGGGGGGAAGTTAAAAATGACTTGGAATCGGACAAGAAGTCTTGGAGAGGGGGACTGTGAAGAGAAACTTCTTGCGTGTTGGGGGGGGAAGGTTAAAAATGACTTGGAATCGTGACAAGAAGGAGAGGGAGACTCATGTAAAGGTTTAGAGTGTTGAGACACAAGAAGTCTTGGAGAGGGGAGACTGTGAAGTTGAGAATTCTCTTGCATGTAAGGTTTGGGGGGGGAAGTTTAAAAAATGACTTGGAATCGTGACAAGAAGTCTTGGAGAGTGGAGACTGTGAAGTTGAGAATACTTTTGCATGTAAGGTTTTAGGGGGGGAAGTTTTAAAAATGACTTGGAATCGTGACAAGAAGTCTTGGGGAGGGGAGACTGTGAAGTTGAGATTACTCTTGCATGTAAGGTTTAGGGGGGGGAAGTTTAAAAAATAACTTGGAATCGTGACAAGAAGTCTTGGAGAGGGGAGACTGTGAAGTTGAGAATACTCTTGCATGTAAGGTTTAGGGGGGGGAAGTTTAAAAAATGACTTGGAATCATGACAAGAAGTCTTGGGGAGGGATGACTGTGAAGCTGAGAATACTCTTGCGTGTAAGGTTTAGGGGGGGGAGTTTTAAAAATGACTTGGATTCGTGACAAGAAGTCTTGGAGAGGGGAGACTGTGAAGCTGAGAATACTCTTGCATGTAAGGTTTGGGGGGGGAGTTTTAAAAATGACTTGGAATCGTGACAAGAAGTCTTGGAGAGGGGAGACTGTGAAGTTGAGAATACTCTTGCATGTAAAGGTTTAGGGGGGGAAGTTTAAAAAATGACTTGGAATCGTGACAAGAAGTCTTGGAGAGGGGAGACTGTGAAGTTGAGAATACTCTTGCATGTAAGGTTTGGGGGGGGAAGTTTTAAAAATGACTTGGAATCGTGACAAGAAGTCTTGGGGAGGGGAGACTGTGAAGTTGAGATTACTCTTGCATGTAAGGTTTTAGGGGGGGAAGTTTAAAAAATGACTTCGTATCGTGACAAGAAGTCTTGGGGAGGGGTGACTGTGAAGTTGAGATTACTCTTGCATGTAAAGGTTTAGGGGGGGGAAGTTTAAAAAATGACTTGGAATCGTGACAAGAAGTCTTGGAGAGGGGAGACTGTGAAGTTGAGAATACTCTTGCATGTAAAGGTTTAGGGGGGGGGAAGTTTAAAAAATGACTTGGAATCGTGACAAGAAGTCTTGGGGAGAGATGACTGTGAAGCTGAGAATACTCTTGCATGTAAGGTTTAGGGGGGGGAAGTTTAAAAAAGTACTTGGAATCGTGACAAGAAGTCTTGCAGAGGGGAGACTGTGAAGTTGAGAATACTCTTGCATGTAAAGGTTTAGGGGGGGAATAGTTTCCTAATCGTAGTTTCCTAATCGCGCGGAATAGTTTCCTAATCGTAGTTTCCTAATCGCGCGGAATAGTTTCCTAATCGTAGTTTCCTAATCGCACGCAATAGGTTCCTAATCGTAGTTTCCTAATCGCACGCAATAGGTTCCTAATCGTAGTTTACTGATCGCGCGGAATAGTTTCCTAATCGTAGTTTCCCAATCGCGCCTAATAGATTCCTAATCTTAGTTTCCCAATAGCGCGGACTAGTTTCCTAATCGTAGTTTCCTAATCGCGCGGAATAGTTTCCTAATCGTAGTTTCCTAATCGCACGCAATAGTTTCCTAATCGTAGTTTCTTAATCGCGCGTATTAGTTTCCTAATCGTAGTTTCCCAATCGCGCGGAATAGTTTCCTAATCGTAGTTTCCTAATCGCGCGGAATAGTTTCCTAATCGTAGTTTCCTAATCGCACGCAATAGTTTCCTAATCGTAGTTTCTTAATCGCGCGGAATAGTTTCCTAATCGTAGTTTCCCAATCGCGCGGAATAGTTTCCTAATCGTAGTTTCCCAATCGCGCGGAATAGTTTCCTAATCGTAGTTTCCTAATCGCGCGGAATAGTTTCCTAATCGTAGTTTCCTAATCGCACGCAATAGTTTCCTAATCGTAGTTTCTTATTCGCGCGGAATAGTTTCCTAATCGTAGTTTCCCAATCGCGCGGAATAGTTTCCTAATTGTAGTTTCCCAATCGCGCGGAATAGTTTCCTAAGCGTAGTTTCCTAATCGCGCGGAATAGTTTCCTAATCGTAGTTTCCTAATCGCACGCAATAGTTTCCTAATCGTAGTTTTTTAATCGCGCGCAGTAGGTTCTAAATCGCGCGGAATAGTTTCCTAATCGTAGTTTCTAAATCGCGTATAGTTTCCTAATCGTGCAATGTCCAAGGTGTCAAAAGTTGACATGGTCGCTGTACAAGTGACTCAGCGCGGTCGCTGATAATGAGGTCCTACAAGGACATGGCTTTGACTGTGAACTTCAGCGTCGAGCGACTGGATGATCCGCAGGAAGAAGTGGCGAGAGCCACTTTATTGCGAGAAAAGGCCACCACCAATTATGAGGCGCTTGCCCTCAGCACATATGGCCGTATCTTGGAGATTGTCTTCTTCCGGACGATCAAGGACCCAGGCAACACGAAGACCACTGCGGAACTTCTGCGGTTGTGGAACAATGATATCCAGATGTCTAGCAGCGGTCTTCAGAAGAGTTTGTGGGGCCAGTGCTGAAGCTACAGACAAAGCTGTTGCCGCGCACTTCCACAAAGACCCAAAATCGAACTGGTTGAGGAGACCATGGGCAAGTCAAGCCCGTTTCAAACGATGGCTTCATTCAACCGGCTCATGAAGGCCAGGAAGGGAAGCCAGGCCTCTGCAGACTGGGTTTTGGACGCGGTGCTGGATGGCATTCAATGTTGTTTCTACGAGATCAGTGACTTGAAAAGCTCCGCCTTTTATGGGAAGGGGTCCAGCAAAAGCCCGGATGGACGTGCTGATCTTCAAGCAAGCGCTGCTAGACTGCTTGCGCCAGGCTGGCAGGCGTAGACCTCGCCAAGTTCAAGGAAATTGCAGTGTCGCATGAAGTTTATCGCAATCCCTGCGCAGGAGAGAAAATCCGCAAGGATCTTTCCTGGCAAGGGGCAAGAGCCGAATCCGTCTGTACAACGGCAAACTTCATCTTGCTCATATTTTGGGCCGCCAACGAGAAATCCAACAAAAAGGAAGAGGTGCAAACGAGAATAACAAATATCTTTCGCGCCTTTCTTCCTTGAACTTTCCCGCAACATAACAAGAGGGGCTTCACAATAAACAACCTTGAAGTAGAATGCAAAAGACCAACACAAACTTAAGACTGCAACTTCGTCACGACAAAGATATGCGACACAGTGCCCAACACCAACTTTGAGAAACATATCTCAAGAGCCGTGGCCACGCTTTTTCCCCTGCTAGCAGACGAGTTTTGCAAATGTCTTTTTGCGTTTTGATTGAGGCAATTGGATTTAAAAATGACACAGACCTGTTGATGGTTGATGGCCGAACCAGCCACCATCCAATAAATCCGACACAGACCTTGGCTGAAACAGCCACAGTTGGAATGCCAAGCCGACTTCAGCTTTGGCAAAGTCATCTTTGGCCCCTCTTTCTTAATATGCAACATGGGCGGCCCAAGAGATCCCCACTTGCTGCATTTCAACTTGCGGTCCTTCTGAAACAGCTTTTCGAGCCCCAAAGTTCCAACTACCCGTATTTGGACTAAGCGCAGATCTCTTTCAGCTTGCTTGATTTAAAGGGTCCTTAGCACTACAGAGTGCACAGCTGGCTGATTCTGAGTCAGCGTTCTTGAGCTGAAACAGCTGCAGAAGGAAACGCATTGAAATTGATATGTGTGAGCTTTTTTTAATCTTCGTTGCACCTAATCAGTTGCTGTTTGCTGAACTGGGTCTACAGGGTGTCTGCAGCTGCCGCAACACATGTTTATCCACTTTTCCACATATCCGACTTGAAGACAGCACCCCGACTTGAAGACAGCACCCCGCCGCAGTCGATGTGGCTAAGATCCAGCCCTTTCCAGCTGATCTGACTTTGGTCGAGGCTGCGGTGGCATACTTGTGGCCCAGCCACCAAAAGCCGAAGCAGCTAAGTGGCCGAAGCAGCTACACCTACAGTAGACGGCGTGGCCAGTTTTCAGCCACAAGCTTTCGTGAAGTGCTTGAGCCGAGGCTCCTGAAGCGACGCGGATCTCAGACATGCTCCTAAGGAGAGGACAGTTCGTCCTGTCCTTCGGAGGTTCAAGGACGACCCCGAGGCTCCTAGGGAGAGGACAACAATGGGACAAAGGCCTTTGAAAAACTCATATTTGACAGTATTTCAGTTTCGTCCCCTTGTCGTCCTCCCCTTAGGAGGTTCAAGGACAATCCCGAAGCTCCTAAGGAGAGGACATTCCCACCCGTTGATTCGAGGTCCGTTGAAATTTTTTGATGCTCCTAAGGAGAGGACAAAAACACATATTAAGTAGCCAAGCCTGTCTCCAAATCAAAGCTTTCGTTGAATCTCCCAATATTGTGGGTAATCATCTCTTAGATTCAACCCATTGATAGATTCCATGTAGCGACCAGAAACCCAAAGTCTTTACCCTGACGCTTCAACCCACCCCAGCCAATTCCTATTTTTGCGAAAAGTCCATCACGACCTGCTATGTACAAAAACTGACTAAGTAAGTAACGCAGCCTCAAAGTGAGAAGTCGGATTAGCATCAAAACAAGCCAAAGCAGCTTTGACAGCCGGAAGCAGCTTGCCTGATGCTGCAAAGGCTTGGCTGAAACAGCTACCGCTGTGGCCGAAGCAGCCTCACTCGAGGTCAAAATTTGAAAATACTGAAGCCAATGTCTGACTGCCCCAGAGCCCGTGATGCTTTTGGAAGCTTTTTTGTTGCATTTGAATGGGCTTTGTGATTTCGTTGTTTGCTCAGACGCTTGTCAATCCGCTTTGGCTAGAACCGTGCAGTCAACACCCCATGGCGTGCGCAACCCAGTTCCCAGCTCTGGGTGATGACATGAAATACGGAACTGTGAGCCCCATTTCAATCCCAAGACAAGCGACTTGGATCGAAGCCATCTGCAATTGCAAAAGCAGCAATGCTGCTGTCGTGTTTGACAGCTACTGACCCAAATTGCAAACGAGAAATAAAAATGAACCAGCAATAATTTCAAATACCTCTTCAGCTGCCTCGACGAGAAAAATTGAAAGAGCCAATGGAAAGTAAAAAAAATGTACGAATATGTGTGAATTTTGATAAGGACAGGACAAGGGAAACAAACAACATGTTCCGTACATGTCTTAGATGTCACAAGTTAGGGTTGCAAAGGGTATTCCAAATCAGTCATTGTTGAAGCAAACGAGATTCTCAAATAGCTTAGCCTCAAAAAAAAATACCAAAAAATATCTCAGGCCACCCCCCAAAAAATACAAAATACAGCTAAATATCAGCAAGTCATTGCAAAAGTGATCTTCGATACGGAAATGGATTCAACATCCGCCATTTCTTGAAGTCTTCCTCGCAGCCTCAGGCAGTTTCCGAGAATAGCCCCTTGAAGGAAATTCTGGAAGCAATGTCGGACTCTTTGTCCACAGTCAGCCGTGCAGGAAAAGCCTGCCGGAGACAATGCTGCATCGGCTGCTTCGGCAGAGGCTCCAGGGTGCCCACTGGAAGGAATTGACATTGATGCCGAGATACTTTCAAAGCGGCAGGCCTGGGCTCAGACATCTTGCAGGGAACACGTGCACCGGTATGTTCGGCTGATCCCTGAACCTGCCACTCAGGGTTTGCTGGCAGAAATGTTCGAGTCGACTGTGATAGCAGAGGCTCCGACAGAGGGGCGGACCATGATGATCTATGACACGAAGACGGCTGGCGAAGCTTCTGCTCAGCCCTGGGTTCCAAGGCCAGGCTGCAGAAGATCAATCTCGATTGATACCATATTGCTCTGGCCATCTCGAATTCTGGAAACACCGATCTATTGCCCTGATGATTTAGAATGTTTTGTTACTATGTGATTCATTTCCGGCGCCTTGTTGCTCGCCCACGAGCCAGAAAGAGACTGCTTCATCTTGGTCTTTGACGGAAGAAGGGAAGGTCTTACGCAATCCGTGCTGGCACCTTGCCTGACCCCTCAGGGAGAGAGGCTGGAAACCAAGATGTCACTGCAGTTTTAGATAAATATTATTCGCTGTGAAGGTGCGATCAAGCAATTGGTCCTTAGATATTTAATACAGTATCAGATTTCGGGGTTTACTGCGACCCGCGCTGTGAAAAGTGCAATGAAACAACTGGTCCTTATGCATTTGATACAGTATCAGATAACAGAGGCTACTGTGACCTGCACTGAGGGAGTGCAATCAAACAATTGGTCCTTATGCATTTAATACAGTATCACATTTCGGAAATCGGTAACGTGCGCTGAGACAGTGCAATCAAACAAGTGGTCCTATTGCATTTAATACAGCATCAGATTTCAGAGGTTACTGAGAAAGTGCAATCAAACAATTGGTCCTGTTGCAATTAGTACAGCTCAGATTTCCGAGGCTACTGAGAGAGGGCAACCAAACAACATAAACAAACAATCCGTTTTGTTTAAACTGAACTCGATTTCCGGTGAATATTCAACTGACACGCGCTCAGATAATGCAATCAAACAATTATAATTATACCCTGTTCATTATTGTTCCTCATTTTCCTCTTTGTTTTCCCGTGCTGAGAGAGCGCGATCAAACAAACATATTTTTCATTTTTCCTTACTGTTCACTTGACATGGGCCCCTGCGCTGAGAAGTTGCAATCAGTCCAATTGTTTCTTAGTGCCCATGCACAGATTTGAATGGGTTAGGCTTGGAAACAGTGCTGTGAAAGTGCAAAAATCTTTTGCTGGGTACGAACCCCCTAATCCAAAAAGAAATAAGCAAGCAGTTCCCCACCCTGGCGGGGTCTCAGGTCTCTGGGTGAACCTCAGTAGTTCAAGCCTCGGTCGCTGTCTGCAATGCATTCGTTGTGCGCTGTAAAAGTGCCTTGTTTTGACATTGTATCGGATCTGGCTGCTTGTGCACGCTGCTATCAATACTTGGTGGTGCATTGTATAATTCGAGATTGCGCAACTTTTCCACTTGCTTGAGACTACTTTTTCCACACTTAAAAAAAATATCAGGTTAAAAGCACTGAGAAGTTCACGCTATATTTTAATCAGAATCTATAGTCACATAAAAACTGACATGTCAAAAGGCACTCTTAGCTAACCACCGCACCGAGCAAAGCTGTCCCTGAGAAGAGTCGCCAATCTTTGTTTTGCTGGTGTACTTCCGTCCGCTGCATGAAATAGCACCGTACCAAGCTGTGACAAACGTCCATGCATTCAAGCAAAACAATTCTTTTTTTCTCCTCGTGCTGTGTGGCTGGCCGTCGTTCCCGCGGCCTCAGTTTGGTGAGACTTTCAGCGAACTTTCCGCTTCTTGGCCTTCATGCATGTCCAGTCATAGGCTTGAGCTACAAGCTTTCGAAAGGGTTTGTTCTTCTTCGCCATTTGACTGGCCTGCGTCTCAATGAAACTTCCATCGGCTGCCCACGTCTTCTTGCCAACTAGCTGGGCATAAAACATGCCGACATCGTCCCCCACTCCTGCAGCTTTTAGAGTGTTCACCATTGTGTGTCGACACGAATGCGGGCGTATTTGCCGATCTGCGGGTTCTGCAAATGATCGCCGCAATCTGGAGGTAGACTTACACACTGTATCTTTGTTTCGACAAGTTATGGTGCAGCCCGCGCGATTGCAAGGGAAGAGTGGCCCTAGGCCACTCTCATCTGTCCCAGAAAGCTACCCTGCCACGGGATCCACAGTTCTGAACACGTTTCTTTTTGACCCCTTGCTTCTTCAACTTCAGGAGCAAAGTCTTCACTTCTGGCATCAAGGGTTTCCGCACTCCTGCTTGACGCTTCAGCGGAGCGATGTAAACTGATTGTGGTCGAAATTAAAGATCTTCTGCTTGTAGCCACAGGCTTTCGGCGATGCGTAGGCATAACAAATGGCTGAGCATCAGCGCCGCGTACAGCCAGCAGGTACCTTGCCACAGGACATGCTCAAGCCATTGTAGCCACAGTTTGCCTGGCAAAGTAGCAGCTTGTCCCAGGTTTCTTCCTGCTTTTTTCCCTCATTGGTTTTGGTCCTCTTTTCATCGATTTCATTGTGCACAAAGTCAATGGCCTATGGCGACAGGCTATGTGTTTCAATGATTCGCACAAGATTGAGCTTGATAGTGCGATACATAAATCATTTTGAATCGGTGTGGTGGTTTGAAATCTATTTCCTCACGTCAAGCAGTCTGATCAAACTGGTTTTCTCAACCGTTTATTTTATGTGATGATTGTTTTCCTGCAATATAATCTTTTTGGGTAGTTGAAGCCATCCATATGTTCTTTTTTAAGATCCAACACAGTGAAACTTGGGCCCATTGCTGTTACAGAAATTCAGATAAATTCAATGTTGCAAAACGTGAAAAAAGGCTAGTGTTTCCCGGGCAGGCCGCCTTCCCCAGCAAAAGGCGGATTCCCCCAGCAGAATGCCAGAAGCCAATCGAAAGCAGCCCCTCCCTCCCAGCATCATTGATAGTGCCCCAACATTAGCATCCTGTGCTGTGAAACTGTTGGATTCCTGTGCTGTGATGCTGATGCTGACACTTTTACAGCGTCGACAGGAAGTAAAACAGATATGCAAACAGTCTTGCGGCACTTTTATAGCGTCAAAAATTCGTTCTTTTTCCTTCCTTGGGCGGAGCGCGGCTCAGATGGCGGCAGCGGGCTTCTTCATCATCGTCTTCTTGGTTGTCTCCTTCCACTTGGCCCTGGCCTTTGCCTCCAAAGCTCGGACTTTTGCTTCTTGTCCTTCTTATCCTTGGGCTTGGGTTTGTCCGTCTTGACCTTCTCGTCCTTGGGCCCTTCTGGCAATGCCTCGTTCACAGTGACGGTGTAGGGGTCGAACCAGTGCTCCGTCACCTCGCAGAGCTGCCTAGGTGGTTTGAAGAGGAAACATCAAACGAGATAGATAACACGTTCAACCCACCCAGACTCCAGAAAACTTTCATCCATCAAAGCACATGTCCAGAGTAATAGCCTCCAGTGACCATGGCCCGTCATTGGTGGACCACTTCCTAACCATCCTACGAGAAGTCATGGCGAGACACTTCACGCTGCGCTGCACGCAAGGGCTTACCGTGCCGTGCGGCTTTGACATGGCTGCAAAACACACTCCCACACTGCAGAATGAGAACAAAAAAAGCGACAACATTATTACAGCGTCCATTCATCCACCCCGATTGATCGCATGTATCATCTTTTTTTACAGCAACCAACAACAAGTTCATTTCAGGGCCAGGCACCGCACAACAGCTCATACCTCAAACACACATGGCTCATCACATTACATGAAGACCGAAGATGAAGCACCCTAAAACACATGTGACACACTTTGTAAGCTGCTTACAGCTTGAAAGAGCGCCGAAGGATGCGCAAGAATATAAATTCCCGAAAATGTATATATGTTCTAGACTCAGCAACAATGTTGGCGTGTAGTGTTTGCTGATTATTAGTGTACACCCTGTCAAACAAAACACTGAGGCATGGCTACGGCTGCGAACCTTATTTGTTGTTCAATCCTAAGTGAGCTTTCAGCAGGGTCCGGCGCTGTAAGAGTGTCGGTTTTCTTTGGTTGCACCAATCTTTGTTTGGTTCCAGCACAGCATGGCCATTGGTGACATGCTTTGGTAGCCAGTCAGCGTCAGAGAAGCGACAACAGAACGCTGCCGGAAACAGATATAAACAAGATAGACTGACACAGACATGCACAAATTGTTTCTGACACTATCTTACTAACCCGTGCTGCCCAAGGCGTGCCATGACAAAATAGATTGATAATTAGATTGGTCATACATTTTCATGCATTCACAAACTGTTGCTAACACTTTCTTTGTCTTTTGAAATAAACAAACTTCCCCAGCCATGCAACTGAATTCGAAGCCAAAATGGGCAGCGCGGCCACCAATTTCAATGTGCTTTAAGAAGAGCATGGCAAGCCGCCAGCACGACGAGGAGTGTCAAGACACGCATCGAGAAGAAGACTGGCGCCAAGAGTGGGAAGACACGCATGGACAAGAATACGTAGGGCACCAGGAGTGGCCGACAAACCTATCAGCAAACAAATGGGAGATAAAAGCGGGAACAAAGCAAGCAGAGACAAGTGGGAGACAAGTCGGAGGGCAAGCGGGGGCAAGTGCGAAATCATGCAGCCAAAGGCAACCGCAACGTAATGGGAAACAATCAGTTGGGGCAAGTGCGCAATCATGCGGCCCAAGGCGCCAGCAGCGAATGCATGGGACCAATCAGAGACAAGAAGGAGACAAGTGGGAGACAAGTGTGAGATCCAGTGGAAACAAGTTTGAAACAAGCGCAAAAACATGGGCCCAAAGTGACCGCAGCGTATTGGAAACAAGTTGGCGACCATTGGCGTGGGAAACAAGAAGACAAGAAGTGGGAGACAAGTGGGACAACAAGCAAGAGACAAGTGGAAGAAGTGCAAATCATGCAGGCAGAAGTGCTCCCAGCGTATGGGAAGCAAACATACACCCAGGAACGCAAGCCCGGAGACGCAAGCAAAATAATGGGCCCAGGCATGCGACCGTTAAAAGGGTGTAAGAACCTCATATCGTTGCAGGTAACTAAAGAACCTCGTGACTCATACCGCTGCAGGTAAACTAAATTTGGGCAGCAAGCGCAAAAAATAACAAGGAGCGGTAGAAAAGCGTGCAGGTAAAAGAAGCGGAAAGCAAACGGAGAAAAGCGAGAAACCAAAAGCGTTCGTGGGAGTGCTCCCCTGCAAGGAAAAGCATTAAACAAGCGAATTTCTCAGCTTTCCGCCCACACCCGGTGCGCAACTTCATCCCATGCGAAGCGCCGGGCAATGGCCAATGCCTCAAAATATCAGGCATGCAGCGGAGCGACTGGCAGCAAAGTCAAGTTACGAGGCCTCATCGGCCGACCGTGCCCGTTGCGCCCGCACGGGGGCCGCCTTGGCCCAGGCCGCCTCAAAAGAACAGGAGGGAACAAAAACATAACCCTAAACCGCAAGCATCCTGCCACAGCCATGCCTGCACAAGGGCAGGCGGTGCCCGGACCACTGGAGCGGCAACCTCCTGTTAAGAAGCGCTCCCTCACGCAGAGCATGCCCAAAACAAAAAATCAAATGCTGACCGCTTCTCCCTTTTTTACTCCGGTGCGTGGTTCCCGCTCCCGTGCTGGGAAACCATAGCCCGCCTCCGGCTCCTTCTCCATGATATGTAAATACATATGGCGTAAGTTAGACAGTAGAAAGCTGCGAATGCGACGCGTACAGAAATGTGGACTGGTGTTGACGATGTTTCAACCCCTGGTGACCTTCAGGCAGAGCCACCAATATCTCCAGCTATCTAATTATCTAATGTATTTCCAACATGGTATGTTATTGATATAACAGTCAACATGTCGGAGCAAATAGTGGGAAATTACTCTGCGTTTTTACTTTGAAAGTGTTCGGGGAATTTTCGGGGGTTCTATACCAATCTAGACCATTTGGCAGTCGGAAAAAACTTAGGTTTCAGTGGAGCACGCCTTTTTATTCTGTAGTGGTGAGACGCACTTGCGGCAGCTTCCACATTGGGTTCTTGCTGAGCTATTGCTGGGCAGATCTGCAAGTCACCAATGCTGGGCACCCCAGGGTCGCTCAGCGGCGCTACCAGATGTGTGCATCGAGTTTGCTCCGAAAAATACAAAAAACGTGCAACCGTTTGCATTGTGTAGAGTTGGATTTGTGTAGTAGACAATAGCCTGTGGCGCTGTAAAAGTGCCTTTGACACGGGACATCAGAGATTGCGTGCTGTTTTTGAAGATTCCGGCACTGTAAGAGTGCCATGCATGACTCACACATCTTTCCATCATGATGCCGCCAATATGACTCATTTTCTATTTTCGTCAGCCATTTTGTTCTCACATAGGTTCTAGTAGCAATTCAGGACTAAAGGGGTGAAAAAAAAATCGTTGCAATCAGCTATGCACGACCACATTCACAGTCGCACACGGACATGCAAACACTGACTGAGTCAAGAACCTTGTGAGCTATTCAATGCATGCACCGCCGCTGTCATGAGCAATGTCCGCCGGGCGAGACAAATTGATGCCATCACCCCTGGATGCATCGCCAAGAGCTGCCACTCCAGAAGGATTTAGACTACCAGCCAAAGCCCGGCCCGACGCACCAAGAGCCAAGGCCGACAGGCCACCAGAGCCTGAAAGGCTACCAGAGCCCGAAAGGCCACCAGCCAAAGCAACAGCTGACCCACGAGCTCCGGTCAAAAGGCCACCAGTTGCCTTGAGCAGAAACTACGGCTCGTACCGAAGCAAATGGAAACTGTAGCAAAGACAAGACTCGGCAATCTGGCAAGGGAGGCAAAAGCAGAGAAGGAGACAGCAGCCGTTGCCAATACAAAAATTCGATTGGTTTTGCCACTGATCCATGTGTCAGGACAAATTGACAGCGGAGAACCAGGCCAGTGTTGCTGCGATCTCTTTGATCATTGTTCGGCCAGAGACTTTGGTGTGACAACGCCAGGAATTGGAAAACACAATTCTGCGCCTGAAGGTGGGAGCAATGAGTGTTGCTGAGCCTTTGTGCCTTGTTTGTTTTGAAATGCACGTTCCGAACGAGGCTTCGTTGATACTGAAGGAGCAGGAGAGCTTGGTGAACATTTTTCCAGTGAACATTGACAATTTTTACATTTTTTGTCAGGAAGCCGCACAAGAAACCCAAAAAGCGGAAGATTTTCGACTCACCATGCAGGCCAAGTTGCTGTCGTGTTTTCCAAATATTTTTTACACCATGATCACTTAGAATGACCCTTGGGCAGAACATGAGGAAACAAGTGGAGTTTTTGGGAAACGCCCTTGACAAGAGGTATCAACAAGCAAATTTCGAGGACTCCCAGTGATTTGGTTTTGAACATGTTAAAACACGTTAGACGTTGCAAGAGTGTCATCAAGCACCAGTCAAGCACTTGTATTCTATCAGATGAGGAGTTCAAGAACGAGCCCGACAGAAAAGAACCAAGGGCGAGGACAAGGACTCCAAGAAGGGGTGGGGAGACGGACTCCAAGCCAAAGAAGGAAAAAAACAAGGAGGAAAAGAAGAAGAGGAACAAGGAGATGGACTCAACAGAGTTGACAGCAGAGCGCAGCAGGCTGATCCAAACTAAAAAGAAGAAAATTATGAGAACGGAGACCACAGACCAGTGCCCAAAAATTATACGCAGCTTGTGTGTGTGTGTTCAGAAAACAAACCTAACAGCCTGCAGTTTTCAAGTGTTTTCACTCCATTCATTTTCGTCGAGCTTGCTCCGAAAAAATGGTATGCAACGACATGCTGAAGATGTTGAAAGTGTTGAATGGTGACGCTGTAAAAGTGCTAGGTACAAAATGTTGCACACACAGTGCCAAAAATAACATTGTAATAGTGCCACACACACACACACACTGCATGTATATAGTTTTTTTTCAAGGTGCTGAGACGTGCTGAAACCCTCTTGAAGCTCAAGAAAGATGTCTCGGCAAACGCGGCATGCTCAGCACATCAATCTGTTATTTCCACTCTTACAGCGGCTACTGTACTGTGCCATTTTTCCACCGGCATGTGTTCTGATGCATGTGTTTTGAGGCTCCGACACCGCACCACCTGAATCCTATTATAATATTCAAAAATAACAAAACAAATGAATGAATAAATGAATGAATGAATAAATGAATAAGCATAAATAGAAATAAATATATATATATGCTGTATAATATAGGTGTGCATAGAACACACAGACAACAATTATGCGAAGAGATGATGGATGCGTTATTCCTTACAGTACTGAATGAACACATGTGTGCACATGCCCATACCTTTAACATGTCTGCGCATGCATATACATACACATGTAGTAAACATGCATGTATGCTGTGAGAAAAATCAAAAATTAAAGGGTGCAGAATAGTTTTTGGAATTGTTTTTGGCTCAGGTTTTGGAATTGTTTGTTGGCTTTCTTTCCTGGTACCATCTGCCTTGTATTTGCAACAGTTTCGAACTAGAATCTGCCATTTTGCATGGTATTTGCTACATTTTGGCATGGTCACTTTGCATTTTGCCTGGTATTTGCTACATTTAACCATGTTTGCCTTCCATTTTGCGTGGTATTTCCCACGTTTTGGCACTTCAACCCTCATTTGCATGGTATTTGCTACATTTTGGTACTTCAAACGTTCATGTGGGTTTCTTGCGGGTTTCTTGCGGGTTTCTTTCGGGTTTCATTTTGGGTTTCTTTAGGGTTTCATGTCAGGTACATTGAAGTTTCTTTAGGGTTTCATTTAGGCTTTCTTTAGGTTTAGGGTTTCTTAAGAGTTTCGTTGAGGGCTTCTTTAGGGTTTCATGTGGGGGTTCTTATCAGGATTTCTTATCAGGATTTTCAAAGGTTCATGTGGTTTTCTTTAGGGCTTCTTTAGGGTTTCATTTGGGTTTCATTTAGGGATTCTTTAAGGTTTCTTTAGGGTTTCATTTGGGGTTCCATTTCAGGTTTCATTTGGGGTTTCTTTAGGTTTAAGGCTTCTTTAGAGTTTCGTTTAGGGTTTCTTTTGGGTTTCATTTAGGGTCTTTCAGAATTTCGTTTAGGGCTTCTTTCAGATGTCATTTAGGGTGTCATGCCAATTTTCTTTAGGATTCATTTATGGTTTCTTTAGGGTTAAGTAATGGTGTCCTTAGGGTTCATTTAGGGTTTCATGTAGGGGTTTCTTATCAGGAGTTCTTATCAGGATTGATGGTTCTTTGGGTTTCACCTAGGGTGTTTACAAACAGGAGAGAATAAAGCAAAAGAAAAGAAAAAACAAAGAGGCGGTAAAGACAGGAAGCAGAGGAGCAGGAAGTAGAGCAGCAAAGACACATGACTGAAGACAAGAAAAAGTCGAATAGTAGAAGTAGAAAGGCACAGAAGCACAGAAGCAGAAAAGCAGAGAAGCAGGGAAAGCAGAGAAGCAGACAAGAAAAGAAGCAGGTAAAGCGCAAAAGCAGAAAAGCAGAGAAGCAGGGAAAGCAAAGAAGCAGAAAAGAAAAGAAGCAGGTAAAGCAGAGAAGCAGCCAAGCAAAGAAGCAGGAAAAGCAAAAAGCAGAAAAACAGAAAAGCAGAGAAGCAGAACAGCAGAGAAGCAGGAAAGTATAGAACCAGGAACCCAAAAATAATTCCAAAACCTGCCGCGAAAAAAATACCAAAAATAAATAGCCCTCCAAATCTAAATATCAATATGTATATAAAATATCAGAATAAATAAATATTTTTTCGTTTTTGTCACCACCCGCCTCTAAGCTCGATGGAAGGATCTTGAAGCTCCCGGACTCTGGTTGTTCTTCAGTTCCAGCATGTAGGTCCAGGCACTATTGCATCGCCTATCGTCATCTGGCACTATAACAGCGCCCTTGCTACTTAGTCCTTTAAGGCACTATAACAACGCCTGGGGAATTGATACTCTTACAGCGTCAATTCCCCCTAAGCTCGGTCCACCTAATTGTGCAATCAAGCGTCTGCGGACGCTGAGGTAGATGACCTCACGTGCCCAGTAATGAAACACCCAAAAATAACCCTAAAATTGTTTACAATGAGCCACTGTTACAGTGACCGAACAAAATATGCAATTATGCACGTGCAAGTCCCAGAAATCACAACACTGGTTCCAACAGTAAAATTCCGAGAATAACTACAACGTACTGTAACTAACAGTGAATGGTTGAAACATGCAATGCTTCACATCCAACCCACTCTTTCAGTTCGTAGAACTGAAACACACTTGAAACACACTGCCATTTGAAATTCATTGTGTAAATCTGGCACGATGCAACAGTAAGATCAAGGCCGAGAATTATTACGACAACAATGTGATCACAACCAATCCACTTTTTCAGCGGGTAAAATTTGACCACACTCGAAACGCACGGGTGTTTGAAATTCACTGTCAAATCTAAGGCTCTGGGAAGATCATTTCGAGCCGTTTCAAGCTGAAACACACAATGATTGAATCCCCATTTCTGTTTCTTTTTCCCCATTTCCCTTTATTTTCGTTTTCAAAAAAAACAATAGGCGCTTGCATGTAACCAAGTGACAGTAACCCTGTGTCAGGGCATGTTCCCACTGTGCCAATGCTATTGCGCCGTGTTGTCATTGTGTCCAACGCAGTAAGGTTGCGCCTGCCTGGATCTCAGTGACAGTTCGCTGTGTCAATACTTTTGTTGTGCTGTCATTATGTCAACGCTCTGAACTGCGTCGTCACTGTGCCAAGGCATGCCCTCATCGTGCCAATGTTTTTGGGCCGTGTTACCAGTGTGTCCATGCAGTCAGGTTGCGCCTGCCTGGATCTCAGTGACAGTTCACTGTGTCAATACTTTTGTTGTGCTTTCATTATGTCAACGCTCTGAACTGCGTCGTCACTGTGCCAAGGCATGCCCTCATCGTGCCAATGTTTTTGCGCCGTGTTACCAGTGTGTCCATGCAGTAAGGCTGCGCCTGCCTGGATCTCAGTGACAGTTCACTGTGTCAATCCTTTTGTTGTGCTTTCATTATGTCAACGCTCTGAACTGCGTCGTCGCTGTGCCAAGGCATGCCCTCATCGTGCCAATGTTTTTGCGCTGTGTTACCAGTGTGTCCATGCAGTAAGGCTGCGCCTGCCTGGATCTCAGTGACAGTTCACTGTGTCAATCCTTTTGCTGTGCTTTCATTATGTCAAGGCTCTGAACTGCGTCGCCACTGTGCCAAGGCACTTTCTCACTGGGCCCATGTTTTTGCGCCGTGCTATCAGTGTGTTCATGCACTAAGGTTGCGCCTGCCTGGATCCAAGGCAAGTTTGCACTGTCAAGTCTTAGACTGCGCCAAACACCTACAGTTTTTTGTTCTGTCCTGCCCCCCCCATCTCTGTTTACAATCCTGTCACATGATCGGGCAAGAAAATCCAACTATG
This sequence comes from Cladocopium goreaui, assembly GCA_947184155.2. Taxonomy (NCBI): domain Eukaryota; class Dinophyceae; order Suessiales; family Symbiodiniaceae; genus Cladocopium; species Cladocopium goreaui. Next base: position 156,930 of record CAMXCT020005335.1, on the reverse strand, counting down.
TCTAATTCAAGATGTCGTTGGGCACTTTTTCCGCGCTGCAAGTGTTTCAATGCATGATGCGTCGTTTCAAGACACGGCCCGGTCTCCAAAAATTCTGTAAAAAGAAAATATGTAGCAAAAACCATAACCTATATTTTTTCAGCCATAATGCATGTCAGCTACACTATCAGTTTGGCACTTTTGCAGCGCCCCATTGTCAAACATGTCAACTAGAATATTGTTTGACTGGCACTTTTGCAGCGCATCGGGTGTCAAAAGCGCAGGTCATCTACAGTGTTGGTGTGATGTTTTCTCAAATATTTGATCTACACGGCTTGCATATGACCATGAAAACGTCATGTAATTGAACAATTACTTTGTTATATACTGTTTATGATTGTTCTGGTCACATCCGAGCATTTCAATTACACAGTATGTTTGCTCACGGCTGGCAACATGGAAACAACATGTTCATCAATCTTTCAAGGATGTGGTTATAATATTAATTACACCGTCTTGCTGTTGTCTAGCTGCTACACACGTGGACACCGGCAGGTCGGTTCCAAACCCTTTAAGGCGAAACCTCAACATCGAAGCCCATGGCTGTCTTGATTGGAAGCGCGCCCTTAAAACCTGTAGCCTTTCGGCCCCTTTCACAGTCTGGTACTCTCAGGCTCTGAAGCAGCTTGACTTCGGTCAACCCTATCAAGTGTTAAATGAGAAAACTCAACTCATTCCCTCATTCCCAGCTAAGCACGAGCAAGGTGATTGAAGGCACCGCATACCCGATCTTTGCGAAGGACTTCTGCGCGGCCGTTGCGCTGAAACTTTGCCCCGTCTTTCATTTTAGTAGCCACGCGGCGCCCGTTGATTGGCTTGCCCATGGTCAACTGTGATGCAGAGGCTGCAGGCTTGGTCAGCTGCTGGGGAGGATCCTATGCATCTCGTGAGGTGTAGGTCTTTTGGATGACTTATGCTAAAGTCAACGTCGACTCCCGGAACTTGGACACCCACTCACTGCGCTCCTCTTGTGCTGGCTCTGGTGCCCCGGTCACTCCGGCGCAGTCAGCCATGGCGTAGGCCAACAACAAGGTGAAGAGGCGGCCCAAGTAGTTGTCCACATCATGGGCGACGACCTCCTCATCCTCACCTTCTTCGATAAACAAGCTGTCACTGAGATTGCGCTTCTTCTGTAATGTCATCAGCCGGAACTGCAGGGTCTTCACCCGCCAGCTGTTGTAGACACAAAGCATCTTCTTTTGGATCTCCCTGGCCACCCGCGAGATCGTTGTGTCGGCTGGGTGGATTTCTGGAGGAAACTGCATCCTGTAGCGGCGCCAGAACAACTGCTTCGTGTCGCGAAGCTCGGTCTCCCCGAGCATGGTGTCGGGGTCGGGCAAGGCAATCTTGGAACGGTCTTGTGCAACCTGCCGTTAGTACAAACCCACCGCTGCCCATGCGCTGTGCACCCTGGCTGTCATCAGGAATGCTTTATCTCCCAGGCCAAGCTTGGCTTTCCAAGTCTCAATGGCCTGCTCAGATGCATATAAGAACCGAAATTCCTGCAGTGGGCTGCGCTTGGCAACTGGCAGCATGGCATCTTCACAAAAGGGGGGAAGAGGTCAGACTCTGTGACGGTGGGCCGGACATAAGGGGAGTGCAGGACTTCCACGCCATGCATCCAAACATGTGTCCTGAACCTCCCGAGCCAACCTCTCCACATGCTGCTTGAACTCGAGGCACGCAGCCGCGCGGAAAATCACCGCCTCGGTTGCAACCGGGATGTCAATGCCCGGCAATTTACGCAACAGGCAAGGTCACCCCTTGCTACCAGCCGTTGAGTATGGTCGTGAAAGGTCACCCCTTTCCCAACTAAAAGCAATTAATGCTATTTTGGGTCAACTCCCACTTGAGCCACAATGTGGCATTCATTGGACCACTTAAAGATAAACCATGCACACCCAAAGCCTGCCAAGCTCAATGCATGAACATATATATATATATACACTTCATCTATTGGCAGTTTTAAGACTTCAAATGCATGGAGAATTGGCCGCCAGCATGTCAAACCCAAGTAGGTCCAAAGGTCGGAAATCAATTCTGTGACCCAGTGCCAGTGCCAATTGGTTTTAAAGGAACGTGGTAGTAAATCCTACGTTGACACTTGACATCAAGTTAGCTTTCTGGACCCCAAGTGGCAAATCCCAAACCATGCGGCAGAATCTGCGACAGATGTCGACATGGCTTAAGGTCATATCTTGATGGAAATCTGGTTTAATCAGATGGAATTCCATCCCATTCCATGGGTCCACCTCAGGGAGGTAACTTTTCGAGATCAGAGTTCAACCTCAGGCCGCGTCATGGTGGATGGATGTGGATGGTGTATGATGGTGCCATATGCCATAGCCGTTTCCCGGAAAAAATGCTGCTTTCCCTTGGAAAAAATGTTGGTGCCACGGCTATTTCAACCTTTTAATCCCTTATTTATGGTCAACCAAAGGGGTCATTTCCCTTGGGACAAAATATGTTGGTTTCCCGGTTTCCCTTGCGATGTTTTTGAAATGTTTGAGTCTTGCGCTGGTCCGGCAGATGACACGTTTGTGAGAGCCACACTCGTTTTACTGGCTTGAAAGTTATATCAGTTACTGTATATATCTTATATCCCACGTTTCGCCGCAATTCCCTTTTTTGTGGTTGAAAGTATCGTAAACTATACGTGCCACTGGCCGAAAGATATAGGCACGGAAATACTTGAAAAACAATTGACTATTGGAGAAGCACTTGCAACAAAACCACGCGCCATGCCCAGGTCGAAGAGGTTGCACGCAAGAATACACCAGGATGTGGGTAGTTTGACGCTTGCGTAGGACCGAATCCATTTTCAAAATCTATATAGAGCTAGAAGGCTAGAAGTCAATATGGGTTATTACCCCATGGATTCGTTATCATGGGTGTCATATGGTGTCATAATCCACTGTCTCTTGGATTTTGGTAAGATGCTCAAAACACACATGCCTAAAATCCTCCAAGTTTTCCTCCACGAATCAAAAACCGAGAGTAAAGCTACCCTCTGGTTATGTCAAACATAGCTATTGAAAATGGCCCAGTCGAAATAGTTGATTTACCCATTAAAAAATGGTGGATCTTTCCATAGTTATGTTTGTTTACCAGAGGGTAACTTCTCCAACTTCACCAAGCGTCTGCTTCGTATGATTGCGATAAGGCCTCAAATGTGAAGTCTTCTAAAAGCTTTCCGTTTCCAGCCAGAAAGATGGCCGCAAGGTGCACCTGCCAGTCAGTGCGGCGCTGAAAGTCATAACGACGCCCCACTGGCAGAGCCTCGCCTTCTTGTGAGCAAAGAAGCGGAAAGACTCAGCCAAATTGAGCTACATCAAAAAGTTCTGCTCATTCATCGTGGTCAATCTTGGCAACGAATTTGATCGACACGGTGAGCCAAGGTCCTCAGCAGACCGCACTTGGCTAGCTGCGTGATGGGATGAATGCACCACCGCTTCCCGAAAATTCTGCTGTGAACACCATATTTTGAACTGCCAAACTTGTTGGTTTCGGGGGGTCCAACAAAAAAAACGAGGCCCATTGCCATATTGTGAGCCATTTTTGGGGCAGCCACATTTTGTGGGGAACCTTTCTTTTTACCAAGACGCTGCGCCACAAAGGTTCAGGGGTGGATATGTTTTTTCAAAAGGGAGGTCTGAGCCAAGGTCGCGACAACATATCTTGGGGACCCTGAAATTTTGTGTTTCCTGGAAATTGTGTGGAAACCAGTGCTGAAATCCAAAAAATGCTTGAGAAATGTTGAGAATATGGTTCGTTCATGAACATGTTTGTTTGTTTCACCATGTATAGTTCTAAAGAAGTTCAAACACATCACAAGAATGGAAGAGGTGTTGGGAATAATGATTGGGGTGTCTTTTTCGGGCATGCTCATAGATCTGCCCCACTCATTGATTGATCACCTAAGTTTGGCGAAAAACAGTGATTTGACGACCCGCATGAACCCACTGCAAAGCTCTCACCATCCCAAACGAACCATCCAAGCAGAACCCTAGCTCGCTCATTCACCGAAACCCCAGCCCATGCTGGCCAATTTTCCGCAGTGGATCAAAGAGGGTCTTAAAATGTACGATAAGTGCCTTGCATTGTGGGATCAAGAAGCAACCAGCAAGAAGAACTTGCTGGCCCCTGCCCCAAGACGTGGCCGAAGAGTGCCACCGGTCAAGAAATACAATGGTTTGCTTGCCTAGTATTTTTTCGGCGGTAATCCGCTTCAAGTGCTACATCAAGGGATTGACAAGGAAATCGAAACATCTTCCCTTGCACCGTTACATCATCTTTGTATGCTTGTACCATGAGCGGCTGCAGCTTTCCGCATCGGCTGTTTCAAGGGACTCTTGAACGGTCTTGCACGCAATGGCACCACAGTTAATGGATGCGCTTGACCGCTAGACTTTTTGTTGAGATCATCCAGCCCCTTTGGGCCTTGGAGTAAGAGGGACAAAAAGGCCAGTGGCATAACATATCATTTCAGGCATGTCTAATTTTTTTGGTGAAAAAGTATGTGGCGGTGCCTCATCAAACTGTGGGCTTTGCCAAGTGCGTTCGATGCGGCCAAGAGAGCGGTCTGCCAAGACATGCTTTGAATCTGTTTTCCTCTGCAATTTGCCCTCATTGCCACTTGGCAAGATTTTCAACAAGCTGAATTATCGTCTTTTTCTTTCTGTCAACTGCAGAAAGCCTTTAAATCGGCCTAGCCTCTAGACAACGGTGCCACGAGAAGAAGACTGCGGTACTGTTGGACTTTTCGCGTTTGGCTAGTGCTTGCAGTGGCGTCAACCGTGGCATGCCACTTGTGACTTCAGGCAGAGTAGAAGAGTTTTGGGGGTGCCAGTCGTGCCAGCCGCTTTTGGCCCCTCGGCTTCCGGTTCATTTGCATTTACCTGAAAATGACGGATACCCCGAAATTGCTATTTTTTTGGTGATCATAAAACATTGGACTTGCGGGTATAGCCTATTTTCAGGTTGGATACATTGCTCCATTGTGTCTAGCCGGCCATTTTTCATGGTAGATTCTGAGCGTCACCACCAGCCTTGATTGAATTGTTCGGGCATTCTTTTTTTGCACTGGCCGATATGCTGAGCAAGCGCGCCGCTGCACCGAGCGCAAACAGTGCAAGCTTTCCAAGGCGACTGCACTTCGCATTCGTGTTCGGACCCCACGAATCATAGAGCGTCCCATTCCCACTACTCCGGATGAGAGGCAATCTCCAATTTTTATTGAGGGATTGGGGGGATGCTCAGTCTCAGTTAACCTTCAACATCAAAACTGGGATCTGGGAATGTATGGACTTCTTTTTCGCACTGGCCGCCATGCTGAATAAGCACGTCGCTGCACCGAGCGCAAACAGTGCAAGCTTTCCGTGTCAAATGCATTTCGTAAGCGTGTGCGAACCACTCGAGTCAAAGAGCGTCCCATTCCCACTACTCGGGATGACACGCAACCTCCAATTTCGATTGAGGGATGGGGGATGTTTACGGTTAAGCAACAAAAGTTGGTTTTCTTCAACATCAAAACTGGGATCTGCTTATGTATCCGATTCACCTCAGTCTGGATTTGGCAGTGGCGCAATGAAGCCGAGAACGTGGGGGCTTCACTGCACATGTGACACTACCTGAAACCATGGGAAAAAGTGCCGCAGGTCCTGGGACTGCAGGCCAACTGGGGCGAAAGGTGCGAAAATCTGATGGATTTGATGTGAAATGTTGGATGAAAACATGAAATATTGAGGCAAGGCACTTTTCTTCCTGAAACAAACTCCTTTGCTGATCGCAGCTTGTGCAAAAGTGGACATGGAATACATGGAGTTGGCGAGTGGATGGGCGTATCGCAATCCAAGTGTCTGCATCTTAACAAAGTTTCAATTCGGAATGTTCCAACATGTTCCAGCCAGAAACGGTCGAATTCAATTTCTGGAAACCTGGCAAAAGATGGCCAAAGTCTGTTTCAGATGGACTGAGAAAACGTCCTTTTTGTTGAACTCCAAGCCTGGCAGCCACTTTCATGACAGGAGGCATCAGCCAATGCGGAGGGTCTCTCTCACTTAGACCACTTAGACCGCGACCACTCAGTCCAAAGTGCGCTCCGGGGACTTCAATGCCCCGAACCGCTTCAGCTTTCACCAAAAGGCAGATGGGATGGCCATAGGGAAATCTAATAGAACTCACATTAAAGAACTAAATCTAGCTGCTCGGAACTGACACAAATATGCAGGTTTTTCAACTGCATCTGGGGCCTTGCGGGTCATCCCGGCTGGATGGCTTTCTGGATGAAGTCATAGCTATAACAGCTGGCATCCCAACGTCTTCAATGAGTGGCATCGTTGGATGACTGGAAGCAGTTCATTCAACTGCCAGATTCCCAAGAGGCCAGGGAAGATGAAGTCACAACTGAGCATCACAGCCATCACACCCGCCAAGCGGGCAACAGGCAAAAGCTTCGCATCTCAAACACTTCTCCTTTAAGTCCGGGCCGAGGACCTCGTCATGGAACCAGGATGTCTGTGAGGTACTGATCGGACTGTGGCACTGAAACAAACCTTCAGTGCAGCTTTCATCATCAGAACCCTGCTGACTTTGCTAGCCCTGTGCCCTACAGAGTTTAACATCAATTGATGATGATCACATGGTGCTTATCTGCTGCCTACTCTTGTGCTTCAACGGAGACTTCACCAATTTCTTCACCGAAAATTCACTGGGCACGCAGTTGTACCTGCAGCCACAACCGCACCTGCAGCCTAGGTGACTGTCATGACAAGGTGCATCTTGCGCAATCTTACGTACAGCCGCCCAGTTGCTTCCAATCTGCTCCCCTTAGTCCCTTGGTGAAGCTGGGAAACCACAGGACCAGCGGCGTTTCTTCTTGTTCTTTCATGGCCGGCCCTAACATCAAAGTTGTGTACCATTGAAGTTGCCAAGGTGGTGCTGACATTGTGCCACCTTTTCCACTATTTCAACAACATGTTGCAACATGTTCTGAGGACATATGAACACTCAAGTTTCACAAGCAACGCTCCCGTGCCCATCCAGCACTCGGCTTGAGTTTCTTCTGCAGTTTCGGCAAGTGCAACTGAGGCTTTAACTCACCAGTCAGCATGGAGAATCGCAACGAACCTCGAAGTCATCGCACACCAAGCAAGGATGCTGTCTGGCTAGGGATCTCACAGAGACAGTCGACTTCGGCGCTGCGAACTCAGGCCATGGGGCAATCGGGGCAGATGGATCTGGAAGAAACACCAAAGATGTCCTGAGAAAGTGACTGATTAGCCTGCGCGCACACGTTCACACCCCGCCACTGTGGGCGGTGCCAACATAGTCAACGAAACGAACCAACCAACAGCAGGGGAAGCGAGTTTATACAAATCAAATTGATGAAATGCTTCACACCATTGCGGCTTTCCTGCTGCTGGGCTTGGATTTGACATCCTCTGCCCTGGCAATACAGACAGCACTCAGTCTTCTCATCCACTGAAGCGGTAAGCCTGTGGCTTGTCGCTAAAACCGATCCGATACGCTGAAAAAACTCAGCCTTCACTCTCACGGAGATAGTGGGGAAGAATTTGTCCACCCAAATCGTGGACCTCCTACAGCATCCTGCGCTCGCTTTGCCAAACAGACTGTGGTCCGCACAGTCTAACCGTGGGCTCCTATCTGCTGAAAACTGGCTTCAGGCACGAAACACTGAATCCTGAAACTTCTGTGGCTCGGATCAGCGCGGAGCGTTTCAAACAAACGCAGCTAAAGTATGCTAAAGTCATTGATTTTTTCCTGCTTTGGGTGGGCCTGAAGCAAAACAAAACCGCTCTGGGATCGGCATCGGCGTCAGCTCAATCAACATCTGGACGTCGCAGTTCATTGCAACCAGGGGGTCAAGCTGGAGGGGTTTAGTGGGAGTTATTCGGAGTTGCTTACAGGAATAAAAACCAAACAAAATTGGGATTGGAAGCCAAACAAGGGGGGTCCTACTGTCTTCCCAGCATTTTCCCAGCAGTTGAGCGTTGCAACCAGCAAAATCTGCACGATCGAACCAGATTCTGCAAGTGTTTCATGCGTTTTTTTCTTTCATGTTTTATCCTGTCAATCCTACGGCCCAACCAAGCTATCGGCGATTGTGATCTACTGGCATTGACGACCCGGCAAGTCTGTAGATGTTCCATGCCACATTTCACTTGATTCTCATCCCAATCTTTGTTGATGGCATGTCGTGGTTCATATCATTCATGTGAGGTCTCATATCTCTATGGGTGGTTCCCATGTCATGGCTCATATCTCCATGGTTGGTGGAGTTTGTTGGTTGCCTGTGGTTGCCTTGCATTTCCGGTCAAAGTCATGAAGCACTCTGACAGACCGAAATGCCGCATGCCCGTTTCCCTCACATGGGGAGCCAAAGGAGCGAGGACCACCTTTCAAAAGGCTTCCATTGCGTGTGCTGCGGGTGCTGAGGTGCAGAGTGATGGTAGCAGGATCACCCCGACCCCTTGGTAGAGACCAACTCCCTCATGGTGAAGGGTAGCCAGGATGCCCAGGAATGCTGGCTGGACTCCAATGGACGTCGGAAGAAGGCCGGCCAACCAGTCTCTTGAGGTTGAAGCAACTCGAAGATGCGCAAAGACGAGCTGTCTACCGCCTGTGTGCGACAGCAACTGCCCGGGCAGGCCCACATGGCTTGGTTTGAGACAATGACTACATGCTGGTTTCTGAACGTTGGTGCTTTGGAGTAGCAACTCCATCTGATTTCACTCTGGCTTCATGGAGTTGATGGCTCGGTGAATCACCTGAAAATGACCGAAGGCCTCAAAGAGGTGGCAAATGGAGATGAGGCCCCTGGCCAGTCCGGTGTCAGCTCAGCACTTGCCACAGCTTGGTCGACGAGCGTCACCGACATCACTTGGCTCTTGCAACCACATTTGATGTCCGCGCGGCTGCGCGAGGGGCAAACTTCCAAGTCAAAGGCGATAGAAACAGAGTGCAGGCAGCAAGACTTCGGCAGTCTCGGCGGCTTTGGACCACTTTCGAGACAACAACACCTCACTCGCCTGCTGTTTAGCTCATCCTCTCGTTGCGGGCAAATCAAGTCAATAGCTTCGAACCAAACCACTGTGGAGCCTGGAAAGGTTAAGAATAGCATCGTCGAAAATCTGTAGTGAAACATCCACAAGCTCCAGCTATACATCCGCCTTCATGGTGAATGAGGGGATCACCGGTGAACTGCTACCTGCCTTCCATCCCATGATTTGAAACGACAGCCACACGAGCGAAAAAACAACCTTCTACCAAGCAAGTTAGCCACGAGGCACTGTGTTACATGAAGGAGCTGCGCTGTCAAAGGCTACGGAACTGCCTCATTGGAGGGTGTTGCAGTGTTGTGACAAGTTATGTAGATCTCCATAAAAATTGCACTTTCTATACAGAAAGAACGTAGGAAAGACAAAAAACACCAAGACATGACCGCTGCAGAATTCGCCTTGCTCTCAGAACTACTCACGCTGACACTGCTGACACTCTCTCCAAATACCTTTAGGGATGTCCCCTTAGCCACTTCAATGGCTTGGAAGTAGCGACAAACAGGGCACACCCGATCCAAGCCTGGAATAACCACTCTGGCTGTCACTCTCTGTTTGAGGGTTGGAGGCTGAGTGGTGCTGGATTGAGGCATCCAAATCGTCCAAACAGATAGCCCAATGTCAGGAGTTTGATCAAGACGAAAAGCATCAAGTGTCAACTTGGATCAATCCTGAAGCATCCTGAAGCTGGGATCTGTGATGGTCCCTGGTCAGCTGGGCTGTCCTCAAGGTATTCCACTTAGTCAGCAGCAAAAAAAACAAGCAAGCTCCAGCCAGGTGGGTTGCGTTTGAAACCTAGCACCGGCCACGATCCAAGGTTCCTCATGGATCGGTTTGGGGCAGGTGACAAGCAGGGCAGTCAAAGCTGAATGAAAGATGGCGATGGTTGAAAACAAGTAACTGCAAATGCAGGTGCAGCTGGGTGTCATGAAAGCCATGAAAATCGCAAGTCATTGCTGGGCTATTTTCATGCCACTGCAAAAAATGCAGCCATGTCCACTAATGGACTCACAGCACCTTGAAAAGTGACCTTTGCAAGACCTCATCTGTGTTTGTCTGGGCTTGGATATCTACAGCTCAATCTACAGCCACCAGAGTGAAGGATCACATCAGCTTCGGGACACATGACGATCTGGTTGAAGCATGGTGCTTTGAAGGAGCCAAAACCCCACTGAGCCATGCCGTGTCGATACTCAGGACACCCCATGCCCGAAAAAAACTGGAGCTGTGCTTCGTTGAAACTGACACCATGTGACACCCAGCAGGACGATTCCGACAACTTCCAGCTGCATGACTTGCTACATCCACGGCCCTCTCAAAAAGATGCTGGAGCTCGAAGATGTAGAAGTTCTAGGCGTAGACTTGGATCACAGCGATATTTTCTTTGAAAAGGCAGAGAAATCATGGGTGCTTGAGCCTTCAAAGCTGGCAGAGTTCGTGGATTTCAGCTTGAGGTCCTTCAATGAGACGAAGGGCTATGGCTTCATTGAAAGCGCCGACACAGCTGCCATCTATGGGAAGGAGCAGCATGGGACCACGGGGAGATTTTGGTCTTTCGAGGGCTGCAGGCTAGATGACCATGGCAACAAGAAAACATATTTGACTTTCGAAGTGATAAAACAACTGGGTTTCAACCATGGGTTCAGGGCTTTCCTTGCGGATTTTCCATGGGTTTTCCGATGGTTTTCCAGCCTTTTTGTTGGGGTGAGCCAAGCCTTGACAGGTGCACTGCCCCTCCCCAGGACGTCTTTGTTCTGAAGACCGCGCTGCAGGGAGCGTTTCCAGGGGATCAGGTGCCGGCTCGGCTTGGTTTCATGGTTTGTTTCATGGGGAACATATGGGAACATATCGAAACAGATGGATGAACTTTTGGATTTTGGGGCTATCTGATCATGCGGAACTTCTGCAGCCTTGCCTGCTTGGGATGTCCGCTTCCAAGCCTGCGCAGCCTGCGCTGACGGCCGCTTCAAGTCATGGGAACCATTGGGAACCCCCGAACTGCTGGGCTTAGCTGACACAGTTGACACACTTTCCGCAGGATACTCTTCCTCCTCAGGTCGAAATCAGATAGATGATTTCCAGATCACTGCTAAATAGATCATGTAGCAGAGTGACCGTTGGTAAGGTCGTTGCGCAGCGTTGATCAAGGAATCCATGGTTCATAGAGTCATGGAGGGCTGTCGTGATGGAATCACCGATTCCGATTTCCGTCTCGGCAAGACTTCGGCAGGGCACCCCGAGTTTTCAGTCGCACAGTTTTCGGAGACAGCTGTGACCTCCGGCTCTGCGCTGAAACCATCTCTGCTGAAGCTTCAAAGTTTGGGCTGGAGAAAGAGCTACGGCTGCAGTTGATCCCTGAGTCTATCAGCAACCGATCAGCAATCCATCAGTTCCATCCACTTTGGCACTGGCAGCATCTGATGGATCCGATTAGCAAGGCATGCACCATTGATTGCCTCCCCTTGGGACACTTTAGCCCTTTGCCAAGCACAGCGTTCGAGACAAAGTGATTTCCATACCATTTCGTAGATCACATGCTGCTTTGGAGCTGATGTTGTGCCATACGCTTTGTCGGATGGCGCAGACCTTGCAGCTAAGTGAACTAAGTGCAGCAACGAAAATAGGTGCGTCATGAGCTGCCCGCCGGCGAGGGACAGAGTGGACATCATCTTTGATCCTTTGAAAAAACATCAAGTTGTCATCATTCCGGACACATTTGACACATTGCAAGGAAATCCTGGTTCAGCAACAGACGAACCTTTCACACGTTGAATCCATGGTGCCTTGAAGCAGCATGGCATTGTGGCTTTCATTGGCACGTGGACTCTGGAGACGAAGAACCTTCAGTGCCACCAGGCGGTGCATAAGCTTCATCAAAGCGTGAAGAGATAGAGAGGTTGCTGAGCTTGCTGTTGCAGGAGTGTAGCTGCAAAAGGGCTTTATCCACATCTCCCACACAGGTGATCAATTCGCTCTCCTCACATTCCCACAGGCGTTTTGAATTGCCATCGTTAGCCAACAAATGATTTATGATTGCTGTGCTCACATGCAATCTCCGGGCACACAACAGCAAACACGAGTTGGGGCACTTCTATCTGCTGTTCTCTGCATTTAGTTTTCTCTCCTCAATCTGAATCTGCAACTCTTGATAAGAACCCTGGTGATGAGAACATGATTAACCTTCCCGCTGGGGGCAACATGTAAAATGAGTCACAGCTATGGAATAGGTTCAACTCTTTCAGCCTTACAGCTGACTAGCTGCCACCCAAACACGGTGTGACTCAATTTTGGGTCTTACTTCATGGACCACCGAGAAATATCACTGGATGACTCCAATTCGAACTGTCCAGCACTTCAGCCATCTTGATTCGGGGGAGAACTGGAAGCATGGCCATTTTTGGTTGCCCTGTGTCGCTCAAAGAGTCAACATAGTCAACATCTGTTGGGGCAAATGTTCACAGATTTTGCATTCCTTTGCAAGGGGTCGCGTGTGCTGATCAGCAGTTCTGTACAAATCAAACATCATGAAAGCTGAGAAGCATTGCTGGCTCCAATAATACAACTTCCCAAGATCTGAATCACATCTCCACTAAATTCCTAGACCCGTTCGGTGTTGCTCCTTGTTTCTTCACTTCCTGGTGCACGTTGAACCCTTCAGCACATTGCACTATTGGAAGTGATGCTGTCTGCAAAATCTTTGGAGTTAGACGTTTCAAAACTGGGTATATATGTCCAAAGACAAAGATTGAAGCGACCCACCTTTTTCCCTAGCGAAGTAGACCATCACATACGGCTTTTGGGGAGCCGATATCGGGCCATACGCACGTGCGCAAGGACGGCACGTACTTTCTTGCAGCATCGCTTGTAGTGCTTCAGCCCAGCTTTTACACATTGATGGTCGCTGCTGTCTGAGCAACAGACGAACCTTTCACACGTTGAATCCATGGTGCCTTGAAGCAGCATGGCATTGTGGCTTTCATTGGCACGTGGACTCTGGAGACGAAGAACCTTCAGTGCCACCAGGCGGTGCATAAGCTTCATCAAAGCGTGAAGAGATAGAGAGGTTGCTGAGCTTGCTGTTGCAGGAGTGTAGCTGCAAAAGGGCTTTATCCACATCTCCCACACAGGTGATCAGTTCCTCCACTCTTGACAGAGCACTGAAATGAGGTTTACGCTTAAACTTTGCGGTTGCCTTGGTTGGAAAAAGAAACAGCTGCAAATGCCAGATGTCCGCTTTCTGTACAGAGGGAACATCCTTTGCTTTCCCGGAAACCTCAAAAGGAGCTGATTTCGCGAGCTGAGCTTCTCACAGCGGCCACTGGGTGTTGGATTGCTGCCGACATCTTAACCTTTCAAGTCTTTCAGCTGTGCACCTTTCACCCACGGCGTGACTCAAGTTTGGGTCTTACTTCAAGGACGACTGCATCAGTTTGAGCAATCTAACCGGATGACTGAAAATTCGGGCTCCACTACCCTGCGAACTGTCCAACACTGCCATCACTCGGGGGACAACTGGAAGCATCGCCGGCATAGCCATTTTCGGTCGCCCGGCGCTCAATTTGGTCAGGCGGTCCGCATCCGCAGCTTTCGCCTCGTGACAGCCTTTCGCCTCAACGGCCACGACTCACTGGGCTCGGTTCGCTCGGCCTACCGCTGGCATCGTTGGACTGGCAACACATCTGGCACTGAAGGATGGATGGCATTGGAGGCATTGGAGGCATTGGAAGCATTGGAGATTAGAACATTCCAAACATCCAAGGAATCCAAGGCCCAGCTGGGACCTTGTCTTGCTCCATGATGGTGCAGAAACCAGCAAGGAAGGTGGGACAAGGAAAAAACACAAGGGACAAAGGTCCTGTCTCATGTTTTGCAGCTGTAGATTACGGCAATCATCAAGAGCTCATGCTGCACAGCTTCCATTTAGCCGCACAGCTGCACAACCCTGTTCGCATAGTTTATGACACAACTCGCTGCGTTCTCACGTGGCCAAGATTTCAAGTGTTGACTCCTTATGGCTGTGGTTCTGACTTCACAAGTTCTGACGGGGATGAAGTTTATCTGAAATATTCCCTCACTTTATCGGAAGCCTCAAATCATTTGGGGACACATTTTTGGCATCTCCGCTTCAGCGGGAAGCCGCCGAGCTGCAGGCTGCGCCAAAGAACCTTCCACCATTTTTGAGGGGAAAATGTTGCGAACCCCCAATCCATCTACTGGTGTAGAAGTTTACAACATATCTATCCATCAATGAATCAATGGCCAGGCTTTTACCCCCACCAAAATTGGGATTTGTCCAGTACACCTTTAAGGAAAACAGAAAACATGTGAAAGCTGGAGATTGCCCAAGAGGTGGCTAGTTGGAACTCGCTGATTTACCTGCGATTGTTCTTGGTGACATTCAGCGATTTTTCACTGCCAACTTCACTGTGAGCCTTGGTTGACCTAACCGCGATGGGCGATTCTTGGGTGGCCCCATGGGAAAATGCCAGAAACAAGATCCACGCAGACAAGAAATCGCCACCAAAGAATAGCCTAAAAGCTGCCCCCAATCACAAAACTGAAGTGCTTGAATGCCCTTTCTTCCAAGCTGTTGAAGCGACTTCCTTGGCAACTTCAGAAGCAGTTTCCACTCTTGCTGGCATCAAATTGAAGAACGTCTGTCTATGCCATAGCAACCGGCTCCACCCACACCCGGTTGGAAGCAACACTGCGCCGTGCATTAATGTGTCCATGGCTTTCACAAAGAGCTATTCCTCTATTGAACTGCCAAGTGCGTCCTCATCCGAGCTGGCTTTAGCTCGCTGCTCATGGTGACAAGATCGGTAGAACCTAGGCCATTGCCATATTGAACATGCCATTGCCATCGAACTGGTTACACAGTGGCAGCACATCTTGTTGCTGGTGAACTTGGCCCTGATCTTGATGTTATTCAGACTTATGGTACACCAGGGCTAAGACAGGGAAGGATTAGGAACTCCACTGCACTGAGAGGGCTGCTTGGGTACTGTATCGATTGACTGGAGAATGCCCTGTGATCTTGTCACTCCATGTCCATTCCAGCCTTCAACCAGACTTTGAATTCCAGCCCCTTAGAAAACACCGCGGAACGACGGCCTGGGGCCGCTTGATTTAAACCAAACTTCTTCTCACTTCAACCAAAAACTTAGCACCCCGGTCTCAACGATCTCAAGTGCAAGGGGTAACTCTGATCGGCACTACGCTGCATCAGAATGCCTGGCTCAGCGTCATCATGAAATCTGGACAATGCCAAAAATACTTGTCGCAAACTGATCAAAGACTGACGCACTCCGACTATCATTCGGTGCTTCTAACCTTGGCTTCCCAGGTAGTGCTCCGCTTGGCTCATAAAGTCTTCGTCGCCATCTTCGCCATGAACATCTTCACCCTATCAGCTCCCATGCACAACTTGCTTCAAGTCACCCAATCTCAAGCATGTTCCGGTGGAGGGCGAAATGCCCTTTTTTATGGTTACGATGCATCAGAATGTTTGAATTAGCATCATGAAAACTGGACAATGCAGAGCTTGCTGACTAGGTGCTCTATCAATGCAGTTGTAGAGTTGCTTTGCGCGTGTAACCCTGTCCCTCTTACCTCCTTCCATGTCCTCAGCATCAGCTTCCCCCCGCGCTGGCCGCGACCACGGTGTTGGCTTTCCCGGGAACATCTTTTTCGCCGGTCACTTTCACAACCCTTTTGTGGGAAGCACATTGTCTTGCTGCTCCATGGTGGGATTGGAGATTAAAACATTCCAAACATCCAAGGAATCCAAGGCCCAGCTGGGACCTTGTCTTGCTCCATGATGGTGCAGAAACCAGCAAGGAAGGTGGGACAAGGAAAAAACACAAGGGGCAAAGGTCCTGTCTTATGTTTTGCAGCTGTAGATTAGGGCAATCATCAAGAGCTCATGCTGCACAGCTTCCATTTAGCCGCACAGCTGCACAATCCTGTTCGCATAGTTTATGACACAACTCGCTGCGTTCTCACGTGGCCAAGATTTCAAGTGTTGACTCCTTATGGCTGTGGTTCTGACTTCACAAGTTCTGACGGGGATGAAGTTTATCTGAAATATTCCCTCACTTTATCGGAAGCCTCAAATCATTTGGGGACACATTTTTGGCATCTCCGCTTCAGCGGGAAGCCGCCGAGCTGCAGGCTGCGCCAGAGAACCTTCCACCATTTTTGAGGGGAAAATGTTGCGAACCCCCAATCCATCTACTGGTGTAGAAGTTTACAACATATCTATCCATCAATGAATCAATGGCCAGGCTTTTACCCCCACCAAAATTGGGATTTGTCCAGTACACCTTTAAGGAAAACAGAAAACATGTGAAAGCTGGAGATTGCCCAAGAGGTGGCTAGTTGGAACTCGCTGATTTACCTGCGATTGTTCTTGGTGACATTCAACGATTTTTCACTGCCAAGTTCAATGTGAGCCTTGGTTGACCTAACCGCGATGGGCAATTCTTGGGTGGCCCCATGGGAAAATGCCAGAAACAAGATCCACGCAGACAAGAAATCGCCACCAAAGAATTGGCAACTTCAAAACCAGTTTCCACTCTTGCTGGCATCAAATTGAAGAACGTCTGTACCAAACTTCTTCTCGAATCAACCAAAAACTTAGCACCCCGGTCTCAACGATCTCAAGTGCAAGGGGTAACTCTGATCGGCACTACGCTGCATCAGAATGCCTGGCTCAGCGTCATCATGAAATCTGGACAATGCCAAAAATACTTGTCGCAAACGGATCAAAGACTGACGCACTCCGACTATCATTCGGTGCTTCTAACCTTGGCTTCCCAGGTAGTGCTCCGCTTGGCTCATAAAGTCTTCGTCGCCATCTTCGCCATGAACATCTTCACCCTATCAGCTCCCATGCACAACTTGCTTCAAGTCACCCAATCTCAAGCATGTTCCGGTGGAGGGCGAAATGCCCTTTTTTATGGTTACGATGCATCAGAATGTTTGAATTAGCATCATGAAAACTGGACAATGCAGAGCTTGCTGACTAGGTGCTCTATCAATGCAGTTGTAGAGTTGCTTTGCGCGTGTAACCCTGTCCCTCTTACCTCCTTCCATGTCCTCAGCATCAGCTTCCCCCCGCGCTGGCCGCGACCACGGTGTTGGCTTTCACGGGAACATCTTTTCCGTTGGTCACTTTCACAACCCTTTTGTGGGAAGTGCGGAACTATTCTTTGTTAAGCCTTCCATCATTGCAAGGCGGCTATGACTAAAGATTCATAAATACTTAGGGGAGGTGCCAGTCAAATGCCTTAAGAGTCCAAACTCTCCGCAAGTCCATGTCCTACTTGCTCTTGCGAGCTTTCTCGGCCATGGTGCTTTCCTTTCGCGCAAAATAGATTAACTCCCCGATGAATTGGTCTAGGGGATTCTTGAATGCTGCTCACATGTGTCATGGATCTTCAACAACCCTCATCTGTTCATCGCTATTTGTTGCTTCAAGGACTTGGCTGTCGAACTTTCGGGGTGTTTGACTGTCACCTCGACTTGTGAAATGACTTTCGAGGCCCAATGAAATTCCTCGCATAAGCAGCCTCCAAAGTTGGCCCCAAGAGAGTTGCATCCACCTTCGCTGCAAGGAAGCTCAGGTTTGAGATGTCACTGGCCACCTGCTTTGATTTTCCTTCAAGTGTTGCCAGTGATGCCGCTTTTCTTGGCGGTATTCCGTTTTGCTAGTTGATACATAGGGTGTAGTTTTCTTTCAGGTGAAGCCCAACTACCAAGTCTTTCCTTCCACAAAGGATCAACTTGGTCGTGCCTTAAACTTACCTGCCTGCTTCGATGCAGTATTGCAACGGATAGGATAGAAGATTGAGCGACGACCCGACAAAAACCCAACGTGATGGAAGGCTTCCCAAGGACTGCGCTTCAGAAATCAGGCTCACACTGAAGTTGTTTTTCTCATCATGTGAACAAAAGGCTTAAAGGAAAGCAGCTTTGACTCTGACCCGAGCTGGTTGATGCTTGGAAAGATCCGGGAACTATGACCCGCACTGGCAGTCAAGATGTTGCGCAGGATGGAGTTGTTTCAAGCCGTTCGCCGGAAAATCGAAATCAACTGTCAAGATAAGTCAAGCAAATTGCCATCTTCGGTGCAAGGAAGCTCAGGTTTGAGATGTCACTGGCCACCTGCTTTGATTTTCCTTCAAGTGTTGCCAGTGTTGCCGCTTTTCTTGGCGGTATTCCGTTTTGGTAGTTGGTACATAGGGTGTAGTTTTCTTTCAGGTGAAGCCCAACTACCAAGTCTTTCCTTCCACAAAGGATCAACTTGGTCGTGCCTTAAACTTACCTGCCTGCTTCGATGCAGTATTGCAACGGATAGGATAGAAGATTGAGCAACGACCCGACAAAAACCCAACGTTATGGAAGGCTTCCCAAGGACTGCGCTTCAGAAATCAGGCTCACACTGAAGTTGTTTTTCTCATCATGTGAACAAAAGGCTTAAAGGAAAGCAGCTTTGACTCTGACCCGAGCTGGTTGATGCTTGGAAAGATCCGGGAACTATGACCCGCACTGGCAGTCAAGATGTTGCGCAGGATGGAGTTGTTTGGCTTCTATCCATGCACCCACTCTTCATGATGCCAGGAGGCCCTGAGAAAAGGTCCAAGGCCGATTGCGTTCCGCAGTTCTCACTTTCGCATTGCAATGATCTTCCATGTTCCACTTGAAGAAAATTGGCCAGGCAGGTCGGACAGAATCCTACAGTCCTCTATGCAAGGTAAGGTAGCCCAACAAGCCGTTCGCCGGAAAATCGAAATCAACTGTCAAGATAAGTCAAGCAAACTGCCATCTTCGGTGGTGGAGACCATCGATGTACTGTAAGCATTGCTACTCTGCCAGTGGTACCAAGTTGTAGAGCCTTTTTCTGCCTCATTGAGGCTTTGGGGCCGGATGGTTTGATTTGGATGGAGTCGGAATTGTGTTCCGCTCTCGCATTGCAATGATCTTCCATGTTCCACTTGAAGAAAATTGGCCAGGCAGGTCGGACAGAATCCTACAGCCAACGGCGATCTGATCGTCCTCTATGCAAGGTGAGGTAGCCCCACAAGCCGTTCGCCGGAAAATCGAAATCAACTATATAAATAGATGCCGCTGATCTGAAGAATCAAACAACTTGGACAATTCAACTCAAGCAAATTGCCATCTTCGCTGGTGGAGACCATCGATGTACTGTAAGCATTGCTACTCTGCCAGTGGTACCAAGTTGTAGAGCCTTTCTCTGCCTCATTGAGGCTTTGGGGCCGGATGGTTTAATTTGGATGGAGTCGGAATTGCGTTCTGCAGTTCTCACTCTCGCATTGCAATGATCTTCCATGTTCCACTTGAAGAAAATTGGCCAGGCAGGTCGGACAGAATCCTACAGCCAACGGCGATCTGATCGTCCTCTATGCAAGGGGTGAGGTAGCCCCACAAGCCGTTCGCCGGAAAATCGAAATCAATTATATAAATAGATGCCGCTGATCTGAAGAATCAAACAACTTGGACAATTCAACTCAAGCAAATTGCCATCTTCGCTGGTGGAGACCATCGATGTACTGTAAGCATTGCTACTCTGCCAGTGGTACCAAGTTGTAGAGCCTTTCTCTGCCTCATTGAGGCTTTGGGGCCGGATGGTTTAATTTGGATGGAGTCGGAATTGCGTTCCGCAGTTCTCACTCTCGCATTGCAATGAGCTTCCATGTTCCACTTGAAGAAAATTGGCCAGGCAGGTCGGACAGAATCCTACAGCCAACGGCGATCTGATCGTCCTCTATGCAAGGTGAGGTAGCCCCACAAGCCGTTCGCCGGAAAATCGAAATCAACTATATAAATAGATGCCGCTGATCTGAAGAATCAAACAACTTGGACAATTCAACTCAAGCAAATTGCCATCTTCGCTGGTGGAGACCATTGATGTACTGTAAGCATTGCTACTCTGCCAGTGGTACCAAGTTGTAGAGCCTTTCTCTGCCTCATTGAGGCTTTGGGGCCGGATGGTTTAATTTGGATGGAGTCGGAATTGCGTTCTGCAGTTCTCACTCTCGCATTGCAATGATCTTCCATGTTCCACTTGAAGAAAATTGGCCAGGCAGGTCGGACAGAATCCTACAGCCAACGGCGATCTGATCGTCCTCTATGCAAGGTGAGGTAGCCCCACAAGCCGTTCGCCGGAAAATCGAAATCAACTATATAAATAGATGCCGCTGATCTGAAGAATCAAACAACTTGGACAATTCAACTCAAGCAAATTGCCATCTTCGCTGGTGGAGACCATTGATGTACTGTAAGCATTGCTACTCTGCCAGTGGTACCAAGTTGTAGAGCCTTTCTCTGCCTCATTGAGGCTTTGGGGCCGGATGGTTTAATTTGGATGGAGTGTTTGAAGCTTATCTTCCGAGTCTTCACGGACCGGGAAATAGTTCCAAGAGAGTTGCATCTGCGACTGCATCGACAGCAACCAAAGACCTCAGCTTGGTAGGCCGGTAGCTGGCCATTTGCTTAGGACATTTCTGTTTTTGCCGCAGCCTGGAAAAAAGCAGCAGTGCAAGGCATATTGCAATGAATGTTCCACAAGTTCCACGTCACAAGAGTTGCATCTAATGGGGTGCTGCTACCACTGCGTGACGCAAATGGCATCTGTGGATTTCTCGTTCAAAGAGGGCTGAAGAGCAGCTTCGGGCTTTGGAACAGCCAGAAGAACATGGGATCAGCAAGGCGTCTCATCCCAAAGGAAGAGCTATGCTATCCTGTTTGGCACGACTCGGCACGACATCACAGGTTGGCTGGACTCAACTGGCAGCTGCGGCTGTCTCTCAACTGGAGCTAGGCTCTGAAGGAGTTGGATTTTCCACCACCAGCTTTTTCAGGAAGGAGCTTTCGGTCAGTGGAGTCTCTTCAGCAAATCTTTTCATGTGATTCATTGATCTTCGATGATCCATGGAATCCATGTCAGCTGAGAAAAAAGTTAGCGCGCAATTAGCGCGCCGCAACGTAAACGACGTCCAGGCGAGACCTGGAAGACCTTTGCCGAGACCTGGGAGATCTGACACGTCTGACATGTCTGACACCCATGGACTGTGCGGCATGCAGCCAGGTGGAACAAATGGTCAAGATGCAAATATCTCAGCAGCGACCCAAACAGCTTTCTCTTGGACGTCAGCCAAGGCTGCCAAGGACCAATTTCCCACGGCTAAGACAAAGACAACCTGCCGCTTTCACAGTGACACCAGTGGTCTGATAGCACTGATCACCCTTCACCAAGCGCAACGGCTGACCGTGGCCACCTCTCGCCACCTCTCGCCACCTCCAGTGTGGAACTTCAGTGATCACGTTGCACAGGCGCCTTTTTCTGGGCTCCCGAATGTGGCCTCATGCGTCCAAAGTCACCCATGGCAGGCCAGGGGTCACCGGCCTAGGCCTAGGTCTTCAGGCAGTGCAGAAAATCATGCTGGCACACTTCCAAAATCATGGAGGAACCGAATTTTCCACCGTGACTTGATGCCTCACTTGGATGTGTCTTCACCTCACCAAGCCTCAAAGCACATGCCCAGCGTTTCCTCGTGGCTTGGCACCGGCGATGAGACCCTCGGGTCCAATGGATCACTTCGGGTGCAACAGTCTCACTCGTCGCTTGGTCCTGTGCTTCCATGATCCATGGACGGTGCAGCCTGACATCACTTGGCATTTTGCACATTTGGGTGCCACATGGCCACAGAAAATCTGTGCTGGGACCAGATGTTTGGGAAAAGTGCCCCCACTACAGCTGGGATGTTGGAAAGTGGCTGTGCTTCCAGTGTTACTTTCATGGCCCTAGCTCAAATTGCAGGAGGCATGGGCTGTCGATGTCTACGTTCACATATACACTGCCCCCAGCAAGGGAAAGCTTTCGCTCTGCCCTGTGGTGCGAAATGCAGACTTGCGGATGAGCACAATGAGTACCAGGGTGGCTGGCACGGCCAAGAGGATGAAGGGGTGAAATTATGAGACTTGGTTTGAAGCTGTACTCACCGCACTTCAGAAAACGACCTCAGACGTAGGATCCGTATGGTTTCGTTTTGATTTATCACCTGAATAACCTTTGCCAGGTGCATAAAACATTCCGTGTCCTCTGAATGTTGACAAAGGTTCTTCCTTTTCTGCCTTTGAGGGTCTTTCAGCACTGTGCAGCGTTTCACACCATCCAAAGCAAGTTTCACAGCCCCAAAGTGCCACAAGATATGTATCCACCTCCTCAGTAGCGATGCCGGCGATGCCTTTAACTTTTTGCCCATCCATCAGGAAACCCCTGCACGTGGAGAAACTAATGCCTGCATGTGGAGGAAGCTGAAAAAGCGCCCGCCTTTTCTGACTTTTGGGGGCCGCTCTACCGCATTCCCAAACATCAAACCACGTTCTGTGGGGTTAGCAGTGGATCAACTCCTCAACTGAAAAGCGCCGGGTGCACTAGACTGAGCTGTGCGAACTGGGATCAAGTGATCTGAAACCCTGCACTTCCACGTGCATCACTAGGCTTCACTGCATCTTGCATTTTCATCCCTGGAAGCACAAAGAAAACGTGTGGCTCGTCACAGTCTGTGAAAAGGCTCCAACATTCCTTGAAGTGAAAGCTCTTCATCCTCGGAACGAAGGTGTTGCACAACCCTTCAGTTGCCCGGGAACTTCCATTCATTCGTTTGGCAACTTGCACCCTGGCGGTATGGGCATGCTTTCTTTCAGGTGGATCATGGTATCGCGCAGACTTGCTTGAGGCAAGTACTTGTGGCTTGAGTGTTCAGCTGTGCCGATGGTCCGCTTCAACTTGCATTTTGAAAGCGGTTTGGTCTTAAAATAACATTAGAACATCTTATGTCATGATCCCACAAACAAGTGATGACAGGTGAGGCTGTTTGAATCCACGTCCACACCTCCAAGTCTGAAATCATGGGCTATCCGAATGCTCACCTCCCATGCCCTTTCCAGTCATGCCATAACCAGGGCCACAGCGGAAGGCGAAGCCCGCATTTCGCAAGACACCAAGGGATTTCTGCAAAGGTTTGCGGAAAAGCCAAATGCAGCTCCAAGAGGCTTCGCAAGCTTGCGCGGAACACGTGTCACACACCCTGAAGGCTGCCATATGGTTACTTCCCTCAGTTCCCTCGTAAAATCCATCATGCTATAGCCAGCAGGTCGGCACTGATTGGCTGTCCGCAGGCTGACAGAATCTCAGCTCACAAGACTGCACTAGGCCAAATGAGTTTTGACGGATTTCTGGCGCATGTTTTGACCATGTTTTACGATGTTAACTCAAAACATATCTTCCTATCTTAAAACTTTGCAGGCGACGCACGAAGTCTCTCTTTGGGGAATTTCTCCAGCCAGTCTTTGATTTTGCCGAGATCAATTTTCGACCGCTTTGACCGATGCGGATGGTGGAGGTGCAAACACCACATGGATCACATGGCGAACCACACATCGCTGCTTCACAGCTCAAAGGAAGTCACTTCAATGGCAGGTGGGCGATCTGATCAAAGCCTTGGCAGGGTTCAACCCCAATTTTACCAAGCAATTCCAGAACACAATTCAGCAAACAATGCGACTCGCACACCGTTTGCTTGGGAAAGTTGATGAGATCTTCTGTTCAATCAAAAGGGACAATGCAGCGACCGGAGAAGTTCAGGTAGCAGGACAATAAACAAAAATCAACAGACTTCCAAGTGCAACCTGAATCACAGAGTGGATCCAGTCGCTAGGTTTCAGCCAAGATTCTTGGGAATTCGCATATGTTTCCTCGCGCTGCTCAAGCTGCCATACCATGAATTCCAAGTACTTAGGAGATACTTGATTGAATTGATCAGCTATCAGATTCCTTTAGATACTAATCCGTTGATAATCAATTCATATTGATCATATCAAAAGCAAAATGAAACCCTTCAAATGTTCGTGTTGTATCCATCTCTTTTTGATGTTGATTGGTCATGGTTAAACATAGCTAAACAAATGTAACACAATCCCTAAGTTTTATTGCTGTTTATTCATTGAATTCCCGGCGTTGCTTCAAAAACCACATTTTTTCCAGTTCGAATCAGGAAACCCGAGGCCTTCGACCTGCCAAGCGAACTAGGGAACTACCACGTTTTCTGCCACGTTTTGGCCGTGCCTCACCAGACTTCATGGAGGATTTTGAATCAAATCATCAAAATGATGAAGGGAATTATGTCAATGATGGGGATTTCATGGGGGTTATCTAGAATCAATGGTGATAATGATAATCATGTACAATGGTCAGGATTTACCCTCCAATTCTCCGATCTATACATGGGAGACGATATAACCAGCATACACTATATAAATGGGTCCAACACTGGGGAGGCAGGATGAATTTCTGTGAAGTTTGCCTCAAGCTGTGGCAACTCCCAAATTACACCGGCAAGAGGCCCCAAACAGTGTGGGGGGTAGGAAGTCAACAATGTACCAGGTACAAGCAACAGTAGCCTTGGATCAGTAACAGATGAGGTTAGACATGATCGCAACTGCAGCAGCAGGACCTTCTATATAGATCTATATATATATATATAGGATCTCACAAGATCTGCAAACTAGAACTTATTAGGAGCATCCCAGGAGAATTTGCGCACAAGCACCATTGCAGAGCATCTTCCAGATCTTAATGCGAGGACCTCCTGAGAGGATCTCACCCGGATCTCCACAAGATCTTCTCACAAGGACCTGTACGAGATCATGTAAGGGCACCTAAAATATTTTCCAGTTCCTCGTCCAGAGCTTCTCACACGGACCTGTACAAGATCATGCAAAGGCCTGTGACAGCATGTCACTAGGATCTCCAGAAGATCTTCTCAAGGATGTGTAAAAGACCGTGACCAAGATCGTCATGCCAGGACCCCTAAGAGAAGCTCACAAGATCTTCATAAAAGGGCCTGCTGCTGGAGAGGATCTTACAAGATCTTGATACAAGAACCTCCCAAGAGCATCCCAGAAGAGCTTTCATACAAGCACGTCTAAGACATGGCCTCTGCAAGATTTTCAAGCAAATGACCTCTTAGGGGCGATCTGATCAGGATCTCCACAAGATCTTCTGACAGGGACCTTTACAGGATCGTGCAAGGACCTCTTAGAGGATGTCAGCCAGCCCTTCACAAGATCACAGGATCTTCTCATAAGGATTTGCACAAGATCATGCAAGGACCTGTGACAGGATTTCACCGAGATCTTCACAACATCTTCTCACAAGGATCTCCATAAGACCTCAGTCGAGATCTTCATATGTAAATAGAGCCTCCAAGAGTGCACCATGAAACTCTTGCAAGATCGTGATAGAAGGGACCAAGAGCGGGAGCCTGCGCAATCGAAATCCACATGCCCATATCACAAGAGATATTTCATGCGAGAATTTACAGGGAAAGTGCTGCGGCCCAAGATTGCAACGCAGAGTTTGCGCGAGCCTGCGCAGTCGAAATGCACAGGGACGTGTGACAAGAGCCGCTTCATGCGCCATTTGATGCGAATTTACAAGAAAAATGCCGGGGCCCAAGATTGGGATGCACAGTTTGTGCGAGCCCGCGCAGTCGAAATGCACATGGACATGCAAGAGCCATTTTATGGGAGAATTCGCAGGAAAAATGCCGGGAACAGATGGACCCCCTTGATCTAACCCCGGCTTTAACTCCCACCGAAAGTGAAGAGCATCGCTCAAAGACTCTGATATCGGAGCAACCTATACCAAACTCTCAATCAGTAAGTGTTTTGTGGATATGCGCTTTTTGTGTGCTGTGATCCTCACCCCCTCTAAAAATGATCGTTCCCACCTCCAAAACCATTCCTTTGACAAGACTGCAACCAGGCAGCAGAGCTTCTAGCAGAGCTTGTAGCTAAACCTGCCTTTATCAGCAGCCTCTGGCTGAAGTCAGCCTTCGAAGCCTTCCCAACGGTGTAGCACAGCGGAATTGTTGTTGGGTGGACTCAGAGCACCTGGTTGCATAGCTTATTCCACAAAATTCGGGCTTTTTGGTCTCGAACAAAAACTCCAATTGCCATCCCACTGCAGTGAACTTTTCAATTTTTGAAGCACTGCTTAATGGAAGTTGAGTTCGTACATGCGATGACTGGTCAAGCCTTCAGTGCTTCGGGGAATCCACCCAACCCTGTGCCTGATTGATTCAGACAGGTGGGCCCCGTGCTACCATTCCAGGGCCCAAATATGTGACCTCAGTTTTGAGTTGTGCAGATCTCTGCGGTGATCACCGGATCCCTCCACATCTGGGAGTCGCACTCAGTGACCTGGTCCTTCAAATTCATTCCGCATTTTCCTTGGTGATTTTGCAACACCAGAAAGAAAGGATGAGATGGTTGGAAAATGGAAATGTCTACCGGAGTGTTGCTACTGATTTTTGCCGCGAGCAAGATTCTGAAGTCATAGATCTTATCAAAGTCTAACTAAAACATTGTGAAACCAGGTAGCAGAAAGGAACCACTCAAACTTAGTCCTAATTTGTTCGCCATTGCTCCCAGGATCCACACTGTCAGCCCAGGGGCGTCGAGCAGCATTGCTTGAGATTTGTCAACGAAACCGGCCAGATTGAGGCACCCGCACCTCACCAGCCATCACAATAACACCTTCTGCTCATCCCAACTTCAGTAGGGAAATATGAGATACTCGTCGAACTAAATGAGTGATTTTCCAATTAGCCATGTTGCTGGGGTTGGGAATTCCTGACACCTGTGGTCACCGAAGTTTCGGACCTGCGATGGAGCAAAGCGTCCACCAGGCTGACGCTGGTCGCATCCAGAAGAAACTTCTCCATCACCTCATGTGGTCAGCACCATGGAAAGGTGAGCAGCAATCAAGATATAGCTACCCTCCAGTAACACAAAACGATATGGAAAATCCCGAGATCAGAACCGATTGGTGAACACCTAAGGCGCGCTAATTGTTAGCTATGCCGCAGCAACTCTGAGCCACATTGGAAGCCGACATGGGAAATGCCCAAATTACAATGGCTAGTTAGAGTGGATCCCCGGTGCATGGATGATGACAACACCAATGATCAAGACTTGATAGCAGAACATCCACCCTCAAACCCGATTTTTTGTGTGATTTAAATTCAATACTAGATTCCTAGATGTTTGTTTCAAGTTTCAAGTATGGTTTTTATATATTTTTAATTCAAACCAAATTCTGGTTAAAAGACATTGAAAACCCATAGCCCATATTCAAACAATTGGGTTTCCCAAACTGCTGAAACGGCCATCAGCCATACGGACTGACAACCAAGGCGCAAAAGCGAAGAGCAGCTTGGCTTCATCACCGTTTCGACACCTCGGAGTCTGGGAGTCAACCCCACATTTTGCGAAAGCGCTGCCGCTAAAGCCCTAGGCTGTTGTAAAACAGGGGTACCATTTTACGAGCGAATCATCACAAGAACTGGGCTGGAAATTCCTCACATTCGAGATTTATACCTGGGAAAATCATGGAATTACTCTCCTGTAACGATGGGGAAAATCCACCCATAAAAGGTAGATCATGGTCATTGTCCGAAGATTTGTCCACCATTCGTTTTCCACGTCGTTTTGTAAACGTTTTTTCCGAAGGTTCGAACCTTCGAAGCCAAGTTGCCGGGCCAACTTGGAGCGCCCCGGAATCATAGGGCTGTTGAAATGCCGTGGTAGAAACGGGCAAAAAAAAGTGCCTGTAATTCTGAGAAGTGAAGAATACACCACATGAATCCACATGATATGTTTGGCAGTCTCACATTTTGGAGATGCTTTCGAAAACTGCGATGGCAAGCAGCGGTTATTTTTTTTCAACCACACGGTTCCCGCAAATACCGAAGTTCAATGTAATTCATGCGTTCAGACCGGGAAACGGAAAACTATCAAGAAAACGGTGTCATGCCCAGAACTAAATGTTCAAGTCAACCAAACATCCCAAATACATAGTGAATACGCAAGACACGTTTCAATTTTTGGCCAGCAGTTCTTAGTAATCCACTGCTGGCCATGGCAATGACTCGCCGGGCGCGAACCAACATCCTAGAGCTCCCAGCTTCGGCTCCGAGGCAGTCATGGAAGACATCTTTATGTTGAAATAAACATCAGGAACAAACAATGAACAGCGCAGTCACCAGGAGAAAAAATCCATGAAGTGCCCCTTTTTTTGTCGTGATCAGTATCCAGTTGACCCTCACTGCAACCACATTTCCAAGCATCTCAAGACAACAAACCCATGCCCACCTCTCCATTTATAGAAACCCCCATTTTTGTCTTCAAAAACCTGACTCGCAGCCCATGTTGGTCAGCGCATCTTTTCGACGTGCCTGGCAAATCTGGCAAGCGCTGAAGATTCGCGTCCCGATGAAGCTACGAAGCTTGGGAATGACCAAACGAATGAAGTTCCAAGGATTTTGACACCCGGAGACTTCGATATGTTGGACCTGGTGGATATAGCTCCCATGGCTAAGCTTGGCCCCAGAGCTCAGAGCCCAGTGGGGGGTCCTACCGGATCCTACCTGTGCAGCTGGTGAAATATGCGAAATTGCGGATTCTGAACTGAACTAAGTTGTTGATATTTGTTGATTTCAAATGATTCTTTCAGCATGGTCACCCTCAGCTCCGGGGTTCTTCGATATCCTCACCTCGCTGGACACAGACGGCTTCGGCAAAGTCGCTTCCAGACGTGTAGCAGTCGAGCAGTCGGTTTCTTGAAGCTCTCCAGGCATGGGAAACGTCTGAAACCTCCATGGCAGCTGGGGACTTGCGAATCAAAATCGCCAGCGGATGGAAGTTTCAGATGGCTCCAGAGTGAGTGATTTCTAGTGGAACCACCCTGGTCATTTGGAGCCTGAAACTGTGAAGCTCTCCAATTTTGGGAATCCTATGACTTGGAGCCGCCAATTGCTGAAGGGGCCAAGGTTTTAGCCGTTGTGTTTTTTTTACCGAAAGGCCTCACTTGCGCCAGCCGGGATTTGTCAGCCGTTCGGAACAACTGCACCCCCAACCAAATTAGAGATCACTCAAGGCTTTTGCCAATCTGTGATGCATTTCTCGCTTGAATTCATTTATTAGTTCAACCCTCTCTTTGGCCTCAGTTTCACCACTGCCACTTGCCACTTGCATCTCAAAGCCGGTGTCTTCACCGTCACCCAACATTGCCTGCTGTCACGGAACTTGGCTCAATACCTAGAGACTCGAGCGGCATCAAAATTTTGATGCTGGTCTAGCAAAACAGTGTTTCATCTGATTGCCGCTGAAATTTCTGGCATGCGCCGTTCTTTGGGAAACAAATATGGTTTTAGATTTTGGTGTTGGAATGCGCCGTTTTTGCCAATGATTGCACCGTTTTTGCCCGTGATTGCGCCGTCCTTGCCCGTGCAGAATTTCCATTGCGCCGTTTTTGTGGAATTGCGCCATGTTTTCTACATTGCGCCATTCTTGTGGACTTGCGCCTGATTTTTTTTGTAGGTTGGGAATGCGCCCGAAATTTTGGATACATGAGTCTCCAGGTATGGCAAGCTCTTGCGCTAAGCGGAAGTGGGCACTGATGAGCTGGGCTTTAGGTCCTCCTGTTCTGACTTCGGGATTTGGACCGGTGCATCACTTTAGCTTCTGACATCCAAGTAATTTCAAGACAGCTTCCCACGGAGACCACGCAGGCTGACTCCAGCAGAGCTCAAAGGGATTTTATCGGGTTCGCTGCTCAACATGACACAAATTGTCCATGAGCTTTGGGTAAAGCAGGTTTTTCTGTGGTCTGGATGGAAGTGGACCATGTTCCGTCTGCCTGTGGTCTTACCAGTCTTACCACTAGTGCAGCTTCCCTTTTGCGGTACCCATGGCCCCATCTCTCACAAAAATCCCGTCGATGTCCAAGCCTTGCAGTTCCTGGGCGGCCTACAGTTTGCATGGTGCGCAGTTCACAAGTCCATCAAGTCCAAGACCAAGGACAAAACATGGCTCTTTTGGCATCAACAACTAGGCCAATGTCACATGGATTGACGTTTACAAAAAGGGATTGACTTTTGACTAGACACCCGCACCCTTTATCTGGTTTGACTACTTTCTCACAGCAGTACTTGGTGCGACTGGCAAACAGCACGATGGTGCAGCACGATGTTGGACGCCGAACATCCCCGCACGGCTTTGTTACTCTCACAAATTTGTCCTCGAAAGAACCAGATGTACCTAAGGATAGTTGCTGATGTTTTCCCATCATATACTCTTAGGTATCTTCCTGTGCTACCTGATGTCCCGGCCGGATGCCGCTTCGCTTCACCCAAAATGTCACAGGTGTTCACCCAGTTGGAATCGCAATCCACGCAAAAGCTGTCGTGGAAGGGGTCAACAATCTGAACATGAAGCCGGAGAGAAAACCTGCCGCCTTGCAATGAAAACCGGTGCTGATCTTCAGACATCCGCCGATAAAGGAACGGCAACACAGTTCCAATCACATCTGTTTTCCAGGAATCAGTAAAGACCTGCAATGTTTAATGCAACGAGGTGGCACTGGGAAGAGCACAGGACATTAGCGCAAACAACATCAGACAAACAGCTTGTGCATTAGTTTTGGTCTGCCAACAGGTTCAAGAACAAGGACAAGACATCACTCAGGGGCTGCAAGAACTAGGACCATGTCTGTAGGATTCAAATTATCAAGAACACCCTGAACTTTCCCACATCTGCGCCCGTTCTTCGTGGAAGGCCAATTATTGGGATGTCCTTCGTTGCCGACTGCGGGTCTGGATGTGTAGAAATTCAGAGACCCTCAACAGTCCGCAATCTCGCAGATTTCTCTGAAAGGGTCAGTCTCCGCGATGATCTCAACACGTAGCTCGCACCTCGCATGCTATGGTCTTCAGCCACCGAATGCCATGGGTGAAAAGCCAAGTCAATGAGAGCTTTTCCCCATCGCTGGAACAAAGACATGGTGGTGAATTGCAAGGAGTACTGAACATCAAGACGAACATGGACAAACCACATCAAGCAAAGACTTTCAACGAAGTGTGTGTTGGCCCCAAAGGTTCCACACAAAGGTTGTTGGTTAAGCCCTGTGCCAAAAGGAGCAAAATTTAGGCATCGAAGGTCCGTAAGGCGTCAAACAGGTACAACGGTACAACCTACGGAAATCCAAACAGGTTGTGGGGACCACAAGAGTCTTAAGAGCTCCTGCGTGGGGCGCTGTGATTCTCAGCAAGACTTTCAGGGTGCAAAGACAACTCCACTGAAACAAAGACAAATGCGAGGTGGCACTCGTGCCAAACGTGCCGGAAGAGCACAGGACATTAGCGCAAACAAAATCAAACAGACAGCTTTTGCATTTGTTTCGTTGGTCTGCCAACAGGTTCAATCAAAGCTGAAAGTTTGACAAGCATCTTTGCAAAGAGTCTGAACCAGGCTTAGGCTTAATTAACTGGTGCAAGGGAGAGAAAGGGTCGAACTGGCATACCTCTTTGTCACCACAACTGCATTTAGAGCTGTTTCCCAAAGCTTAAACAAAGCCTGCTATGTTTAATGCAACGAGGTGGCACTCTTGCCAAACGTGCCAGAAGAGCACAGGACATTAGCGCAAACAAAATCAAACAGACAGCTTTTGCATTAGTTTCGTTGGTCTGCCAACAGGTTCAATCAAAGCTGAAAGTTTGACAAGCATCTTTGCAAAGAGTCTGAACCAGGATTAGGCTTAATTAACTGGTGCAAGGGAGAGAAAGGGTCTGACTGGCATACCTCTTTGTCACCACAACTGCATTTAGAGCTGTTTCCCAAAGCTTAAACAAAGCCTGCTATGTCTAATGCAATGAGGTGACACTCTTGCCAAACGTGCCGGAAGAGCACAGGACATTAGCACAAACAAAATCAAACAAACAGTTTGTGAGAGTTTCCGGGTGGTTTTCTCAAGTTCTCAGCTTTACTATATACCATTGTGCCAAATGAAAGTCCTGTCATTTGGCATTGATTGCTGGGGGCAACAGGTTGTAGTTGGGAGATACCCGCCAAGACGGCTAGATGTGGGGATCTGACATTGCGTCGTCAGAGGGCCCTACACCTCAGAGGCAGCCAACTACAAGTTCGCTGCAACCTGGACGTTTGCCCGGAGGTGATGTCCCGCAATCAACGTATTGTTCAGAAGGGGGTGTCTAATTTTGATCCCTCATGAAGATAAAGTTGATGTTGTTAGCCCATTCAGTATATTGGTCATAGGGGGTGGCGGATTTTGATTCCTCATGATGATCAGGTGATATTGTTTCCTCATGAAGATAACTGTATTCAAGGTATCTTTCACATGCCACCGTGGCCTAATTTTCCCCCTTGGCCTTGCTTGGATTCACAACTTCCCAGCAACGCAGAATTGTCTCTGTTATGTCACAATGATGAGTCTGGGCGAACGTTAAGGTTGCGGACTACTTCCATTTTCATGTCTGGGAAGCATCCGCGGTTGCCTTCTCACTCTTTGGATTTCAGCCCCTCTGTTTCATGTCGCGCCACAGGGCTTGATCGCAGCCTGGGGTCTTTTACACCCAAAAATTGCTAATGAAGCTCGCCTCAAGGCAGACCTTTGGCTCAGTATGGAGGCATGGCCCTGCAGAAAAGCAAACGGCAATGATTCAGTGAGATGTTACAATTAGGGGCCAAAAGCCAGGGGGATTTCCTGCTATGACTCAGTTTCAATAAGTCTGAACATGTCGATTTCACTATCAAAAATTGGGGTCTAATCCTCAAGAAATGGGGATTCTGAACTTCTGAACTAAGTTGTTGATATTTGTTGATTTCAAATGATTCTTTCAGCAACATGGTCACCCTCAGCTCCGGGGTTCTTCGATATCCTCACCTCGCTGGACACAGACGGCTTCGGCGAAGTCGCTTCCAGACGTGTAGCAGTCGAGCAGTCGGTTTCTTGAAGCTCTCCAGGCATGGGAAACACCCAAAACCTCCATGGCAGCTGGGGACTTGCGAATCAAAATCGAAAGCGGATGGAAGTTTCAGATGGCTCCAGAGTGAGTGATTTCTAGTGGAACCACCCTGGTCATTTGGAGCCTGAAACTGTGAAGCTCTCCAATTTTGGGAATCCTATGACTTGGAGCCGCCAATTGCTGAAGGGGCCAAGGTTTTAGCCGTTGTGTTTTTTTACCGAAAGGCCTCACTTGCGCCAGCCGGGATTTGTCAGCCGTTCGGAACGACTGCACCCCCAACCAAATTAGAGATCATTCAAGCAATCTGTGATGCATTTCTCGCTTGAATTCATTTATTAGTTCAACCCTCTCTTTGGCCTCACTTTCACCACTGCCACTTGCCACTTGCATCTCAAAGCCGGTGCCTTCACCGTCACCCAACATTGCCTGCTGTCACGGAACTTGGCTCGATATGGCAAGCCCTTGCACGAGCTAAGCGGAAGTGGGCACTGATGAGCTGGGCTTTGGGTCCTCCTGTTCTGACTTCGGGATTTGGACCGGTGCATCACTTTAGCTTCTGACATCCAAGTAATTTCAAAGGCCAATTATTGGGATGTCCTTCGTTGCCGACTGCGGGTCTGGATGTGTAGAAATTCAGAGACCCTCAACAGTCCGCAATCTCGCAGATTTCTCTGAAAGGGTCAGTCTCCGCGATGATCTCAACACGTAGCTCGCACCTCGCATGCTCCTATGGTCTTCAGCCACCGAATGCCATGGGTGAAAAGCCAAGTCAATGAGAGCTTTTCCCCATCGCTGGAACAAGACATGGTGGTGAATTGCAAGGAGTACTGAACATCAAGACAAACATGGACAAACCACATCAAGCAAAGACTTTCAACGAAGTGTGTGTTGGCCCCGAAGGTTCCACACAAAGGTGGTTGGTTAAGCACAAGGAGCAAGATTTAGAAGGCGAAGCCAGGACCGTAAGGCGTCAGGTACGGAAATCCAGACAGGTTGTGGGGACCACAAGAGTCTTAAGAGCTCCGTGGGGCGCTGTGATTCTTGTGGGGCTTTCAGGGTGCAGAGACAACTCCACTGAAACAAAGGCAAATGACATAAATGGAGCTGGGTGATGCTCCCTACCCACCCGCCTCAACCTTGAAGCTTTGAGACAGCCACTTCCAAGTGGGCCAAAAGCCGGGTCCAGGAATTTCCTACTATGACTCAGTTTCAAAAGTCTAAAAATTGGGGTCTAATCCTCAAGAAATGGGGATCCTGAACTCCTGAACTAAGTTGTTGATTTCAAATGATTCTTTCAGCAACATGGTCACCCTTCAGCTCCGGGGTTCTTCGATATCCTCACCTCGCTGGACACAGACGGCTTCGGCGAAGTCGCTTCCAGACGTGTAGCAGTCGAGCAGTCGGTTTCTTGAAGCTCTCCAGGCATGGGAAACGTCTGAAACCTCCATGGCAGCTGGGGACTTGCGAATCAAAATCGCCAGCGGATGCAAGTTTCAGATGGCTCCAGAGTGAGTGATTTCTAGTGGAACCACCCTGGTCATTTGGAGCCTGAAACTGTGAAGCTCTCCAATTTTGGGAATCCTATGACTTGGAGCCGCCAATTGCTGAAGGGGCCAAGGTTGCGTTCTTATCCTTTGGATTTTAGCCGTTGTGTTTTTTTACCGAAAGGCCTCACTTTCACCACTGCCACTTGCCACTTGCATCTCAAAGCCGGTGTCTTCACCGTCACCCAACATTGCCTGCTGTCACGGAACTTGGCTCGATATGGCAAGCCCTTGCACGAGCTAAGCGGAAGTGGGCACTGATGAGCTGGGCTTTGGGCCCTCCTGTTCTGACTTCGGGATTTGGACCGGTGCATCACTTTAGCTTCTGACATCCAAGTAATTTCAAGACAGCTTCCCACGGAGACCACGCAGGCTGACTCCAGCAGAGCTCAAAGGGATTTTATCGGGTTCGCTGCTCAACATGACATAAATTGTCCATGAGCTTTGGGTAAAGCAGGTTTTTCTGTGGTCTGGATGGAAGTGGACCATGTTCCGTCTGCCTGTGGTCTTACCAGTCTTACCACTAGTGCAGCTTCCCTTTTGCGGTACACATGGCCCCATCTCTCACAAAAATCCCGTCGATGTCCAAGCCTCGCAGTTCCTGGGCGGCCTACAGTTTGCATGGTGCGCAGTTCACAAGTCCATCAAGTCCAAGACCAAGGACAAAACATGGCTCTTTTGGCATCAACAACTAGGCCAATGTCACATGGATTGACGTTTAAAAAAAGGGATTGACTTTTGACTAGACACCCGCACCCTTTATCTGGTTTGACTACTTTCTCACAGCAGTACTTGGTGCGACTGGCAAACAGCACGATGGCGCAGCACGATGTTGGACGCCGAACATCTCTGCACGGCTTTGTTACTCTCACAAATTTGCCCTCGAAAGAACCAGATGTACCTAAGGATAGTTGCTGATGTTTTCCCATCATATACTCTTAGGTATCTTCCTGTGCTACCTGATGTCCCGGCCGGATGCCGCTTCGCTTCACCCAAAATGTCACAGGTGTTCACCCAGTTGGAATCGCAATCCACGCAAAAGCTGTCGTGAAAGGGGTCAACAATCTGAACATGAAGCCGGAGAGAAAACCTGCCGCCTTGCAATGAAAACCGGTGCTGATCTTCAGACATCCGCCGATAAAAGAATGGCAACACAGTTCCAATCACATCTGTTTTCCAGGAATCAGTAAAGACCTGCAATGTTTAATGCAACGAGGTGGCACTCGTGCCAAACGTGCCGGAAGAGCACAGGACATTAGCGCAAACAACATCAGACAAACAGCTTGTGCAGTAGTTTTGTTGGTCTGCCAATAAAAAAATGAAAGTTTGTCAAGCATCTTTGCAAAGAGTCTGAACCAGGATTAGGCTTAGCTGGTGCCAGGAGAGAAAGGGTCTGACTGGCATACCTCTTTGTCACCACAACTGCATTTAGAGCTGTTTCCCACAGCTTAAACAAATCCTGCTATGTTTAATGCAACGAGGTGGCACTCTTGCCAAGGGTGCTGCAAGAGCACAGGACATTAGCGCAAACAACATCAGACAAACAGCTAGTGCAGTAGTTTTGTTGGTCTGCCAATAAAAAAATGAAAATTTGTCAAGCATCTTTGCAAAGAGTCTGAACCAGGATTAGGCTTAGCTGGTGCCAGGAGAGAAAGGGTCGGACTGGTATACCTCTTTGTCACCACAACTGCATTTAGACCTGTTTCCCACAGCTTACACGAAGCCTGCTATGTTTAATGCAACGAGGTGGCACTCGTGCCAAACGTGCCGGAAAAGCACAGGACATTAGCGCAAACAACATCAGACAAACAGCTTGTGCATTAGTTTTGTTGGTCTGCCAATAAGAAAATGAAATTTTGTCAAGCATCTTTGCAAAGAGTCTGAACCGGGCCTAGGCTGAACTGGTTCAAGGAGAGAAAGAGTCGGTCTGGCATACCTCTTTGTCAACACAACTGCGTTTAGAGCTGTTTGCCACAGCTTAAACAAATCCTGCTATGCTTAATGCAACGAGGTGGCACTCTTGCCAAGGGTGCTGCAACAGCACGGGAAAAACAACGCAAACAACATCAGACAAACAGCTTGTGCATTAGTTTTGTTGGTCTGCCAATAAGAAAATGAAAATTTGTCAAGCATCTTTGCAAAGAGTCTGAACCAGGATTAGGCTTAGCTGGTGCCAGGAGAGAAAGGGTCGGACTGGCATTCCTCTTTGTCACCACAGCTGCATTTAGAGCTGTTTCCCACAGCTTAAACTTAAACAAATCCTGCTATGTTTAATGCAACGAGGTGGCACTCTTGCCAAGGGTGCTGCAACAGCACGGGACAACAACGCAAACAACATCAGACAAACAGATTGTGCATTAGTTTCGTTGTTGGTCTGCCAACAGGTTCAATCAAAGCTGAAAGTTTGGCAAGCCTCTTTTCAAAGAGTCTGAACCAGGATTAGGCTCAATTAACTGTTCAAGAATCTCTGCACGGCTTTGTTACTCTCACAAATTTGCCCTCGAAAGAACCAGATGTACCTAAGGATAGTTGCTGATGTTTTCCCATCATATACTCTTAGGTATCTTCCTGTGCTACCTGATGTCCCGGCCGGATGCCGCTTCGCTTCACCCAAAATGTCACAGGTGTTCACCCAGTTGGAATCGCAATCCACGCAAAAGTTGTCGTGGAAGGGGTCAACAATCTGAACATGAAGCCGGAGAGAAAACCTGCCGCCTTGCAATGAAAACCGGTGCTGATCTTCAGACATCCGCCGATAAAAGAACGGCAACACAGTTCCAATCACATCTGTTTTCCAGGAATCAGTAAAGACCTGCAATGTTTAATGCAACGAGGTGGCACTCGTGCCAAATGTGCCGGAAGAGCACAGGACATTAGCGCAAACAACATCAAACAAACAGCTTGTGCATTAGTTTCGTTGGTCTGCCAATAAAAAAATGAAAGTTTGCCAAGCATCTTTGCAAAGAGTCTGAACCGGGCCTAGGCTGAACTGGTTCAAGGAGAGAAAGGGTCGGTCTGGCATACCTCTTTGTCACCACAACTGCATTTAGAGCTGTTTGCCACAGCTTAAACAAATCCTGCTATGTTTAATGCAACGAGGTGGCACTCTTGCCAAGGGTGCAACAGCACGGGAAAAACAACGCAAACAACATCAGACAAACAGCTTGTGCAATACTTTCGTTGTTGGTCTGCCAGCAGGTTCAATCAAAGCTGAAAGTTTGTCAAGCGTCTTTGCAAAGAGTCTGAACCGGTTCTAGGCTGAACTGGTTCAAGGAGAGAAAGGGTCGGACTGGTATACCTCTTTGTCACCACAACTGCATTTAGAGCTGTTTACCGCAGCTTACACAAAGCCTGCTATGTTTAATATCTGCGTACAGGCACCAAAAAGGAGGTGTTCCGGAGACATCTTGTGGAGTTGCGTAAAGAATGAGAGTGAAATGTCCAAGCATTTTCCACCAACAAGGTATCTGAATAGAGGCTAACGCATGTGTCGATTCCAACGCTTGCAGTCCAAATCAGACTGTCTGGGGATGGCTCAAAACCCATGAAATCTTGATACAGCAAGTGAACAAGCACAAGTACCAGCTATTTTCACATGACAAGGGGACCATGCTTTTAACTCACATCGTCGTGGCCCTTCCTGTTTTAAGACCATGAAATCGGTCGGTTCATCCACCATGAAATCTCAGCCTTGACAGCCTTGACACTTGCAAGGTCCAACATTGTTTGAGATACTGATACCGATAGAATCCAAGGTTTTTGGCGGGCCTTCCGAAGCTTCTTGAGCTTTGCTGGCAAGCTTTGTTAGGATCCACTGCAAACCATCGGTTGAATTCCAATTGCATGTGTTGGGGGACAAGTGAAATTCCAAACAGAAAAGACCATTGGTTGGAGGGTCCAAGCAGCTTCACGGTAAGTGCAAATACCGGTAGAATCGAATGATTCTTGCAGTTGTTCGATAGGGCTTAAACAAAGGGCAAATTCTAGTGGAATGAGATCTTTCACCAAGAATGACTATGCGCCGCCGCCAGAGCATCAGCTATTCACATTTCTAGATGGCGTGCAATGGTTTGTCTGTGTGAATCCGGAATCAAAGCTTGGGTGTCTGCGCAACCTGGGAACCTCAAGTGTCACCAACCGAAATGGTGCTCTAGGCATTTGATTCAGTGGAACAAAGGCAAGTGTCTCCTCACGACTGCAAACACAAAACGTTGGATCTTCAAGCAAATGCTCTCTCCAAAAACCATGTGGCCTGCATGTTGTGCAATGGCGGTGGATGCAAGTTGCTGGTCGATCAACATGGTCTGGTCACCGATCAGCAAACTATCAAGGGCAACATGCCAACCCTCGGTGGATGTCCCCGTGGCATACCACTCATTGGCACAGAGACACATCCTTCTGTTGCCCAATGAGTTCTGCTGTTGTCCTAGCGGTATGTGTCTTCTACACATGTTTTCCATAGAAGTCTTGGGAACTTCGCGCAGGAAATTGGGAATGGGCTTAAGGAATACACTGGCACAAGGCAGCGACTCCCTCATTTCTGAGGCAAGTGGATTCGATCATCAAATCTTCCTCACAAACAAGAAATCTATCGTATCAGAATTCAAGGTTCCACCACGAATGACCATGTGACGCCGACACAGCATCAGCCATTCCCAGCTTTAGATGGCGTGCAACGGTGTGTCTGGTTGAATCTTAAATCAAATCGTGGTTGTCCACATAATCTGGGAATCCCAAAAGTCGCCAACCGAAAGGGTGCTCTGGGCATTTGATTCACTGGAACAAAGGCAAGTGTCTCCTCACGACTGCACACAAAACATTGGATCTTCAAGCAAATGCTCTCTCCAAAAACCATGTGGCCTGCATGTTGTGCAATGGCGGTGGATGCAAGTTGCTGGTCGATCAGCAAACTATCAAGGGCAACATGCCAACCCTCGGTGGATGTCCCCGTGGCATACCACTCATTGGCACAGAGACACATCCTTCTGTTGCCCAATGAGTTCTGCTGTTGTCCTAGCGGTATGTGTCTTCTACACATGTTTTCCATAGAAGTCTTGGGAACTTCGCGCAGGAAATTGGGAATGGGCTTAAGGAATACACTGGCACAAGGCAGCGACTCCCTCATTTCTGAGGCAAGTGGATTCGATCATCAAATCTTCCCCTTGACAAGAAATCTATCGTATCAGAATTCAAGGTTCCACCACGAATGACCATGTGACGCCGACACAGCATCAGCCATTCCCAGCTTTAGATGTCGTGCAACGGTTTGTCTGGTTGAATCTTAAATCAAATTGTGGTTGTCCACATAATCTGGGAATCCCAAAAGTCGCCAACCGAAAGGGTGCTCTGGGCATTTGATTCACTGGAACAAAGGCAAGTGTCTCCTCACGACTGCACACAAAACATTGGATCTTCAAGCAAATGCTCTCTCCAAAAACCATGTGGCCTGCATGTTGTGCAATGGCGGTGGATGCAAGTTGCTGGTCGATCAACATGGTTTGGTCACTGATCAGCAAACCATCAAGGGCAACATGCCAACCCTCGGTCAATGTCCCAGTGGCATACCACTCATCCGCAGACAGACACAGCCCTCTGTGGCCAGAAATGTCTTTTGCGGTTTTCCTACTGACTTCCTACTGTCAAGCGGTAACCTGATGTGTGTCTGTGATCACCACTGTGTGTGTGTTCTTTACTCACAGAAGGTTGGGAGCATGATATTTGCCATCTGGGCCAGGGAACAAGCCAACATATTGCACATGATACGGATACCTTAGAATGTCCTCTCTGCAATTTTCTTTCCACAAGATTACTCCTCGCAGCAGGATCCTTCCGCACAGTACCCATATGAGGGTCTTGATCACGCCAAAGCTACATGGCACCATTCACTTGACATTCGCTTTGTGGTGCTTCAGGATCAGAGTCACGTACAAAGTCATCAATGTCATGTGCATAGAAACACAGCCCTCGACGGCCAAAGCAAATTTGAGGCTGTCCCGACACCCGCAACGAAGACGCGCAATTCAGTCTCGGTTGAGTTCCAATTGCATGTGTTGGGGGAAAAGTGAAATTCCAAACAGAAAAGACCATTGGTTGGAGGGTCCAAGCAGCTTCACGGTAAGTGCAGATACCGGTAGAATCGAATGATTCTTACAGATGGAAGCCTTTGACTCAGCAAGACATGAGGAATGAGCAGCGATCAAAGATATCCGCTTGGTACAGATCATCAAGGCTTGCTCAGCATTACTTGGGCTTACTACCTAGCTCTAAGGATTCATCAGGCATTGTGCAAACGGGGTAAAGCTGGGGCGCTGAAGACTGTTGTTTTTGGGAAATATCGTTGCCCTGCTGTGGTGGAGGTTTTTGGCAGGCTTTCTGAAGCTTCTTGAGCTTTGCTGGCAAGCTTTGTTAGGATCCACTGCAAACCATTCGATGAGCCGCATGAAAACAGAGGAAATGAAGGCTTGTCTCAGTAATATTTAGGATTCTCATGCACCACCAGGCCAACAACGTTCTGCAGTCGTTGCCGGAAGTACCTGGTCTACAACCCCAGCCCCCTCCCCGGAATGCACTGTTCGACCACGAGTGACCACACCCCGCTGCAACAGCATCAGCCGTTCCCAGCTTTAGATGGCGTGCAACGGTTTGTCTGGTTGAATCTTAAATCAAATCGTGGTTGTCCACATAATCTGGGAATCCCAAAGTCGCCAACCTAAAGGGTGCTCTGGGCATTTGATTCACTGGAACAAAGGCAAGTGTCTCCTCACGACTGCACACAAAACATTGGATCTTCAAGCAAATGCTCTCTCCAAAAACCATGTGGCCTGCATGTTGTGGAATGGCGGTGGATGCAAGTTGCTGGTCGATCAACATGGTCTGGTCACCGATCAGCAAACTGTCAAAGACAACATGCCAACCCTCGGTGGATGTCCCCGTGGCATACCACTCATTGGCACAGAGACACATCCTTCTGTTGCCCAATGAGTTCTGCTGTTGTCCTAGCGTTACGTGTCTTCTACACATGTTTTCCATAGAAGTTTCTGGAAACTTCGCGCAGGAAATTGGGAATGGGCTTAAGGAATAAACTGATATATACCGGTACAACCAATGATTCGCTCAGTTCGAAAGGAAAGGAAATCAATCATCAGATCTTCCTCACAAACAGGAATATCTTTCATGAGCATTCAATGTCCCACCACGAATGACCATGCTCCACTGAGACAGCATCAGCCGTTCCCATATTTAGATGGCGTGCAATGGTTTGTCTGTGTGAATCTTGAAACAAAGCTTGGGTGTCTACACAACCTGGCAACCCCAAGTGTCACCAACCGAAATGGTGCTTTCGGAATTATATTCAGCGGAACAAAGGCAAGTGTCTCCTCACGACTGCACGTAAAACATTGGATCTTCAAGCAAATGCTCTCTCCAAAAACCATGTGGCCTGCATGTTGTGCAATGGCGGTGGATGCAAGTTGCTGGTCGATCAACATGGTCTGGTCACCGATCAGCAAACTATCAAGGGCAACATGCCAACCCTCGGTGGATGTCCCCGTGGCATACCACTCATTGGCACAGAGACACATCCTTCTGTTGCCCAATGAGTTCTGCTGTTGTCCTAGCGGTATGTGTCTTCTACACATGTTTTCCATAGAAGTTTCTGGAAACTTCGCGCAGGAAATTGGGAATGGGCTTAAGGAATAAACTGATATATACCGGTACAACCAATGATTCGCTCAGTTCGAAAGGAAAGGAAATCAATCATCAGATCTTCCTCACAAACAAGAATATATTTCATGAGCATTCAATGTCCCACCACGAATGACTATGCTCCACTGAGACAGCATCAGCCATTCCCAGCTTTAGATGGCGTGCAACGGTTTGTCTGGTTGAATCTTAAATCAAATTGTGGTTGTCCACATAATCTGGGAATCCCAAAAGTCGCCAACCGAAAGGGTGCTCTGGGCATTATATTCACCGGGAAAAAGGCAAGTGTCTCCTCACGACTGCACACAAAACATTGGATCTTCAAGCAAATGCTCCCTCCAAAAACCATGTAGCCTGCATGTTGTGGAATGGCGGTGGATGCAAGTTGCTGGTCGATCAACATGGTTTGGTCACTGATCAGCAAACCATTAAGGGCAACATGCCAACCCTCGGTCAATGTCCCAGTGGCATACCACTCATCCGCAGACAGACACAGCCCTCTGTGGCCAGAAATGTCTTTTGCGGTTTTCCTACTGACTTCCTACTGTCAAGCAGTAACCTGATGTGTGTGTGTGATCACCACTGTATGTGTGTTCTTTACTCACAGAAGGTTGGGAGCATGATATTTGCCATCTGGGCCAGGGAACAAGCCAACATATTGCACATGATAGGGATACCTTGGAATGTGCTCTCTGCGATTTTCTTTCCACAAGATTACACCTCGCAGCAGGATCCTTCCGCACAGTACCCATATGAGGGTCTTGATCACGCCAAAGCTACATGGCACCATTCACTTGACAGTCGCTTTGTGGTGCTTCAGGATCAGAGTCACGTACAAAGTCATCAATGTCATGTGCATAGAAACACAGCCCTCGACGGCCAAAGCAAATTTGAGGCTGTCCCGACACCCGCAACGAAGACGCGCAATTCAGTCTCGGTTGAGTTCCAATTGCATGTGTTGGGGGAAAAGTGAAATTCCAAACAAAAAAGACCATTGGTTGGAGGGTTCAAGCAGCTTCACGGTAAGTGCAGATGCCGGTAGAATCCAATGATTCTTACAGATGGAAGCCTGGTTTGACTCAGCAAGACATGAGGAATGAGCAGTGGGGATCAAAGATATCCGCTTGGTACAGATCATCAAGGCTTGCTCAGCATTACTTGGGCTTACTACCTAGCTCTAAGGATTCATCAGGCATTGTGCAAACGGGGTAAAGCTGGGGCGCTGAAGACTGTTGTTTTTGGGAAATATCGTTGCCCTGCTGTGGTGGAGGTTTTTGGCAGGCTTTCTGAAGCTTCTTGAGCTTTGCTGGCAAGCTTTGTTAGGATCCACTGCAAACCATTCGATGAGCCGCATGAAAACAGAGGAAATGAAGGCTTGTCTCAGTAATATTTAGGATTCTCATGCACCACCAGGCCAACAACGTTCTGCAGTCGTTGCCGGAAGTACCTGGTCTACAACCCCAGCCCCCTCCCCGGAATGCACTGTTCGACCACGAGTGACCACACCCCGCTGCAACAGCATCAGCCGTTCCCAGCTTTAGATGGCGTGCAACGGTTTGTCTGGTTGAATCTTAAATCAAATCGTGGTTGTCCACATAATCTGGGAATCCCAAAAGTCGCCAACCTAAAGGGTGCTCTGGGCATTTGATTCACTGGAACAAAGGCAAGTGTCTCCTCACGACTGCACACAAAACATTGGATCTTCAAGCAAATGCTCTCTCCAAAAACCATGTGGCCTGCATGTTGTGCAATGGCGGTGGATGCAAGTTGCTGGTCGATCAGCAAACTATCAAGGGCAACATGCCAACCCTCGGTGGATGTCCCCGTGGCATACCACTCATTGGCACAGAGACACATCCTTCTGTTGCCCAATGAGTTCTGCTGTTGTCCTAGCGGTATGTGTCTTCTACACATGTTTTCCATAGAAGTCTTGGGAACTTCGCGCAGGAAATTGGGAATGGGCTTAAGGAATACACTGGCACAAGGCAGCGACTCCCTCATTTCTGAGGCAAGTGGATTCGATCATCAAATCTTCCCCTTGACAAGAAATCTATCGTATCAGAATTCAAGGTTCCACCACGAATGACCATGTGCCGTCGACACAGAGTCAGCCATTCCCAGCTTTAGATGGCGTGCAACGGTGTGTCTGGTTGAATCTTAAATCAAATTGTGGTTGTCCACAGAATCTGGGAATCCCAAAAGTCGCCAACCGAAAGGGTGCTTTTGGAATTATATTCACCGGAAAAAGGCCAGTGTCTCCTCGGGACTGCACACAAAACATTGGAACTTCAAGCAAATGCTCTCTCCAAAAACCATGTGGCCTGCATGTTGTGCAATGGCGGTGGATGCAAGTTGCTGGTCGATCAACATGGT
Source organism: Cladocopium goreaui (assembly GCA_947184155.2). Classification (NCBI taxonomy): domain Eukaryota; class Dinophyceae; order Suessiales; family Symbiodiniaceae; genus Cladocopium; species Cladocopium goreaui. The sequence goes on along the minus strand of CAMXCT020005335.1, from coordinate 112,281 downwards.
CTGGTCACCGATCAGCAAACTGTCAAAGACAACATGCCAACCCTCGGTGGATGTCCCCGTGGCATACCACTCATTGGCACAGAGACACATCCTTCTGTTGCCCAATGAGTTCTGCTGTTGTCCTAGCGGTATGTGTCTTCTACACATGTTTTCCATAGAAGTCTTGGGAACTTCGCGCAGGAAATTTGGAATGGGCTTAAGGAATACACTGGCACAAGGCAGCGACTCCCTCATTTCTGAGGCAAGTGGATTCGATCATCAAATCTTCCCCTTGACAAGAAATCTATCGTATCAGAATTCAAGGTTCCACCACGAATGACCATGTGACGCCGACACAGCATCAGCCATTCCCAGCTTTAGATGTCGTGCAACGGTTTGTCTGGTTGAATCTTAAATCAAATTGTGGTTGTCCACATAATCTGGGAATCCCAAAAGTCACCAACCGAAATGGTGCTCTGGGCATTTGATTCACTGGAACAAAGGCCAGTGTCTCCTCACGACTGCACACAAAACATTGGAACTTCAAGCAAATGCTCTCTCCAAAAAACATGTAGCCTGAATGTTGTGGAATGGCGGTGGATGCAAGTTGCTGGTCGATCAACATGGTTTGGTCACCGATCAGCAAACTATCAAGGGCAACATGCCAACCCTCGGTGGATGTCCCTGTGGCATACCACTCATTGAATGTCTGTGTTCTCTGCTCACAGAATGTTGGGAGCATGATAGCCAGGGAACAAGCCAACATATTGCACATGATAGGGATACCTTGGAATGTGCTCTCTGCGATTTTCTTTCCACAAGATTACTCCTCGCAGCAGGATCCTTCCACACAGTACCCATATAAGGGTCTTGATCACGCCAAAGATACATGGCACCATTCACTTGACCTTTTGTCGCTTTGTGGTGCTTCAGGATCAGAGTCGCGTGCAAAGTCATCATCATCAAGTCACCTCCAGTCTGTGATGTCACTTGCGTAGAAACACAGCCCTCGACGGCCAAAGCAAATTTGAGGCTGTCCCAACACCCGCAACGAAGGCACGCAATTCAGTCTCGGTTGAGTTCCAATTGCATGTGTTGGGGGACAAGTGAAATTCCAAACAGAAAAGACCATTGGTTGGAGGGTCCAAGCAGCTTCACGGTAAGTGCAGATACCGGTAGAATCGAATGATTCTTACAGATGGAAGCCTGGTTTGACTCAGCAAGACATGAGGAATGAGCAGTGGGGATCAAAGATATCCGCTTGGTACAGATCATCAAGGCTTGCTCAGCATTACTTGGGCTTACTACCTAGCTCTAAGGATTCATCAGGCATTGTGCAAACGGGGTAAAGCTGGGGCGCTGAAGACTGTTGTTTTTGGGAAATATCGTTGCCCTGCTGTGGTGGAGGTTTTTGGCAGGCTTTCTGAAGCTTCTTGAGCTTTGCTGGCAAGCTTTGTTAGGATCCACTGCAAACCATTCGATGAGCCGCATGAAAACAGAGGAAATGAAGGCTTGTCTCAGTAACATTTAGGAACGTTCTGCAGTCGTTGCCGGAAGTACCTGGTGTCCCTCTACAACCCCAGCCCCCTCCCCGACAACCACCTATCAACAAAAAAAGGCTCAATAAAAGGGGAAGCTGTGTGAGAATGCAATGTCCCAACACGAATGACCACACCCCGCTGCAACAGCATCAGCCATTCCCAGCATCAGATGGAGTGCAGTGGTTTGTCTGTGTGAATCCGGAATCAAAGCTTCGGTGTCTACGCAACCTGGGAACCCCCAGTGTCACCAACTGAAATGGTGCTTTGGGAATTAGATTCACCGGAACAAAGGCCAGTGTCTCCTCACGACTGCACCCAGGATCCTTCCACACAGTACCCATATAAGGGTCTTGATCACGCCAAAGATACATGGCACCATTCACTTGACAGTCGCTTTGTGGTGCTTCAGGATCAGAGTCGCGTGCAAAGTCATCACCATCAAGTCACCTCCAGTCTGTGATGTCACTTGCGTAGAAACACAGCCCTCGACGGCCAAAGCAAATTTGAGGCTGTCCCAACACCCGCAACGAAGGCACGCAATTCAGTCTCGGTTGAGTTACAATTGCATGTGTTGGGGGACAAGTGAAATTCCAAACAGAAAAGACCATTGGTTGGAGGGTCCAAGCAGCTTTACGGTAGGTGCAGCTACCGGTCGAATCGAATGATTCTTGCAGTTGTTCGATAGGGCTTAAACAAAGGGCATATTCTAGTGGAATGAGATCTTTCACCAAGAATGACTATGCGCCGCCGCCAGAGCATCAGCTATTCACATTTCTAGATGGCGTGCAATGGTTTGTCTGTGTGAATCCGGAATCAAAGCTGTGTCAGAATGCAATGTCCCACCACGAATGACCATGCTCCACTGAGACAGCATCAGCCATTCCCAGCTTTAGATGGCGTGCAATGGTTTGTCTGGTTGAATCTTGAATCAAATCGTGGCTGTCCACATAATCTGGGAATCCCAAGTGTCACCAACCGAAATGGTGCTTTTGGAATTATATTCACCGGAAAAAGGCCAGTGTCTCCTCGGGACTGCACACAAAACATTGGAACTTCAAGCAAATGCTCCCTCCAAACACCATGTGGCCTGCATGTTGTGGAATGGCGGTGGATGCAAGTTGCTGGTCGATCAACATGGTCTGGTCACCGATCAGCAAACTGTCAAAGACAACATGCCAACCCTCGGTGGATGTCCCCGTGGCATACCACTCATTCGCACAGAGATGCAGCTCCGCCCAGCCGAATTTCCGGAGCGAGGCGTGCAAGGCGTGCAAGGCGTGCAAGGCGTGCATGTTGTGATGTGCCAAGGCTTTTGTTTGGGCCAACAAAAAAAGAACCCTCTACCGCCACAACCTTTTGGATCTTTTGTTTGTCCCAAGGCCGCTGCAATTGACAGGATGTCTTTTCCTTTTTGACTTCCTGGTCCGCAAGACACTCCAAGATTATAAAGGACTTGTCTTCACAGCATGCGGTTTGTGAACCAAAGTTGATGCTTTCTGTCCACATTCCTTCTGAACATTGTGAGGCAAATACAGTGCTTGGTGCTACACAAGACATCTTTCAACTTGTCTGTCTTTTGGAGAAACTCTGAGTAGCTCCTTGGCTCCACGCTTTGGAACCTGGAGACCCCATGGCTTCCAACATTTGCCGAAGCTCATCAAATGGTGAGCTTCTGCAACGCTGATTCCAGACGGAAGCCACAAAAGAGTGGGGACAGCTGAACTTCGTCTTTTCCTGAACCAGGTCTTTCCCCACAAATTCATAGAAGAGTGCAGCGCTTGGTCCACATAGTCTTGGTGTTCAATGGAGCATCTTGTACCGCCTTTCTGGAGCCAGTGCCAGAAATTCGCCGAATGCGAATGGCGCGAATGGCTACAAGAGCCACAAGAGGATTGTGCCGAAGGCGAATTCAAATACCAAACTGCACAGACTGCACCAAAATGATGAGTTCCATTGGTTCCATCGACGTGACACCAAACATTTTGACACCTATCCACTTCTCGATCAATTTCTTTTCGCACCAAACAACTGATCTGATACTCCTCAAAATTTCCTGATTTTCCTGGAATTTCTGCATCCAGAACATTGTTTGGTGAAAACCACCCTTCATCAGCTTCTAGATCTTCTAGGTATTCTAGGGGCACAGCCAGCCCTCGCCCAGTCAGAGTCTGACGAAAAGACTCGGAGAAACGGGATGCTTCAAATCGTAGAAAAACGCAATTCATGACAAACACAGCAGTAAAGCGAGGCTTGCGCCGACATAAAGCCTGCGGGCTGCAAGGTTTCTCTCTGGGCCGATAGATGACTGAGATGACTCTCTATCTCAGAGCTTGCAATCATGCTTCCTCACACGTTGATGGGAAAATCATCCATCCCATGATTCCATGATTTCCTTCGAGAGGTGATTGGAAACGATCACATGAACCATCAAATAGCTTTGTTTCAAAATTTGGGATACCCTAAAATTGCCTGTACATGCCTTTACATGGGAAAATGAGGCAAGCAATTAGATTTTGGGCTCTTGGACAACCTCAAATGGCCCTTTGCTTGCCAGTGTCTGACAGTTTTCCAGCTCGGACAAAAAAAGAGCCAAGAAACACACTGAGCCCCACATTTCTCAGGCCAATTCAAGGCACCTCATAGCGATGGCATCATCTTGGACCCTACAGTCACTATCTTCTGGATACTGGCAACACTCTTCGCAGTTCGGTTGTTTGGCTTCAAGAGAAGCTAATCAGCCATCAGGAAATTTGCAAGTTTCACTCATCAAAAGATGCCCGTGCTGGCTGTGAATGGGATGGTCATTCCGCCCAAGCAATGGGGTGCGTCTCAGATTCATTTTGTGTTGACTTATGCGAGATGTTGCTGCTTTACTAGGCTGCTGCTTTCCAACGGCAAATTCCAACCAAAGGGAAACCATCATCAGGCAGTTTGGCAGCCAAGGGTGTGATATCATCTGACTACACCACAGGTCAAGAGGGGCTGTTTGACCAACAGGAAATGAGGCTACAAGGTTGCTCTTCTCTTCGAAGTGAGAGGGGCCCGTGCCGCCTGTGAACGAGATGAACATACCAAATGATTCCTCGGCAACCACCTGACAGCTTTCGGGACGCGCATCAGATTCAAGCTGTTTCCGAAGGAGTCAGGCCAAGCTTTGCCGACTAGGTTTCACCAGAGGCCGCTTCCTATATTTGGTGGCTAGCATTTTTCCAACGGCACTATGAGCTATCTTCTGGATACTGGCAGACCAACCGATTTGCGGCCATGCAGGGTGCTGACTCTACTGAACTTGGCCATTGGACGTTCCAAGCAAATGCCCCAGGCTTCGTTTTAAATTTGTTTACCAGGGGCTTCTGTGGCTTTTCTCGGCATTTCGGCAAGACTCTGAAGCGAATCAGCCATCAGGAAATTTGGAAGTTTCACTCACATCAAAAGAGGCCCATGGCCGCCCCGGCCATTCCGCCTTGGTAACCACCTGACAGCTTTTGGGACGCGTCTCAGATTAATTTTGTGTTGACTCATGCGAGATTTTGCTTTACTAGGCTGCTGCTTTCCAACGACAAATTCCAACCAAAGGGAAACCATCGTCAGGCAGTTTGGCAGCTAAGGGTCTTGCAACGGATATTATCGGACTGCATCACGGGGTCAGGAGATGCTTTTCGACCATCATGAAATTGGGCCGCAAGTTTCACTCGTACCAAGAGAACCAACGTCAGGCAGTTAGGCAGCCAAGGGTGATATCATCTGACTACACCACAGGTCAAGAGGGGCTGTTTGACCAACAGGAAATGAGGCTACAAGGTTGCTCTTCTCTTCGAAGTGAGAGGGGCCCGTGCCGCCTGTGAACGAGATGAACATCAGTCCAAATGATTCCTCGGCAACCACCTGACAGCTTTCGGGGAGCGTCTCAGACTCATTCCGTGCTCGCTCATGCGAAAGTTTGCTTTACTAGGCTGCTGCTTTCCAACGGCAAATTCCAACCAAAGGGAAACCATCGTCAGGCAGTTTGGCAGCCAAGGGTGTGATATCATCTGACTACATCACGGGTCAAGAGGGGCTGTTTGACCAACAGGAAATGAGGCTACAAGGTTGCTCTTCTCTTCGAAGTGAGAGGGGCCCGTGCCGGCTGTGAACGAGATGAACATACCAAATGATGCCTCGGCAACCACCTGACAGCTTTCGGGACGCGCATCAGATTCAAGCTGTTTCCGAAGGAGTCAGGCCAAGTTTCGCCAACTGGATGTTGCCTGCCCCTATATTTGGTGGCTAGCATTTTTTCAACGACGCTATGAGCTACCTTCGCAAACGACCAGAAATTTCTGGCCATGCAAGGTGCTGACTCTACTAAACTTGGCCATTGGACGTTCCAAGCAAATGCCACAGGCTTCGTTTTAAATTTGTTTACCAGGGGCTTCTGTGACTTTTCTCACGATTTCAGCAACACTCTTCGCAGTTCGGTTGCTTGGCTTCAAGAGAAGCTAATCAGCCATCAGGAAATTTGCAAGTTTCACTCATCAAAAGATGCCCGTGCTGGCTGTGAATGGCTTGGTCATTCCGCCCAAGCAATTCGCTCGTAACCACCTAAGGGCTTGCAGCGGGGCGCGTCTCAGACTCATTTTGTGTTGACTCATGCGAGATTTTGCTTTACTAGGCTGCTGCTTTCCAACGGCAAATTCCAACCAAAGGGAAACCATCATCAGGCAGTTTGGCAGCCAAGGGTGTGATATCATCTGACTACATCACAGGTCAAGAGGGGCTGTTCGACCAACAGGAAATGAGGCTACAAGGTTGCTCTTCTCTTCGAAGTGAGAGGGGCCCGTGCCGGCTGTGAACGAGATGAACATACCAAATGATGCCTCGGCAACCACCTGACAGCTTTCGGGACGCGCATCAGATTCAAGCTGTTTCCGAAGGAGTCAGGCCAAGCTTTGCCGACTAGGTTTCGCCAAGAGGTCGCTTCCTATATTTGGTGGCTAGCATTTTTCCAACGGCACTATGAGCTATCTTCTGGATACTGGCAACACTCTTCGCAGTTCGGTTGCTTGGCTTCAAGAGAAGCTAATCAGCCATCAGGAAATTTGCAAGTTTCACTCATCAAAAGATGCCCGTGCTGGCTGTGAATGGCTTGGTCATTCCGCCCAAGCAATTCGCTCGTAACCACCTAAGGGCTTGCAGCGGGGCGCGTCTCAGACTCATTTTGTGTTGACTCATGCGAGATTTTGCTTTACTAGGCTGCTGCTTTCCAACGGCAAATTCCAACCAAAGGGAAACCATCATCAGTTTTTTTTTGTTTGCCAGGAGCTTCTGTGACTTTTCCCATTTCGGCAACACTCTCCGCAGTTTCACAGTCAACGCGTTTTGGAACACAGCACTGCCATGCGGCTGAATCAGCGCTGGATGTACAGGGGGACCCAGTGGCCGCCAGGATGTATAGGTCGCATCCTGAAGCGAAGTTTGCTCAAGTGGGGCCGTTTCTGTCGGCCAAAGAATGAATATGTCGATGTCTTCACTTTTGCAGCCCTGGGAACATGATTTGAGCCCTGGAGATCTGACAGATCTGAGAGGCCATTGCGAAGTTGTTTGTGGAGCTGGGCGAGAATGAGATCTTGAGCCCAGGAGCTCGGAACTTTCGTCGAGCAGGCGACGGAACGCAAGGCTTCGCGAAAAGGTGCACTTTCAGAAATATCTTTAGGCGTAGTCGGCGTAGTCTCATCGTTGATTTCCAACTGGATTCTTCATGTTAGTGCAGATTTGAAATCAAAGCTGCACTTGACAGCTCGGCACTCTATGAAAGTATCTGCCGGGGGAATGAATCTATGGATTTTCATGCTCACAAAAGTACCCCTTGCAAAGATCACTCTCAGATAAGGGGTCAACGTACTTTTGCACCCTTGCTAAATACAACCAAAGAATTTTGCACAGGAGGAGTGTCTCCTCACGGTGGTGGTGCCAGCTCTGGCACGAACAAGAAGAGGAGGTGAGAAGCCACCCTGTCGGATTGTAGATCCGAAGCGTGCTCCTGCAGTTGAGATCGGGGAGAACCCTGAGATCTTCTTCAACCCAACATTGCATGGAGCTCGGAACTTTAGTTCACTCCCTGGTAGACATGTAGCCGTAGCCAAACGGGCGTACAAAGCCTGGTCTTTACAAAAAAACAAAACTGTGCGTCCGAAACACCCAGGATCCTAATGTGATGTTCATCAAGCTTTAGTTTGCCATGAACATAAACAGATCGAGCCACCCTCACGAAAGCATGTGTGGAGCTGTCATGAGGTATCCATCACAAGAGCCGTCGCACTCTGGGGTCCTACAGAATCCTGCACTGCACATGCTTCCTATGGGTCTGCGATGAGAAAGCACCACATGTGTGCCTTGCAGCATGCACTGCCCGTGCAAGCTGCCCGTGCAAGCTGCCCGTGCCGACGGCATTCACTGCAAGCTGCTGCCAATGGCGTCAGGGTCGAGGAAGCTTACAACGACCTGCGGTCACAGTGCTTCGGAATTGATCTTTGCGAACAATCATAGGCTCCAATACAAATATATTTGAAGCAGATTCCTTCAAGCTGAAAGCAACGGAAATTTGGTGGGCTCCTTGATGACAAAGATGACAACAAAAAATGCTACAGAATATATTGACAATCAGAGTCCACTAGCACTGGCTCTCGTTTTTTTTGCCGCTCCATATTTATGTGGCCTGCAAGGGAAGCATATCTGGGGTACATTTTTTCGTGTTTCCTGCAACTAAATCTCTAGGACAAAGGAGCTGTCCGGGACATCAGTTGTGTTTTATTCGCTCAGAACCAGCGGTCCAAGGAAATCAATCACCAAGATGGAAACGAAGGATGCAAGGTCGCCGCAGTCGACATGTCCTGGTTTATGTCCAGGGTCTAAGTGGAACAGATGCTTGATATCCATGATATCCATGATATCCATGATATCCGACTCTTGGCAGTACACGATGGAAGTCTCCGCGTGATGAGTTCCAGTCGCGTCGTTGCACGGCGACAGTGGGAGCACTGGACCTGACGCACCTGCACCATCGACCTTTGTGAGGCGCTTAGTGGCACTGGCAGATCCCAGCCAGCAAACTCATCAAGCCCAGGCCTCAACTGTAAATCCCCAGGCCACACCTGGGAGACCTAAAACAAAGTTACAGCAGTGCAAAGAAATTAATGAGTTGTGGTTGGAACAGCAGGAAATCCACAGGTTCCTAACATCCCAACATGCAGCTATCCTTTATTCAAATCCATTCTAGGCTTTATCTTGGTTTCAATCCATCAAATTCTGGGATTTATACCGATTTCTGACCTAAAATCTGATTCAAGCTTTTGCAGTTGGACGCAGCTGGACGTATTTCTGGGTGCAGTCTTTGTCCAATAGAGGTGACTCGTGACAGAACTTCACGAAGCTTTTGGGCTGCCACGACTGCCTACCGGGCTACCGTGCTGACGCTTCCAAAGAGCACAACTTGACACCTACGAGGACCTACGACACTGCTCTCTGACGGACAAAAACACCATCCGCTGTTGACACCACTCGATTTATACGACGACAGGGCCACAGGGCCCCTCCAGTGATTCCAGGGCTCAGTCACCGCCGAGTCGTCAGCGTTGTTCAGAACGCCGCTACGGTCCTACGGGCTGCCGGGAGTCAAATACTGGAGACGTCGTCGGCTCGAAATGGCAAGAGCTCATTTGCTAAAGCTAAGCCAGGTAAGTTGTTTCTTGTTCTTTTTTAAGATGTCAATCTTATGGACATTTATGGACCATAATGGATGCTTTATTGATATCCATGGCCAGTCTCTGGTGAAACCCTTCGAACTGGAAATGGTCACGGATGTTCAGTGAAAGGCCATCATGGCAATGACGAAGAGAAGGGCGGATTCACCTGGTGGTCTCATGACCCGTGAATCACCGCCTTACAGGCTTTGGCAGATATCAAGAAACCAAGGGCTTCACGGGGTTCACAACTGGGTCTTCATGGTCTAACATGCTGTACCCCCAGTGGATTAAGATTTATATCACCGCCATACATTCAATGTACACTAAGTTCAAAAAGGGTCCCTGGGTCGCAGCATCTTATCTCAGCGCACCGGACCTGCTCCACAGAGACTTTGATCCGTCAACGTTCGTTCGACAACGGCTGACCCGGCTGACCCCAGAAACTTGAGGGTCCCTAAAGAAGGGCCCACGAAGTTCAGGTGTAGGGGACACTTAACCATCAAGAAAGGGTCAATGATTTGCAGCCAGAGTGAGCTGGGACGGACTGAGCAAAAAAAATCGTGGCAAGAATGTGAATGGCAGAGAGTTTGTTTCCATATGAAATGGCCGATGGCTCTTCCTGACTCTAACACCTCTGCTATCTCTGAGTCGCAAGTCACTTGACTCCAACTCGGCTGGGGCAAATTTAGAAAACCCACCGGGGACGTGCCTATCATGGCTTTTATGGCTGTATTGGCAGCCAGGGTTTGCTGGGAGATTTCAACCTGGAAGCCTAGAAGCCGACAACTTAGCTGACTTAGCTGAAGCTAACGGACCAATGCCGCTGCGGCACTTTGCTAACGGTGCATTTGATGCGGCAACGATTCAACGTCTTCCAACGTCTTCTAACCATGCCAGTCAATTTGTTGCGCGAAAGCCACGGTGCGCAAGGCACGGTGCTAAAAACCACTGGCCGCCTGAGATGCAGATGATGCAGTGGCAAAGGTCAAACATTCCTGGCCCAGGGGGTGGAGTGATTTTCCCAGGAAATGTTACGTAAGACATCTCGAAACTAGGGGAACAGTTACATTTTGATACGGCTTCCTGTAGCTGTTCCTTGCCTCTTCCAGGGCGAAAGGGTGAGAACTTTGAGCTTGACACGTCGAGGCATCAGAGCAGAGGTCAAGACACATTCAGCATTTTGACGCCCCTACTCTTGGGTGGAGTTTTTCTGTGGCATAGGGCAGCCCATGTATGGCCACAATTAATCAGGCGCCGTTCAAGTGTTTCAGTGGGAGAAAATTCAACAAGTACTCAATGTTCACTGGTAGCAAGTCATCATTGATTCGTCATTGCCACCTGATGTATCATGACTCAACTCAGGACTTCATCGTGCTGCGGAAAAGCTTGTTTTCAGCTGCCAGGATTTCACATCACATCGGCACCATCGGCACGAGGTCGGAGTGCGTCCAGATCCCGTGCGGCACAAATGAGAGCGTAGCCCACCGAATCTTTGGATTTGAAACACCACCCGCAGGTTTGAGCGATAACCTTCTGCAACTTCCATGGGATTTCCTCGCCCATCTGCGATCAATGCCAAAGCATCAAACATGACAAGCGAATCATGTCGCATCAGGATAGGCAGTGCTTGAAACAAAAAACACGTGTCATTTCACAGTCAGGTGACCTAATTGACCTAGGTGCTTCACGGTCGCCGGACATTTCTTGCGCCGCTACCAAAGCGCAACTCTAGGGACGGTGGCGCCACCATTGGTGGCGCCGGCCAGTTGGAGAACGGAGAGCGGCTCAGGCGCCCTGGTGGTCCCAGGGAGCCCTCCAAAACCATCGACGGGACCGTCCCGACTCCCAAGGAGCAGATGGAAACGCTGTGCCAAGGCCGCCAAGGCCACAGGAGATCTTTCAGATCTGAGACATCCAATTTGATGCGGGCATATCGGGCATCAGCCCAAGGAGCCCAAACCACAGCGACGGCATGGTTCTTGCTGGTGCCTGGAATGTTTCAACAACTTGGTCTTGCAAAGCTTGCAAAGCTTCAGAGTCACATGAGACTTCACTGGCTGGGACTCGTGATTTCGGACTGGGACTTCAAGAACCTTAAGGCTTTTTCGATTTGAACATGTCGAAGCAAAGCTGCTACAAAGGCACAAACAATCAATCGATCAATACAAAATCAGCTGGCATCACCCACAAAGGCAAACACACGACTGCAGCAACAGGCCTTGACATGTGCAAGTGAGGTGGTCACACCCAAGGAGTCTGAACTTTTCAACTTTTCGTCCTTGGCAATCCTTGGATGCAAAACATCTTTGGCCGGCTGAGAGTGGATCTTCGGGGTATCAAGGTCAGCGGTTCGCGGTCAGCATCTGCTCTGCTCCACCGACTCATGTCAATAAGTTCCCATTCCCCGTCATGCCGTATCATGTGTGGACTTTTGGAAGTTTACTGAGTTGACTATATAAATTACATAACTATATCCTGGATCTTCAGCACTTGTTTTCTGCTCATAGCATTTTTTGCCTGGATTTACGCTCGTTCTGACTTTTTATATGCTAACTTGAACTAGAAAACACGCATGTGTGTGTTGACGGACAGGTATTTACTTTTTTTCCCCAGGAATTTACATTTTCACGGGAAAGGACCTTGGCAATCCTTGGATGCAAAACATCTTTGGCCGGCTGAGAGTGGATCTTCGGGGTATCAAGGTCAGCGGTTCGCGGTCAGCATCTGCTCTGCTCCACCGACTCATGTCAATAAGTTCCCATTCCCCGTCATGCCGTATCATGTGTGGACTTTTGGAAGTTTACTGAGTTGACTATATAAATTACATAACTATATCCCGGATCTTCAGCACTTGTTTTCTGCTCATAGCATTTTTTGCCTGGATTTACACTCGTTCTGACTTTTTATGCTCACTTGAACTAGAAAACACGCATGTGTGTGTTGACGGACAGGTATTTACTTTTTTTCCCCAGGAATTTACATTTTCACGGGAAAGGACCTTGGCAATCCTTGGATGCAAAACATCTTTGGCCGGCTGAGAGTGGATCTTCGGGGTATCAAGGTCAGCGGTTCGCGGTCAGCATCTGCTCTGCTCCACCGACTCATGTCAATAAGTTCCCATTCCCCGTCATGCCGTATCATGTGTGGACTTTTGGAAGTTTACTGAGTTGACTATATAAATTACATAACTATATCCTGGATCTTCAGCACTTGTTTTCTGCTCATAGCATTTTTTGCCTGGATTTACACTCGTTCTGACTTTTTATGCTCACTTGAACTAGAAAACACGCATGTGTGTGTTGACGGACAGGTATTTACTTTTTTTCCCCAGGAATTTACATTTTCACGGGAAAGGACGCTCTGAGTTTTCCGGAGAAAAGCCGCTCAATATACGCAACCTTGTAACGCACGAGGGAGTACATCGGGGCAAGTGACATCACCAATCCCAACTGCTGGGGTGCACACCATCAGTGGTGCAACGCACCCGCCAGTTGCGGTCCCCTGTGACACCCTGCTGGTCCTAGCTCTCGCAACCAAGACATCCTGCCCCAAGCTGCTCAGCATTTCTGCATCACAACACATGACTTCCTGATCACTCGCGTGTTTTTGAGGTCTTAACCTATACTGCTTGACCTGCTGCGTGACGCATGAAGCTTAAGTTGGAACCGCGGATTGTTGCTGTCAGTGGCCACCTAACATCAGTGGTAGGAGCCGGGACAAGGACATAACGAGGACTGACCTTGCTGTCCAACACGAACGCTTTCTCAAGCAGTCGACCTCCGAAACCTGGATACCCAGCTTTGAGCTTGTTGCAGGACCCAAAACTTTAAGGAATCACATACATCCAATGAAACTTCTTGGGAAGAAAGATGTGCTTGGACATGTTACTGGGAACTCCAGCACCCGAATCTTTTAGCAACCAACCCTGGGATACGGATGCACTTCGCAAAGTCGAAAAAATGTCTTTTGATGACTCTGCGAAGATTTTGCATACCATTTAACTCACCGGCCATGTATACCAGGTAGATGAATCAGCGGTGCATCATGAGACACCCATCGCCAGTGAAGAAATTCTCAATCTGCGTGTCGCAGGACCCAAAACTTTAAGGAATCATATGGGTGGCCATATACATCCAATGAAACTTCTTGGGAAGAAAGATGTGCTCGGACATGTTACTGGGAACGCCAGTGCCCGAATCTTTTAGCAACCAACCCTGGGATACGGATGCACTTCGCAAAGTCGAAAAAATGTCTTTTGATGACTCTGCGAAGATTTTGCATACCATTTAACTCACCGGCCATGTATACCAGGTAGATGAATCAGCGGTGCATCATGAGACACCCATCGCCAGTGAAGAAATTCTCAATCTGCGTGTCGCAGGACCCAAAACTTTAAGGAATCATATGGGTGGCCATATACATCCAATGAAACTTCTTGGGAAGAAAGATGTGCTCGGACATGTTACTGGGAACGCCAGTGCCCGAATCTTTTAGCAACCAACCCTGGGATACGGATGCACTTCGCAAAGTCGAAAAAATGTCTTTTGATGACTCTGCGAAGATTTTGCATACCATTTAACTCACCGGCCATGTATACCAGGTAGATGAATCAGCGGTGCATCATGAGACACCCATCTCCAGCGAAGAAATCCTCAAGCACTCTGCGATTCTTTGTCTTGGGCAGTGCAAGGGACATGACAAACAACGACGGCCTCGGATGAAGGGCCCAGGCCCAGTCACTGGGCGCAAAGAAAACATCGGGTTCAAAGATGAGTCTTGATACCGGTGATGGTGATACCCAGGAGTTCTCCCCAGCACAAGTTGGGGTCCCGCTGCCGATATTTGCCCATGATGTGCGACTAAGCAGCGCTGAGGAAGGTCCTTGAACCCAGGAAGAATCTGGTATCTCCTGATACGGAAGCATTCAGAGTGTCCGACTACTTGTTGGTGTCTGGCATGTCCCAAAGCTTTACTGAAAAGTCCTGAAATGTATCCTACTTGGATATGAATCCCAGTAGTTTATAATCTATGAACTATATCCCTCCTAGAAATTTTTAATATGCTTTGTCATGGGTCACATTTTGATGGTTGAAAATGACCAGACTTGTGGGAGCAAGTGGTCAAAAAACTGACTCTTTTGCGGCTGGAATGCAAACATGGAATCCCTAAAATACGCAGTTGACCCGCAACACAAAAACAACACTGCACTCGAACTAGAAAACACTGGTGCAGATATATTCACTTGACCAATCACTTGATATCAGTTGGGCCACCAATATGGCAAGTTGCCACTGAACAAACCGGGCCTCAATCCGTAAACTCGGACAGACTGAAGTTTTGCCCGGTAGGGCTTTAAGCCTCAGATCTTTGTTGGGCACAGCCGCACAACCCCGGTTGACGAAGTCGGGCCGTGGTGGTGAATTCCATCGTTTTGGGGAGTCCCCTTAAAATTTGGTCGGGCTGAATCAGGTAGCAGTATGTCTAAGTCATGGGCATGTGAGATGCAAAACGTGAAGCTTCAACAACGTAGAGATGAAGTGGCCATTGGGTTCAGTGTCCAGACTTGCTTGTCTTTTATGAATACCATTTTTTTGCAAGCCACTGTCTTTTATTGTTTCTTTCGAATTGCGGAACTTCGGCCGTTTCTTCTTGGTAAAGGCGCACCTTAGGATCTACATACGAGATACAACCACCAGGTGCATCCCATCAACAACCAAGTTGATCTCTGACTCTTGGAAAACCATCGCCCCTGCGGGTTTATGCACCAGAGGGTCTATCGAATCCCCCGTTTTTTAAAACCAAACAGGCTTACTTAACGGACTTGTCCCGAAAAAAACAAACATTTTGATTAAACTCGACTTTAATTCGTACTTAAATCTTCTTATATCCCCATCCAGTGATGCCTAAATCACCATTCTTGGCGCTGCCATTTTTTGGGGTTCAAATCACTGCGCTTGGGTGCGATCGCGTCCACGTGGTCCAAAATCGCTCTGTTGACCAATTTGCAACCAGGTAGCACAGCATGTAGCCAAACCTGCCTTTGTCAGGTACTTCTCTCTGAAGTCAGCCTTCAAAGGCCTTTGCCAAGCAGCTTACATTAGGACAGTTGGGATGTACACACGGTGTCTTCACCACGCACCCTTGCAACTTCAAGTAGATTAGGCAACTTAGGATTGGTTTTTGGGTGGACTAAGACACCATGTATCTCTCCCACCCAATCCCCAAACAAGAGGGAAGCTGAATCTGGACTCCACACTCTCTCTTTCTCTTTTCGGTCTCGAATAGACTCAAAATAGCCAAATGTGAACTGTTCAAGAAGTATGACTGCTTAATGGAAGCTGAGTTCCTACATGAAATGCATGAAATGGGCAGCGTGCCTGATTGCCACAGATCGGCATTCTATCATTCCATGGCCCAAATATGTGACCTCAGCTTCAGCTGCCCAGGGGCCCAGATCTCTGCGGTGATCCCTCCACATCTGGGATTCGCACTCAGCAACCTGGTCCTTCAGATTCATTCCACATTTTCCTTGGCAACAGGGCAGTGCAAAGGGTGAGAGAAAGGCTGAGATGTGAAGCGAAAAGTAATGATGGTGCTGCCAACGTCGTGCCGCAGTGTCGATTCTTTCCAAAGTCTCCCGTGATCCGCCCCTGATTTTTGGCCCGGCATCAAACATTGCTTGAACTTCAACGAAACCCATCAGATGGAGGCACCCGCACCTCGGCGACCGCAGTCGTTGACTTGTGAGTTGATGGGATTTTCATGGTTTTTCATAAGATTCAAAGATCAACAGTGTGGATTTCAGGTGATTTACATGGAATACTTATTGGGCTGGATGACGAGTGCAAAAATAAAAAGAATAAGAAAGAAGAAGAAAAATAGATTAATTAATTAATTCATTACTGATCTAAATAAATTTTAAAAAATAATAAATAAATAAATAAATAAATAAATGAATAAATAAATAAATAAATGAATAAATAAATTAATAAATGAACAAATAAATAAGTAAATATATAAATAAATAAACAAATGAAAGCAATGCTAATATTCACAAGGCAATGAAGAATCCCAACCTTGAATGGGAAACAAATGCGATGAGGGTTTTTCATGGATGATTACCCACTAACCAGATTGAAGTGACTCGAGGGTAGATGGTAAAAACCTATCTTCAAAGCCTGATTTTTGACACACCTCCAAAAGCATGTTTTCAATGTGGTGCCACTCCTCAACTATAAGCTGGTTTGTTGGTTTGTGCACCCCAATTGACACACCTCGCCGGGCCTGCGATGGAGCAACGCGTCCACCAGACAGACTTTCGTTGCATCCAGCAAAAACTGCTCCATCACCTCGCCCATGGGTCCCCTCAAATTGCTCCCCCGGTTGCCCAGTGTGAACATCATAAAACCAACCAAGGTGAACACCCGGTCACCCCAAGTTAGAATGGTGGCCAGTGGGGATACTGCAGATACCCAGTTCATGTTTCATGATAACCACCGATATTAGGTGGTACAACCCTCATGATACCATATTACAGTATCAATGATATCCCCATATTTTGTGGATTGAGTGTGGGTTGAACTCAATAGTAAACGTTATTTTACTTATAAAGTCCCCATAATCATCAAAAAAAATGGTTTTGAGAACTGTTACATAGTAATTTTCCAACGGAAATCGAGGCACTTGTACGAACAGCCGTTTGAGTTCTTCATCGACTGCCGCGGCGCAGGGACACCTTGGAGCCCGGACGGGAACCCAATTTTCACAGCGTTCGATCCAACTCGAACAAAAACATAACAAAAACATAAATAATAGTTAATAGTGATTTTAATAGTGATCAATGAATCATTAATAGGGATTTTAATAGTGATTCTTAATATCATCCTTACATAGTGATTTCGGAAAGCGAACGCAATTTCTCACCACAATTGGTAACCTGATTCCAAACGAAACATTGAAATTCGGGGTCTTTGCGAGGGAATGTCCCACGAAAATCACAACGAACAATCCAACGAATTCAGCCAAGTTGCGGGGCCAACTTGGAACGCCCCGGAATCATTGGGTTGTTGAAATGCCATGGTGAAAGAAACGGGAAAAAAAAACAGACCAAATTTGTTTGACAATTGAAAAATACACTAATTACATGATATGTTTGGGAGTTTCACATTTTGGAGATGCTTTCAAACTTCAAACACTGCGATGGCCAGCACCGGTTCCAAATTTTTGCAACCCCACATTTCCAGCAGATACTCGTTCAAACAGGGAATTGAAAACCTATCAAAGAAATGCAACGCCCAATAAAGGATCAGATAACCCAACATGTCAAATCATTTTGTTCCAATGAGTACGAAACAGGTATGGAAATTCGATGGAAAAACCGGGCAGGAGAAGGAAACGGTGAAAGACAGATGGGGAAAGAACATGATGTGAGGATAAGTCTGTATTGCATAGTTCATGCATATTGTGAAGTATGTGAAAGAGTAGGTGTGCGAGAGACTTTTGTGTAACATTGTTGCCTGACAATTTGTAAGTGTTTGTGCATGTGTGTGTGTATGCGTGTGTTTGCGTGACAATGCTGTGTGTAACAATGTTGCGTGTGACAATGACAATGTTGTGTAAAATAATTGTTTGTGACGCTGCTGTGTGAAACGGAATCAGTCGTGTGTGACGATGGCATTGTGCTAGCTGGCAGCGAAAATGTTTCTGAAACGCCACGGGTGATCATTATCATGTCTCGAAGGTTGACCTCGCACTGAAAATGTTTCTGAAACACCATGGGTGATCACTAAAATGTCATCTCTATGCTGTGTTTTTCCTTTATCATCTTTTTCTGCATATACAGACAATCGTATGTAAACCTGCCCTTTTATCAAAGGATGTTTGGGTAGAAAACTTCCGAGTTACGGACGATTGTCATGGGCAGCATTCTCGCCATCATGTCAACCTGGGAAGCAGGCAGCGAATCTTTTTCCAGCCAGAAGGACCTCGACGATCCATACATGGTTTTCATGTATGTGGATGTGAAATTAAATACACATTTTTTCTCGATTTGTGCAGCGTCATCCCAACCTGAGTGAACATCTGATTGCAGTTTGACAACTCATGATTGGAACTGGAAATCATTCTCACTCCTCCTTGCAGCTGCGAGCATACTTTGCAGCTGCACCCTTTCTGCTCTGCATCTCCGATTCACGCTCACACAGCCATTTTGCGGCATGTTTTTCCAGAGAAAAAAATGTATGGCTCAATCTGGTTCGTACATAGATGAAATCATTTGGTATCTGTCTGCTGGTTCCCATCTGTTCTGCTCGATCGCACGGTCTTTCAGCTCTGAAAATAGTTCTGCAACTTTTCCACGGCATCGCGTCCTAATGTCGCTTCCAGTTGATCCTCCAATCTCCTCCAGAAAACCCAAAATGACTCGTTGGATTGCAGTTGCGTCCCAAAGCTCTTCGCGCTCCAGGCATCCCAACTGCTCTGCCGTGAGAAAACCAACCATTCCAGAAACTGATTCGGCACTTGAAGGTGTTGTTGTTGCCTTGAAGAAGGCATTCCATCATTGTTTCCATCATCTGATGTATCCATTGCGGTCACATCGGTCTCATCCGTTGGTCCTTGAGGAACAAAGCGTTGTATCAGACCCCTCATATACTCAACAGACCCCATCACTCTAGCAGTTACTAAATTTGCTCTTTCACGGGTAGCTAAGTGAACCCAGTGTTGATGAGAAAGTCCAAGACCATTCCTCAAAAAGCCAGCGTAATCGTGTACCATGCTTGCTTCATTACTGAGTGTTTGAATCTCATCGTCAAGCTTCAATTGTTGGCCACAACTGCCATGCCAAACTGTCATGTCAGTGAAAGCGTTCAAGAGCACAGCTCCTTTTTGAACAGTGGGGCAATGCGGCTGGACAGGCTACGGGTCTGGCCATACCTGTCAAGTAAAACAGGGTTGGGTGGGTGGGCGCTTTGGAGTGATTAAAACACAGCGGCCCACCCACCCACCACTTGAGAGAAACTCTGAGGATCATATTGAAGAATGTTGTGACCCGAAATGCTACATTTCTAAACAAACTCACCATGACGATTTGATGAGTAAACTCAGCTGCATCGTCAAGCTTCAATTGTTGGCCACAACTGCCATGCCAAACTGTCATGTCAGTGAAAGCGTTCAAGAGCACAGCTCCTTTTTGAACAGTGGGGCAATGCGGCTGGACACCCCCTTTAATCCGCATGGACCAGTTGTAAAGCTTCTTGTATCCTTTCCAGACAAAGTTTTGCAGCTGCTGACTCGTCACAACATTCAGGAAGAAGAGGGTGAAATGCACCCCTTGACGGATAATCACTCACGTTCGCCTCTGTCGGCACACGGGCAAACCAAACGCACAGATTGCAATCCGCCTCCCTTCTCAAGTGGTGTTCCATCAGTTTCGTCGCAACATGACTTGCACAGTTGCCGCGGATAAGGGAGAAACGCGCTGCATCATTGTCGCCAAAGCAAGTTTGAAGTCCATCCCGCATCCTATCAGCCCAGAAATCCAGTGCAAGGACCGATGCGCAGAGTTCCAATTCATATATTATTGTATGTTTCAGATCAGACCCAAACTCACGACAGACTGTTGGCGACAGCTGTATTCCAAACCACGCAACGCATTCACCGCAAGAGTTGAAAAGAGCACCACCGAGACCACCTGTGCAAGTCTCGGGTTCGTATGCTGCATCTGTGTACACAAACCATTGTTGTAAAGCCAGCGCATTAATTGTCCTCGGCCTTCCAGACTGCAGCCGTTGTAACATCATGCGCAGAGACAATTTCAGTTCGCCAGTTATCCTAACAGCTCTGCCATAAGCATGCTCAGAAAGTTGTTTTAACAGTAAGGCCCCTAGCCTGCCATGCAAAAAGGAATCTGCGAAGCCCAGTTTGCCTCGCAGCACCAACGCTTCCTGCTTGCCCAGGGTCCCACCTTCAATGGTGGCAGTCAAAAGAGCTTGAAGGTCTTGAACTCTTTGCTCGGTGTTCCGAATGGCCAGTGTCTTCTCGCCAGACTTCGTCAAATCAAACTCAACACCCAAGGCTCTGCAAACTCTGTCAAAACTTGAACATTTCTTTCCTTCCGTTGCATACTGCCATCCAGTCAAAAGAAAAATTAACTCCATTGAGTGCCTCGCTGAATCAACGCTTCCCGGCTTGGACGCCAGTATGTAGTCATCGTAAAAGTTGGTGTTGATCAAATACAAGGCACGGGCAGCAAGGGTATGCAGGGCTCTTGACAACCTCAAAAAACTGTACACACTATGAGTTGCTCCAAAAGGAAGTGTGACCAGTTGATAAATCTCAGCACAGTCTCGCTCACAGTTATAGATGCTGAAAAAGGAGAATCTCAGGTGGTCCTCCTTGATGGGCACCTGACGGTACGCTGCTTTGAGGTCGTACGTCTTTGCAACCAGACGGCTGTCAACACCTGCTTCATCACACTGCCTAAAATATTCCCTTATTGTTGCAGCAAAAGTGTCAATCATGTGAAGGTCCACCTTGTTGTTGGTCGAGGCAGTGTCATTGATTCCAGAAATCGAGTAATCGTCAATCATCCTCGTTTTGGATCCCTGCACCAGCGGGAATCGCCTTGACACCACTGACCCTTCAGGCAAGCTGCTAAGGGGCCCTCTAGCCCAACCAAGACGCACCTCCTCCTTTGTCTCCGCAAGGAGTTGGGCATCAACTTCTCTGTCTCCACATGACTTTGAAGAGGCTAAAATTGCTTGGTTCCGTTTCGGCGCCTCTCGCAAAAGTTGCGGCAGGGTCAAAAGGCACGGCTTGTAGCACTCCTTGAACATTGGTGAGCTAGGAATCTCTCCTGCCAGTGGGGAGCCCTCTCGCAACAAGTCTAGCACTCTGTCATCTTCATAACCCACACTGTCAAGCATCTCCTGAGTCAGGAGCAAACGTTTGTTGCTAGTGGTTGCCTGCACATGTGCAGGCCGAGTTGCAGCATCTCGTCTTTCAGCATCTTCAAGCTCCTTGGCCCTTTTGAGCCACTCGCGACACCATTGCATCCTGTATTCCACCAATGCATGTTCTGACCATTCCAGGTGTTTTTGAATCGCCACCCGTAAATCAAGTGGCACTGCATGGTTCTGTGCCGCTGGGTGGCCAGACTTGCAAGCCCGCTCAATGAATTGCTCACAGCTCCATGGCAACCCAAAAACCACTTTGTAGGCCCACGCATCTTTGTCGTGGGCAGTTCCATCTTCCAGTCGCCTCTTATTTTGTGGAGGCTCTTCACTACCCCCATTGTCGTCGCCGCTCACAAAATGACCACGCAAAAAACGTGAGCCCTTTGGCACCAGTGCAGGCTGGTGCTCCTCCGTCCGCAAGGAAAGGTCATGCGGCAGCCTCGCCATCAATGAGCAGGATATAGCTGCAGGGCCCTCGGCAAGAAAAACTGCCGACTGCTGAAAATCTGGTACAATGGGAGGCAACTTTGAAGTCTTTGGTTGAAGTCCTGCGGCAACTTGTGATTGTTTTGCTGTCAGCAAAGGGTGGTCAGATATGTCCTGTAGGCAGTTGGGCTTCAAAGTGACTCCCCAACTGTGCGCAACCTGTAGCACCAATTGTACCAAAGCTATGCAGAGCTTTCTCGGGTACTGTGATTCTTCAGCTGTGGCCCAAACTTTTTGGCCTGCCGCATTCAAAGTAAAGCCCCAACCCAAATGTTTGTGCTTTCTGTCACATGCCATGTCAAGGCTTGTAATCTCTGGGAATGAGGCCACCACTCGCGTCCACTTGTCACGCAAGGAACCATACATGCAGGCTTGAAAATCTGTAGCATAAAGCGGGTAAATCCGCTGCAAATCCAACACATAAGGCGTGAGCCAAAAATATGATCCTCGAGGGTTCTCCATCGTGGCAAGCACATTCCTTCGAATGCACTGTGCAAACAAAAGGCAGGTGTAAAGAAACAGTGCATTTGCAAGCTCAACCCTTTTGAGTTCTTCACCAGTTAAGTCAGGCAGACCTAAAGGAAAATCAAGCGATCGTAAAGGTCGAGGCAAATTGGCAACGCCAGGCTGTGGTATCTCACGAGCCCGACTTGCAGTTCCACACACCGGTGCAAAATGCACCCACAGAAGTAATGGCGAAGAGAGCCATTCCTCAAGAAGCTCTCGGTCCGCTTGCTGCAAAAGGTCCAACTGGTAAATTGTACAGCGGGCGTTGGACTTCCTAATTTTGTCGATTGCAATGCCACCCAAACCAAAATGCTTCGCCACGGATGTCAAAACAGCACCACCAGCAAACACTTCAATCATGAATAACTGCTCTATGTGATACCCTTTCAAATCCCTTGGCACCTTCTGGTTTCCTCACTTGTGTTGTTGTAAGGAGTGAGGTTGTTGGCATCTGGGTTCAGCGCAAACGTGCATTCCCTTAGGGCAACGTTCACCAGCTTTGACTGTATTGCTATGGCTGCAACCTGCTGCTGAATTGTACGCAAAGCAAATAGGCTCATTTGCTGCCGTCTTGTGGTATTTTCCTCGTAGTTCAGCAGGCATTGGAGGAGCCTTTCCTTTCCCAGCTGTCTTGCCCTTGCCTTTGCCAGTGCCTGACTTAGGAGCCGGGCTGTTGTAAGGAGTTGCACGATTGCCTCCATGAGCCACATGAGACTGCACTGGTTTGGCCAACGGAGCTAGGTACAATGCTATTGCAGGATCAAGCCTCAACTGCAACAAGGCTTCACCCAATGGAAATCTCCCATTGGCGTCCTCCCTCACTGGCACATTGAGTGTTGCCAACCGGGCCCAAGCAGCTTTGTCACAACTGACGACCTGGCTAAGGTTTGCCTTAGCATAGCCAGGGGGAACCTCACGATGCAGTGACTCGAACAAGAAAGTTTCCCATGCACAATGTTGCTGGTATGTCATCACCCGAGCAAATGCTAACGCCAAAGCCCTACGTGTAAAAGCGTAGTGCAACTTGATCTCTGAATCTGTTGAGCACGTTGCCTTTTCGTCCTGCTTCAAAATCAGGGCACCTTTCTCTAACGTGAGCTCACGTGACTTGCTTGTTCCCTGTACCTCCATGCTACGTGAAATGCAGGTTGAAGGTTCCAGCCACTTGATGGAGTTATCTTCAAACATCTTGCAAGTCTTATCAAGTAGGGAATGTGCAGGCTCAAGTTCCCCACTGATTTCAATTCCTCTCAGCTCCAAACGTAGGGCCTCCATGCGCTGCGTGCGCTCAGCAAATGCCACACGGCGCGGCTGACTGTCCTCAGATTGATCCACCTGCTGCCTCAATGAAGCCACAAGGTAAGTGTGAGCCTCGAAAGTCAAACGTTTCACAGCACTGGATTCTGCAAGTGTTCCGGCCCTACCCAAAGTGCGTTGCAAGAAATCATCAACGTCCTGGTTCAAGATGGGTTGTCCTGGTTGTCCTAAAACAAAGGCAATCTTTGTCAATGAATCGACACCTGCAACCGACAACGCGTTCACAAACGCAGGGGTAAGGCCTAGCCGGCCACATCTGTCACTGAAATGTGCAGTGCTGTCTAACAGTGATGTCATGGCACTACCAGCACAGGAAATGAAGGTGAAAAGAAAATAAAACACATGACAAAGCGACATGTTTGACAAGTTGAAGACTTGCAGCTTTCTGCACAGAATTTTCACTCAACCTTAGTTGTAAAGCAGCTTTCTGCAAAAAGGACCTTTGTCTCAAACAGCTTTCTGTTAAATGAGATGCATGTAAACTTGCTGCAACGCTTGAGCCTGACTCTTCAGGAATTCGGCTTTCCGAAAAATGTCATGGATGCTGGTCTGTACCAGCTACAAATGATGCCTTTGCATGAAACTGAACTCGGAACATGCCAATGAGCCGTTGCTCAGCAGCCCTCAAAACTTTTTCAACCTCGCACAGGCAGAGCACTCACTTGTCAGAGGCACGCTTCGTGCGCTTCAGCGCTGCATCCAGGGCTTCATTCATTTGATCCAAACTTCTGATCCGAGTTGTATCTTTTGGAAAGCATTTCAGACACTTCGGCCACCTCACTCTCAACGTACGTGGCATCTGACTGAAATTGTGGTTCATCGCAGCGCCGCATGCAGCCACCTTTGAGTTAATCTTCACACGATGAACTATGGCACTCTTCTTGTGCTTGAAAAACTCAATTCCTTCAGGCACATGCTCAACAAACGCATCAGCATCTGGCTTCGCAACTGCAGGCCCATCTGACTCATCCGACGAGCTATCAGATGAACTTCCACTGCCAGAAGAGCTGTCAATCTCCACAACGCCACTGTTAACTAAGCTCAGGTCAAACAAAGACACCCGTTCCGCCTCTGCAGCAATCTGTGCCTCATCCATAAGCTCCTCCTTGACACTCTCCAAGTCTTCAGCGACATGCATGGCGTCAATGGCTGCTGCCACAGGTCCAGCTGTCAGGTCAGGAGGAGGCAATGGAGGGAAAGGTGTCGCTGGCATCGGCGCCATGACAGTGGCTGGAGCGGGAGTCCTCATTGCAGGTGTTGCATAGGGATTGGGCACCATGGGATCTTCTTCCAATCCCAGTCCAATCCTGACCCGGTGCAGCAACATGTTGAGCTTCCTCAAGGCTCGGGTCTGGAGGTGCCGGCTGTAAACCACCTCTGAACCCTGCAAGGCTGAGGCGTGATGCCCCAGCACAGCCCTCACCTCTTTGTCCAGCCCTGCCTTCGCTGACCACACCAGCAAGGTCGTCTTGAGCGAGTGTGCACGAAAGGTTTCATGCTCTGCCGTCCCTTTCAAAAGAAGCCTCAACCACTCAGCAGCTTCTGGGGTGCTGAGGGGTCGGACCCCAAAACCGCCTCCTTGCTTGGGAGCTGGCATCAAAGGTCCTAATGGCACCCTGTTGATATCCAATCCAACTTGGGCATACACATCCAGAAAAGTGCGTACCCATTCATTGTGCGTCACACCCATCCATGGAATGACCAGCGGCAGGTATTGTTCACGCCTCGCCCCAACCGCTGATGTCTTGTGCTCAGTTGTATACAACGTCAAAAACCCATTGCGGCCTTCTTCGATTGTCACATGGTGGATGTAGCGCAAGTCTGACCACCTTGCCCTACCATAAACGCAAATCAACATCACTGCTGCTCCCAAACGGTCAGTGTCACATGTTGCAGTTTCCAGTATCTCATGAAGCCTCTGCAAGTGAGCTAGCTCAAGGGGTGGGGCCTGCTTCGTGGGGCCCTTCTGCAACCTTTGAATCGCAGCAAAGCCCAGCAGCCTTCTGGATTGAAGGATGCAATCAGTCTCACGTAGATCCAAACAAAATTTTGCAAAACGCACTGTTTCTAAAAAGGCAGCTTGATTTGTGAATCCCCTTCCAGAGCTCAGCCTGCATGCCTTAAGCCAGTTGAAAAACTCCCAGACATCAGGCTCGGACAGCGGGAGAGGACTCAAATGAATCTCACCAGCATCTGAACGTTCACATGCATGCCACTTGAAATACCTACGCAGACTTGCAGCTCTCTTCAACAGTGTCTGTGGGCTCTTGGTGCCAAACGAAGCCTGCAGCGTCTCACTTGCCAGCTTGCCGCTTGAATCCTTCTGCATATCTCTTGCTAACATCTCACCAACTCCAGATGCAAACCAACTGCATGAGAGGAGTTCCAACCATTGACCGCAGGCAAGTTCAAGCTGTCTGTTTTTGTTTTGAAAATAATCAAGATCCTGAATGTTTCGCACTGCTTTGTGAAAACATGCATCAGTCGGTAGCACAGGTTCGTCAACTAAGGCCTCTGACGCCGTGATGACCTTGTTCATGAGTTCACTGTCCGGCTCAGGCAAATGACTTGAAGGCAGTTGCAAGGTAGAACCAGTGCCAAAAATTTCGGCGTAAATCCCAGTTTCCCAAGGCAAAAGAAGTGACATCGGATGCTGTGCAAACTGACTGTGATTTGCCACCACACCAAGTTGCCACTGAGTATCACTCACAACAGATTGCAAAGAATTGGAGTCTGAAACATGCACAGGTTCAACAACTTGTCTTGGCGTGCTGGGACTCGGACACATTGAAGCTGGTATAGTGTTCTCAAGTTCACCGCTGTGCTCTGAAGGCAAAGGAAAATTGAAATCAAATTCAGAAACAACTTGAAAGGGTTGACTGTCAAGCTCAAAACCACTGGGGGCACTTTCACAAGGCAATTCCCAGGTCTCTGAAGGCCCAGACGCAACGCAAGTAGGCTCCAGGCTGGCCGATACACCATGGAGTCCATCTTCATCCACATGGATAACATCGTCCATTGCGCCCATCTAACTAGTCAAACCCCCATCACTCGCTTTGGAGTGATTAAAACACAGCGGCCCACCCACCCACCACTTGAGAGAAACTCTGAGGATCATATTGAAGAATGTTGTGACCCGAAATGCTACATTTCTAAACAAACTCACCATGACGATTTGATGAGTAAACTCAGCTGCATCTTTCAGCTCTGCCAGAATCTGTTCCAAACGGTTTTCCAAACTTTCGCACTTCTGAATCACCATGTTGATCCTCCATTCCTGGGTCGCCACATATGCATCCTCATCTGAAACCTGATTCCAGCAATGAGTCAAATCTGTAGCTGTTTGCCGCAACATGAAATATCCTTTCACTGCCAAACGAACCACCCGCGCAAGCATGAAAAATATTGCAAGCCATAGCCAGAGGTTTCCATCGCCATTTGCAAAAGCCTGACCTGTAAGACAAACCTCACTGACCTCTATTGCCTCTGCACCCAAATGGAAACCAGACTCAAGGCCCCAAGCCGCTGCCATGCGAAAAATCGCCTTTGACAGGCGTTTCAAGGACTGTTGGTTCTGAGTCCTTTCTGCAGCAATCTCATACTCCTCCTGTCCAAGACTTTGTAAAGTTTCTGCATCACTGGCACCAAGTTGGTTTAACAAAGCAAGACGTCGATTTTTTGCAAGCGGCTTTGTCCTGACGTCGCTGTAATTCCAAGCTGTTGGAATCTGACCCACTGAGACCTCTTGTTGAAGTACCAAAGCTTGAATCCACAATATTTTTCCACTGGGATGGCGAATACGCGCAACACCCTGTCTCGACACCAACATTCGTGCTGCTGAATTGTCATTCCACTGTTGATGGGTAACCATGCTGCAGCTGAGAAACTCCAAACAACGTTTGATGAAGATTGCATCTGAGCACCCTGATACCATGCTATGCAACTCACTCTCAGCGCTGGACAATGACACAACTCTTTGTGTCCTGCTTGAAGATTTTGCAAAGTTTCCATTCACCATATGGACTGCGCAGCTCGTTGATTTGCGGTGCTTCTTGTTTGCTGACCAATCTGCATCTGTATATGTCTCCAGCAACCAAAATGTGCAACTCGGACCTTTTTGCTTGATCCACAGGGCCTCCAGCATTCAATGCATTTTGCGTGAATCTCCATGACCAATGTGAAAACTGCCAAAGTAGAAATTGCAATGAGCGTCATCCTTGCGCAGGGGCCACGCATGGACATGGGCAGTGCAGTGAATCTTTCGGACTCCTCCTTGCAAATGTGGAGCCATTGCTTTCATTTGCACACATTTTGGCACGGCTGCTGCGCACAAATCTCAATTGCAAATCCCTTTGGCTTTCTTTGGGCCAAGGTGGCATTTGGATAACGGGGAGTTGCCACCATTCCCCGGCATGAAAAGTTTTGCTTAGCAAAGATGGCATTTGGTTAACGGGGCGTTGCCATCATTCCCCGGCAAAAAAGACTTTCCTTTGGGCCTAGGTTGTTTGATAGGCCATCTCTCTAAGTTGGTTGACATACTGATGCCTCTCAGAAAGGTTGGGGTCCAGATTGCTGTGGCGGTCGACAAGAAGTTGAAGGTGAGCAGCCAGTCCATAGAGAAGGTCAGGTTTCAATTCCACTGGTACTGGCTGATGTTGGTTCACCAGATCCAAAATACGCATCACACCACTTTGAAAAACAGCTGCATCGCTCCATTGCTCACTGCGTAAGCAATCGTTCAGCTCATTGCGGAATGTCATGGTGACCTGTGTAAGCTCTGGAGTATCCCCTGGGTTGACTGCTTGGTCATACTCACGATTTTCTTCTTCTCCAGTTTCAGCCACAACCTGATCCATGTCCCTCCATGAACAATCCCTTGATTTTGGGTCCTAACAACATAACGTTGCATACCCATGGTCCTTGCAGCTATCAGGTTTGCACGTGGCGTCTCAGGTCCGTTTCAACTTGGGCCATCTTCTGAAGAGTATACACCGCTGATTACAGAATAGCATATTGCGTGTACAGATGTTCAAAGCTCGTGTAGGCGTCATTTGCCCGTTTGAACACCCAGACCCATCCCCAGAAAGCAAGCACTGTCAAAACCAAAATGCTGCACATGAAAATGAACATCCAGGAATAACCCTCGTTTTGCAAATGATTGGGCTCAATGCTGCATTGGGCGGTGGATCCAAAGATGTCATCTCCATCAAGAGGCATAGCTGTTGCCCCCTGCAAAGGCTCAGGGCCCATGAAAACAATCACTCTCGCAATGTTCTTGGCCAGTGCGTTGATTTGCTTCCACTGGGATACTTTTGAAATTGCACCTCATATGCCTCCTGGCCAATGGTTTGATCACCTTCTGCACGTGCCATACCAATACAATGCAGTGACATCTGAATGGGTTTGCTTGCTAAAGGCTTGGTCCCAGCATTGGCCACATTGCACAATGTGGGTACTTGTCTCAGTTGGACCTTGCCCTCATGAACAACTTGTTGAATCCATAACAGTTTCCCTGACTATGCTTCACCGACCTGGTCTTTGACACATGGCAACTTGCCTTGCAGAAGAAGAGTCAACCAGCAAGTGGTCTTCAACCTGACAGCCAGTGAGGAATTCAATGCAACGGCGTAAATAGATTCCATCACAAAGCGCAGAAATCATGGAGTGCAATTCACTCTCACAGCAGATCAGGCTCACCACACGTTGCGTTCTGCTGCTTGCAAAAGGAAATCCACCATTCAAATGAACTCTACAGTTTGTTGATCGTCGATGTTGTTTGTTCCACTCCAGTCTGAATCACTGAATGTTTCAATCACTCAGAAACGATCAGAGCCTTTCCATTTTCCTTGACCTCCAATTGGCTTTTCCAAAACTATGCAAAAGTCACTTGCTGTTTTCAAATAAACAATCACCTTTCGAAGCCTGGAGATTGCTGTCAAAGTTGGGCGGCTCATAGAACTTCTGAGTTCTTTGACGACAAAAAAGTAGGTCTCGGCGGTCTCTTGCAAGGTAAAGGAGGATACCCATCACATTACGAAAAGCGTGGGCATCACGTTGACCAACTTCTTCACTGACATCAACTGTTTGGATTGAGGGATTGAGGCGTCACAGGCAATTGTTTCGGGTCTGGCTTTTCCAAAGTTCTCCTCAAACAAAACAATCGCCTTTGAAGCTTTTGTACCTGGATAAGACACAGGCCTGATTCCAGTCTTTTGATACTGAGGAGGTACACACATTAGTCTCCAGAATCACAATATTTTCTGAGGATTGAATTGGATTCAATGAGCTCTCCCCTGCCCCTAACGCCAATGTTGACACATATATAAGCAGCCATGTCTGAACCAACAAATTGAGAAGGCCGGCGGAGTAATTCCAAGAGGCGTCCACATGCTTCAGCCAATAGAGAAGATGTGGAGTAAATATGGAGTAGACCATCCGCGGAGTAAAAAATGCAGAAATATATGGCAGGGCCAATACAAAATGCGTGGGGTAATTTCGGCCCGTTTTAAGAATACACTGTTATTTATGGTGGACTAGAATTACTCCACGGCCAGTTCAAGCAGGAAGAAACACACACAGACACACCAGGCGTTAAGAGTCTACGGGGGTGAAGGGGTTGGACGCCGTACTACTCCCTGACATTTCATAGCTGAGCCTTCACGCTTGGGTTCTGCCACTTCTGCAACTTTTGAAATGTCGGCAGCATTCGGCCTGGCAGGGCATTGTCAACCTTCAGGTGACCTGTAACATCATCATATGGTCTCTTCTACCTGCGTATGAAGCTGCAAGTGCCCAGTGTCTCAACTCTAAATGTAGGAAGGCTTCCACACTTGAAAAGACGTGAAAAATCGAACGCGCCGGTGCGGGATCTATCTAAGAGGCCTCCCGTTTGCACAACATCCAACATTGAAATTCTGGGGCAAGGCGAGACACATCGAATAAAGATGAAATCTAAAGCCAGCAGCCAGACTACAGACACAGTAGTTGCTGAGTGGCAAACTTCCTGTGAGACACATGGACCTGCCATTCTCTCTCAAACATTGAGGTCTGTACTAAAGCTTCCGGCAACATAAGAAAGCATCAACCCAACGGGAAAAGACTCGAGAAAAGCACGTTGGCTGCCAGTACTCTAGCATGCTGCTTTTTCATATGTATAAACCCCGAACAAACTCAGAATACGCGTCCAATCAGACAGTTTACAATGGCAGGAACACTTCAAGTTCTAAAGCTCTGGCATGCTGGTTTTTCATATGTACAAACCTCAAGCAAACCATGTTCAAACCTCAAGTCTATGGGGCCGGACCATGCCATCAGGTGCAACAGGATTTAAAGGAAAGTTCAATTAATTTCTTTTTTTGCGCGCGGCAACTGTAGATTTCCTCCGCTGCCTAGAATTGAAGTTTGAAAGGGGGTTGTACATATGAAAAAACAACAGATCGAAGATGTGGTCATGGCATGGCTTTCTCCAATAGAATGCGGGGCACAGAGATGTTTTCAAAGTATGTCTGGAGCTTGTACATATGAAAACACAGCACATCGAAGGTGTCACCAAGAAAGTGCTCATTCCTCAATGAAATGAGCTGCGCGCAGACATTAACAAGGTTTGTTTGAGGTTTGTACATATGAAAATACAGCAGAAGGAAGAGGAACAAAGCGTTGCAAACAAACGGACGGGTAAAGAATAGATGATCAAGACATACGGGAAGCGAGGTGTATGCAAATTCGCCTACATGGAATTTCCCGGTGCAAGCATGCGACTCCAACTACATAACCTTGAAGCAAATCCAAATCATTGATACGCTTGTCGCCAAATTTCGTAAAGCCCATAATGCCACGCCACGGCATGACACTTTCAAGACACCAGGACAAGCTTCTCCAAACCCCAGCAACTTTGGAGACACTTGGAAGTACCTCTGCAGTTCCGTTGCATCGTCTTGAAGCCTGGAAGGCAGCATGTGTCAACTCATGGATACACCGTCATGGAGCAGCCTGTGGCAAGGGATTTGTTTCAGAGCTTTGTTGCCGGAATCATGCTTGTAGAACCACAGCAGAGCAGCGACAACTCACTCTGCTCGCATCCTGCCGCTTCCAACACAAGCCAAGCGGGAATTATCTACCACAAACTCCAAAAAAGACAAGTTTTGGCTCCAAACTCGAAGCCAAAGTTTGGTCCCAAAAATGAAGCCATTTTTGGCTTCGCCTAATGAAACAATAGAAGCGGCCTTCCAGAAATTGAAGCTAAAAATGGCTTCCGTCAAAAGAAACACAAACGGTCCAAAACGAAAAGAAATGCCGCGGCGCCAAAAAAAGATTTCCCAATGAGTGTGCCCAGCAACCCTTTTACAGCTCGCATAACCGAGCCGTGTGTCTAGCATAAAGTTCCATTCTTCAAACAGCGAAGCACGTAACTCTTTTCATGCGTCATCATGCCAGAAGTAAAAATCATACACCGGTTTTTTCTATGCCATGTTGGCACTGTATTCTTCTTCAAAAACGTGATCTCACTTCCAATGCCCTCTAGCAGTGAATGGCTTATGCTGTAGTGCTCTCTGAGCTTCTTCAAAAACACTTATTCCAATTAGAAAACGCAACTGTGTTCGGACGCGCGTTCGTGAATTCTTGCAAAATTCGAAAACAAAAAAAACACTAAAAATTTCAAAAGCTGTGATTGCACGAAAAAGAGCTGAAGCTCGAACTGACAAAGCACACACTTTTCAACCAACGCAGTTGTGGATCATTCGGTCTGCCTGTGCTCTTAGGCTGTGGGCTAGGCATATACAAGAACCAAACTTAAAAGGGGGAAAAAACGCAAATTTTGGGTGCGTCATCTACGTGCACAAATAGACGAATGGTCCCACTACAACCCTCCCTTAAACCAAAATGGTTCACACAGAAGATAAAAATTCATTGTGTCTTTTTTTTTTGTCCGGAGTCTGGCCGTTTACGCTCTGAGGCACGGTCCTTTGAACTCCAGTCTTGCTCACGGACCAGCAGGTATTTGAACCACCACCGGCAATCTGTCAGCGACACAAGAGTGACGCCATACCAACTGAGCCATGAAGCCGACTATAAAAATTGGTTATGTCCCTTTACATGATAAAAAGGTGGAGACACTGAGGCACCAATGTGTATAACAAGGTGTACTCAAAACTACCGAGACCATAAATACTATACTGTTCAAATTTAAAACGTTTTGAAAAACGTTCGAGTTTGTTTGACATGCGTCACAACGATTCTGCAAGTTCACTTGGCAAAACACCAGTTTGGGAAAAAGATTTGTATCCTGCTTCCAGGAGGAGTCCCAACTTATTCCAATCAAGAAAACGCAACTGTGTTCGGACGCACGTTCGTAAATTCTTGCATCGAAAACAAAAAATCGCTGAAAATTTCACCAAAGTCGTGAATGCAAAAACAGCTGAAGCTCGAACTGACAAAGCCCACACTTTTTCAACCAACGCTGTTCTGGGTCATCCGGTGTGCCCGTGCTCTCCCCTTTTTGAAGATGCACGCGGTTAGCAGGAGAGGTTCTCCAGAATTTTCTTCCAGTCTTGAGCTACCCAAAAGCGTAGCTCTGAAACCACTCCATGCGTTTTCTCAAAGTTCGGCCTGTTTGGGCTGCACAGTCTTGCTGGTCAAAACTTCTTTAGACTTCCCAGCACCTTTCTCACCTTGGCCGCAAAACGTTCATGCCATAGGGCTGGAGGAGGCAAATCGTAGCACACGAAGACCCTTGTTCCTTCTGCCAAAGCCATCACTTACCGCTTCTCAGCGCTTGGATCTGCTCTTTCGCTCTTTTCTTTTTCCGTCCAGCATCAGTGAACCCAACCGTAGTGCTGGCATAGGGGACCGGCTACACAGTCCTGGATGGCAGTCACAATGCCGAAAACCAATCACACATACAGAACAAAAACAAAACTGCTTTTTCGCTCTTTTCAACCTCTGACACTTGCTCGGCCTCCACGGTGGGGGAAAGTGAACTCTCTGGAGGGGAATGAAGAGTACTATTCCCTTGATGAGTTCGGCGTCGACACGGTAGAGGGCCGATGGGCACACTGCAGGTTCCTGCACCGTGGACGTCCGTAAGATCAGATGCTTTCGTTGTGGGAAGGTAGGACATGTCAGTTACAATTGCCCTGTACGTGAAGAATGGGAACGGAATGTGTGCGAAAACAAAGCTGTAGCAATCTTGAACAAGATACAAGAAGGCAAAAACGGCTCATCAAGATGGAGGAGAAATGCTCATTAAGCCGTTCGCAGAAGCCAATCTTTAGTAGATGACCCCGATGCCTTTATGCTCGAAATTAGGAAGATCATTCAAAATAAACATGCGCACCCTGTTATCGCAATGCTCCAACATGATGTACTGGGGTCCCCAGTACGTGACTTGTCCCCTTCAGAATGCGCCACTGCCTCATCAAAAGGCCAAAGCAGTCACACTGTAATGACGAATCCCACACAGCCTCAAACGCAATTTCAAAGGTCCCGATATACGTACTGCCGTCAACGTGGGATACCCATGACGGTCCAACATCCTGCCCAAGCCCATCCTCCACGTGCCTTCCGGCATGGGATACCCATGGCTGGTTTGTACTGTGCGCTCCTGGCCAACATTGCATTCAGTGTAAGTTAGAAGTGGCCTTCACAACATAAAGGACTAAGTTGTAAGAAGTTGTAACTAGGAAGAGGTGGGGATCCTTCGCTAACACTGTGGGGGGTGAGGGAGGGAAGGGGTAGCAGTGGCTAGAGTAGATGATGTCAAAGTACATCCGCGCCATGGCACTTGGAGTTCCTCATTCAGCACTTGCTAGCATGATGAAACAGCACTGTCTTCGAGAGTTAGACCATACAGCCACTTTACAGACCGCGGACCATCTCCCTGTCTCATCTTATTTGCTTGATAGCTTGCAATGGAAGAGGCTGCTGTCAACCGTTTGGCAACATCGATTACTCGATTGACACTGAGCCAAGTCACTACAGACAAGATTCGTGCCTACATTCGTTCTACCGTCAACGTCGGATACCCACGGCTGACGGTCCAACATCCTTTTTTTTCCATCCAACGCCTCTTGGCTTTCGCCAGGTCGTCAACACGTCCAGTTGCATGTTGCACAGAACCGGTAAATTAGCTAATTAATGCATACGCATAGCCGCCATCTGTTGGTGGCCACAAAAGTGAAGTACTGTCGAGGTCCCTCTATCCCAGCCATGTTTTGAGCACTTTTTTCGGCCCTGTTTTAGGGGCCATGGTGAAGCAGGTTTGTTGGCATTCGAGGCGCTCCGATGCTCACCGAGGCCTGCCCGAGGCCACGGACGCAAAACGTAATGGCACGAGGACAAAGCGAGGCTCACGGGGACTCGAATCTATATAATACACGTCAAGACTAAATGATCTGAAACCAAAAAACGCTGGCGATGATCACCAGCCAAGATATCCATTGCTTTCATGCAAGCCTGCAGTCCAAAATGAGGACACATGCCCCGTGTGGGACCTTAACTTCAAGGCCATGCAGATTTTCGTCCCTCGATATGTTCCGTCTCTCTTGCGAAATAAAGAACATACCATGTGGCCGCCATGGCCTGACCTCCATGTGATCCTGCATTTTTTCTCCCGATAGTTTTTGCGCGGGCAGCGCAGAACCCCCACACCCCCGGCGGCAATGCTGCTGTGGAACGCTGTAAAGAAGCATATGACAGCTTCAGTCCATCTCACACTGACGCAGCATTGCCGCTGGGGAGCGGGGCGTATTCAACAGATCTCTTAAAGCGGCAGGCCCAATATTTCAAAAGCTTAAGCCCGTGGCAGGGCGCAGTACTTTGGCAGCTAACAACCCCGTCGCAGGCACAATATTTCAGAAGCAAACATGGCCACATCACAGCTTAAACCCGTGGCAAGCGCAGCATTTCAGAAGTAAACAACCACACATCTCAACCTGTGGCAAATATTGCAAACAAACATGGCCACCTCACAACTTAAACCCTGACAACTGCGGTACTTGACAAACAAACATGGCCACCTCACAGCTTAACCTGGACAGCTTAAACGCTGGCAGGCGCAGTAATTCAGAAGCTAACATGGCCACTACACAGCGTAAACCCTGGCAGGGGCAGTTTTTGACAAGCAAACATGGCCACCTCACAGCTTAGCCCGTGGCAAGTATTTGACAAACAAACGTGGCCACCTCACAGCTTCAGCCGCAGCAGGGTTTAAGCTGTGGGGTGGCCATGTTTCCTTTTGAAATACTGCGCCTGCCAAGGTTTGTGCACAGAAACCTGCCGTGTAGTGCCACAACTGGCGGCACTACACGCTCACCCTCTGTGATTTTGGCGCGACACAGAGCGCAAATACTGCGCCTGCCAGCAAAATCGGCACTAAACGCTTCGCACTGTGGTAAAACAGCGATTTTTAGATGCGACCATTTGGGCGTGTAGTACCCCACTAAACGCTCCGCGCTGTGGCCGGAAAGATATTTTCGCTGTTTCCTGGCGTTCGGTTGTAATTATTTTTTAACGATCAATATAGTTTAGAAAAAAGAGCCACTACACGCTACACGCTGGACCTCTTTTGCTTGTTTTTTCCACGGTAAAAGGCGTGTAGTGCCACAACTGTCGTACTAAACGCTCACCCTCTGTAGGTTCAGTCTCACACACGCGTAAATACCGCACCTGCCACCAAAATCTGCACTAAACGCTGTCAGTTTTCACACCGTGACTGCCAGAAGTATTGCACATGCCAAGCAAATCAAACCCGCAGGGGCGACAGCAAAGTTAGCACAAAACAGCGCGCTTTCTGCAAGACGGGAAAAAGGCATTTGCATCCTCTGTTGCAACTCCGGTTCTCGACCATGCGAACTTGGAGCAAAACAAATAATCTTTCAGGATGAGCCTGGCGGCAGGCTTCAAAGCAGGCTTCGAGGCAGCCTCGAGGCTATAGAAATTACAACAAAACAAAAAATGTAAGGATGAGGGAGAATTTTCGAGGCAAGCCTCGACAGCTGAAATTGGAGCAAATGCACATGAATGTCTATATTTTTAAACAGGCTTCACCTTCATTGAAAGGCCCGTTGCAACTTTACGCTTTACATGGGCCAATGCTCCTTTTTGTTGACCGTCTTGGCTTTTCGCTGTCCCCTCTCGGTCTATTCCCAAATTGACAGTGGGTGCGGGATAAAAATTGTAGCTGTGTTCGTATCAGCAAAAAATACACTTTCTAGGCACCAACCCACCAACCCAGATCCAGGAAGTGTGTCAACGACATCTGTCCAAAACAAACAGCCACCTGCACCAAATGCAAGCAACCAAAACAATCAGTCCACGCAGACAGGAATCAAGCAATTCAGCAGCCCCAAACGAACGACAACAAGTGTAGAAAAAGCGCCGTGCACAGATCTGCGGTCAGATCTAACGCTTCATCCAAAATTCCTACAGAACTACGCAGGCGGACGCGTACGTCAACCACGCACACCAAACACAAGCGCAGAGCGTAAATTCCCAAAACTAATTAAACTGAAGCAATACCGTGTCAAAAGGAATGTTTCTCCCTCGACTCCCACATGCTGACGTCAAGCTCCTTCTTTTCGCTCCAGACGCAACACGATCAGTCGCGGGGAAACACAAACACAACAAACAAACACGAAACCAACAAAAGGGAAAGAACAGAGAGGTGTTCGTGTTCCCTGTGTCGGTTTGTTTTATGTCAAGTTATGTGACACAGCAGCTCTTGTTCATTAAATGAACTTCTGACACCAGTCCTTCGAGCCGATGTCTCAACTGGTAAACTCGATTCCAGGTTTCCAGTTAACAAACCTCAAGTTCTTCAAATAAAGGTTTGTTGAAACTATTCCAGCTGCTAGAAGTCTACAAAACTCAATTTCACTAGATGAATTCAAAATCATCGAAACACTTCCAAAAGTTCTCAAATCAAACTGGTTCTCATCCAAACGTGAATAACCAGCTCACTAGTCATAAGCTGACTAACTTCTCAAGAACGAAGTGATTCACACAAGGTGTCTGTACAACCTTCTTCTGGATACAAACATAGTCAGAACACAAAGTTCTTTCTCCAAATCAGTCTTCCACATAGAGATAGCATCTCACAGCTTCCAACCTCAATGTAGAATAGAATGTTCTGTTCGACATTGTCAATGTAGGTCAGCCAAATACAGTTGTATCGCTGAAGTCTTTCGACCACTGTAATAGCCAATCCACAATGTAGACACGACTTTGGTCTCAAAGCAATGTCGTCCTCATAGAACGATAAAAATGCACACCATAAGATCAAGTGTACGATCCATAGGTCAAGATGACGATGATGTAGGTATTGTCCTCACAATACCGAAACATCTCATCACAAAACTCTCAGACAAATAAGATGCCCAAATATGGCCATTGTCTTCACAATGCCAATGCATCTCAAGGTCCAAACTCAAAGTATGGTAGGTTCTCTCCATCAGATATTTCCAGCTAGCTTAAACTCTTCTCCAAGAGTTTCTAGCTGTGTTCTCATCACTTGGAGAGAATAAGCTTCTCAGCGTCGAAGACACAATAAGCAATCTCAATGTCAAACCAATGTAGGTATCTTCAGCTCAAGCAATAAGCTGTACCAGACTCAAGTCGAATCCAGAATAAGATGTAGAACTGATCAATATACCACAATCACTGGTCAACACTGATCAATGACATCATCCTGATGTCAGAAATGATAAGTCCGAAGACCAATAGAATATTGTGATACAGGATGGTCACATACAAGATTCCTTCCGCAATAAGTAGAGTGTTCTCTACCAATCTTCTATGATGCGATGAACTCTTGCAGTAGCCTTCCACGTATCTTCTGTGCACACACTATACAACCATAATGAATGGCATGTCGCTTCACCCTAACCCAAAGGGTGCTCCCACAGGGTGTCAAATTTCCATACCCCCTTTCGACATGACATCTCATCCACTCACATCACTGTCAGGCGCGGATACCATTCGAATATCCGCAGAAAAATGTTCACGTTCCAGATCATATCCATGATCAAAAGATATCCAAAGAAGAACACGTCTTCCAAAACACAATGTAGATGATGAAGCATCATCCAAAATCTCATCTCGTTCGACTCATGCACAATATCGTAGCTTCCAAATTCAAAATCTTCTCTGTTGCGAAAACCAGATATAAGAATACCAGACTCAGTCCAAAGACTTCTAAAGTCTTTCCAGTACTAAGCTCGTCTTCCAAAATCCGGTTCCTCGGATAAACCATGGCGTCAATAACGATATATCTACGGTGCTGTTGTTTTCCTACAACAAACGCAACAACAACAACAGAACAAAACAAAACAAACAAACACACACACACGAGGTCCAAGACGAAACCTAACGTCGCACGATCGGAGTCAACGCGAAAACAAAGGCCAACTGTTTCAGCTAATCCGCACCTTCGTGAAGAAGGTAGGCGTATGAAAAGAAAACGCAAGTGAAATAATATCACTCATGCAACTCATCTCAAATTCAAAGCAAGTGAAGTACAGTTCGCAGTCACTGCACAACAAATTCAAAATGTTCTGAATGAAAATCTCTCACAGTCAGGGTCAGGACTAGCTAAGATTGGCACAGAATGAGGAAGCGGTGAGGGACATTTTGGAAAAACATCTCTCACAGCTTCATCATCGCATAGATCGCCGTCCCCCTTTCAACGTCTGATCCATCCTAAAGATCTCGGAGGTGTGTTATGTCTTGTTTGAGTCTATATCATGACATGAGGGTGCGATATGTCTACAATCATGGCATCAGATTCCCCGGAAGATTTTCCTTTTCTTAAACTCAGATTCCGCCTGAGTTTCTTCCCAGGTTCTCATCATGTGCCATGACAACATAATCATACCAAATATTTGTGAAAACACTCACAGCATCAAGTTCCATGTTCCAAGCAACAAAAACTCAAGACATGAAAAATACCGCAATCAAGCCAAACAAAAACAACTTCAACTTTTCTTCATGATGTCTCCCTCAGATCCGTCAGCAACTCCAAGTTCTGAATGCCTTCAAGAACGTTGCTCTCGCTATCGTCATTGAGAGACATATGACAACAAAACGAACCTCAAAAAAACCAATATGCAGACAAAATTGTGTCTACTGCGTCAATCAGCGTGTCTCGCCCCCTTTTAAACTCAAGCTTGGTACCGGTGTTCAGCCATATCGTCCTTTCTGAAAACAACAAGTGAACCTCGAGTTGACAAAATCAACTATTCTCTTGTCGTCACACCAGGCGAATTCCGGTGCCTTTGGCACTCTGCTTAGGTATAGATATCAGGGGTATTCCCGCGTCCCCTGAATCTGCATATACCCGAGAGGGGAGAACGCTGCCGTCCCCGTCAAAGGATCGTGACGTGGTGTGGGTGAAACAGATCTGATACGCCCCGTGACTTCCTCGATCACCTGAGAAGGTGGTGATTTGATGTCTTTCACCTCAAGAGCCATGGGATAGCTCATTGGGACTTCGCCCATCCTTGCCGGGCTATAACCCGCGAACTTCACCGTCGGCAACGTCGGCGGTGCTGGGATCACAGGTCTTGGTGGCACTGCCGGTGGAGGCGGGAGTTGCCCTGAGCTCAAACTCGAGCCAGGTGCCGGCGTCATAGGTGCCAATGGTGGACTGCTCTGTGACATGCCAGGATGTCCCATGGGTGGCTGCGGAGGATCATATGCTGGAGCTGCCTCTGGCGGCGGTGTCCCCTTTTCAATCCTCTCAGCAACCAGCTTCATATTTTCTTGTAGCTTGTCCATTGATTCGTAGAGCTGGGTCATCACATCCTGCAAGGATTGGTCGCGCTCCATGCGGCCCTTCTTGTTATCCTTGAGCACGTCCTTCATCGAGACGTCCAGCGACCACTCCAGGTGCTTTTTCAATTTGTTAAATTCACCCACGACTGCACCCACTCTGCTGGTGTTGTGGTTCACACCAGCAGCCAATGATTCTGATGCCCGTGCCATGTTGTTGACTGCCTCTCCCACGATCTCTAGGCTTCTGCAAAGGTCCTGCTGAAGAGTATGTGTACTCTTGATGAGGGTCTCAAGTTTGTCCGTCGACCCTTTTAGCGCAGCGACCATCGAAGTGATTCCCACGGCCAAGTCCGTGGTAGAGCTCAACAGGTCTGTGGCATCACCATGATCAAGTGGTCCATGCATTCTCAACCTTGGGGATCTCGATCTATCGTCATCTTTTCCAGCATCTCCTTCCTCTTTGTCTTCCTTGTCATCTCCATGCATACGGGCAGTGTCCTGCTCTTTCTCTTTCTCTGAATCCGTCTCAGCATTTCCTGCCTGTGCCGTCAACGGTGGATTCTCAGACAAGGGAAGCTCTCCCTCTGCTGTTGGAACTGCCGGGGCTGCTGGAGCTGGCACGTTCGCTGCCATGAATCGTTCGAGTCTCCTAGACAAGGCCTGATGCACTCGCTGAGATAAGCCGGGGCCCAAATACAGCTTGGGCATAATCTGCAATCAAACTCGACAATCCCTCTAATGACCCTGCAGAGTGCAACTCAACCATTTCATGCCATGCCAAGCCCAAACTCTCTATTATTCATCCTAAGGTGCGTGACGCACACCTTAACAGATGAATCACACTTCCGACAAAGATCACTCACTACTACCCCAAGATGCATGCCACACATCTTGACAGGTAATATGTGATCGACCAAATTTCAATGTCTCAGACAAAAACAAAAATAATGCAAACTTGTGGCAACCGCAAACTCAATCCAAATCCAACTGCCAGTGCATGCACAACCCTTCACAAAACTGCAAAGCAGATCACCGTGGTTTCCGTGCACATGAAACCCATAGACATGTCATGCAGCAAAAATGAAAACTCATGCAAAGCTCGTGACAGCTGACAGAGAACTACTCACACTGAGTTCCACAAGTCCAAGTTCCGTCCAGTCCGAAATCGTCCAAAACTTTGAAGTTCCAAGACATCCCAAAATTGTCATTTCACTCCAATCTCAGCTTGACAGCTCTTTCACCACAGCTTTTGCATCTCTCCTCGCATCTGGCGTCGGCTTCCAAGCCTAGCATTACCACCCGGCCTGGGACCATTCCAAAACCTATACATTAGGAGGATATTTCCTCTGTACTCAGACGATCTGGTGAGCGTCCGCGGCAAACTTGTATAATAAGTTGCCATTCTGGTCAAACTCCATAGCTTTCATCGTACCCTGCCAACGGTATTCGTTGGGCTTATATTTCAAAAGAATCCCTGCCTCGGCCTTCTGGAGATAGCCAATGGCGGTCAGTTCGACCTCAACAAGGACATAGTCCTTGGCACAAAACTCACCCTTGGGACCTTCCGGTGTCCAATCATTGAAGTACTGCGCACGCTCAACGGCAGCAACCGGGTCTTTTCGTAGTCCAAACCTTTTAGAATATTCGTCAGGCTGAATCTCCTTGCCATTGTTCAAGTCCTCAAACTGCTTCGGAGTCAGAGCCAACCAAAGACGAATGGATTCCATTGCCATTAAAGCGATCGTGAGGACAGCTGAAATGCAAAAACACTGAGCCAAAGTTGTCTTATAATAAAACAGCAAAAATGGAATGAAACCTCTACAAACATGAGAAGTCCAGACAAAATGTCGCGTCAAGTCCAGCATAATAGACAGCTCCATACTTCGTCTCTCACTTAGACAGTATGTCGAGCCACAAACTGACATCACATTTACATTCATTTCAGTCAGTTTCACGTTTTGGAACCTATGCAAGTCGTAATCGCCCCTGCCGTCCAGTTCCCTTTGTCTCTTTCTCTCTTACTTAATCTGTTCTCTGAGCCTATGCACGTCTGCACTCTAGCTCATGTGTGAACCTTGCAACGTCTTGCAATCTGGTCCACGCTTTGACTTTCTACAACTTTTCGTTTCTTTTCGGAACCTATGCAAGTCGTAATCGCCCCTGCCGTCCAGTTCCCTATGGACCTATGCAGCGCCTCTGCCATCCAGCCCATTTCTTTTCTTTCGTTGTAAGTCAAAACTCTTCAATTCAAAAGAAAACTGCAAATCTCAAATCCCAGATTCCCTCTCTTGCTTTTCACTCTGAGCAACACGCAAACGCACAAACTGCACTACCGTTCTACTTCCTCTCTCAGGATCCTCTGCAACGCTCCAATGCTGTAAATCTCGTGAAACTCCATGCCAGCCTTCTGGTAGTACAAGATGTCCACTCAACATGGCCCAAGGTTCGCAAAGGAAACCCTCCAGGGTCGACTAACATCACAAGCATCTTGTTCTCAACTACATTTCTACCAAATGAAGTGCCATAACCAACGTAGGCAAACCACACTGGCAATCATCGCTATAAAGACCATAGAGCTCGTCTCACAGTCAAAAGTGGCTTGCAGAAATCTCCGTGCTCGTCCATCCATCTAGAGAGGTACGGTACGATTGCTCTAAGCCAAAAGGGAATACTTGCATTCAAGTTGTCTTCACATAAAGTCCAGTCAGTCTGACAACAACTCCAGAGTACCTACCTGTCTCAAGGTTCAATGTGCTTTCTCTGCATCTGTCCCAGGTTTCACAAACGACTGCAACAATCCAAGTAACGTAAGTCATACCTGACCTGCCTGCAACACTGCAAACTGTTCAGATTCCAGTCAAAAACATGAAAACAAACTCACAACACAGTTTCCTGTTTCGTTTCAAAATCCAGTTCAAAGCAGCTTCCACTACCTACACAGTTCAGGTCGTTTCCAATGACTCACTGCATGTCCCAATCAAACGCAATCACAACTGCAGTTCAAACCAACATCCTTAGTTACCTGATGCATCTGAGAAATCAAATCAACGTTCCCAAACAGGCAAACAACGTTCACTCTCACTCTGTTGTCAACCAACAATCTTAACACCAAGTTCCACTGTGCCTTCAGTGCCATGACGGTTCCTATATCTCTCTCTCAGCACTCCAGTACCTACACTGCCAGGCAAACAACAATGCTTCAGGCTCCAATCTCAAGGTCACCTGTCAGTGCAAACGTCCGTCAAGCTCCACTGTTCCTGCACACTACTGAACCTCAGGTGTTCAATTATTCACGCATTACATCACAAATGTGGCAACTAAACCAAGGTCACTGACAAAGCAAACTCGACCCTCCGTGGTTCTCATGCCAACGTTTCTCAACTCTGTGACAACTAAACCAAGGTCACCAACCCTCCGTGGTTCTCATGCCAAACTTTCTCAACTCTGTGGCAACTAAACCAAGGTCACTGACCCTCCGTGGTTCTCATGTCAAACTTTCTCAACTCTGTGGCAACTAAACCAAGGTCACCAACCCTCCGTGGTTCTCATGCCAAACTTTCTCAACTCTGTGGCAACTAAACCAAGGCTACTGACCCTCCGTGGTTCTCATGCCAAACTTACTTTCTTTCTCCAACTGTCATCTCCAGGCATGACGCCAGGCTCAGTAGCACCACGCACTGTGCACTCCGTGCGTCCAGGATCAACTACAACCTGACCAACCTGTCGAGATGTAACTCTTTCTTACTTTTCTAATATGGACCTATGCAGCACCCTGCCGTCCAGTCCACTTTCTTTCTAACTCTTTCCAGTGCTTTCTAGTGATTCTCCAGGCACTCTCTCTCTCTCTTTGCCAAAATCACCAAGCTTCCTAGTTTCCTAGTGACTCTCCAGGCTCTCTCTCTCTCTTTCTCTTGCCAAAGTCACCAAACTCCTTACACAACCAAATCACACATGCAACGCAACTGCAACTTACTCTCACATGCAGCTCAGTCGTTGTCACCCATTTTCCACGCTTACCACTACTACCAGGAACCCTATCTATCGTCTACATCTGGCAAATCTATCACACAGCAATGGGTCACAGGTATTTCAACCTTGCAATGACCTCTGATATCTGCCTAAGATATGCTCACGCATCTCACAAATCTGCCTTTGCATTTCGATCTCCAATTCCACGAGATGGTCACGGAACATTGACATGATGTCTCGTTGGTTCGCATTCAAACGAACATCTTCAAGCAAAGGTAAAAGCCATTCCATGAGAACAAGCATAGTCTGTATCATCCGAAATATACTCGTCACCTTCTCCAATCCGACAATCCAGTCAATATACTGTTCCTCCATTGCTTCACGTAATGGTCGGTTCTCACGGCGGTTGTCCATTCCTAGTACAAATGATATGGCGACACTTTTCTCTTGAGCTCAAACGCCTCGGTTCC
The DNA here is from genome assembly GCA_947184155.2 of Cladocopium goreaui. Classification (NCBI taxonomy): domain Eukaryota; class Dinophyceae; order Suessiales; family Symbiodiniaceae; genus Cladocopium; species Cladocopium goreaui. The sequence continues at coordinate 67,570 of CAMXCT020005335.1, read as the reverse complement.
ACTCACACTCCAGTGGTTTCTCAACTTTTACTTCCAAAGGCTTCTAGGCCAGTTGTCGGAGTCTCTACTGTCCAAACACACCACTTGTGTCTCCAGGACCTACTCCCAACCTCAGCCTATTGAGATACTCTCAATGCTCATCTCCAGGTAGGCTGTCGGAGTCTTCACTGTCCAAACACCTCACTTGTGTCTCCAGGACTTACTCCCAACCTCAGCCTGTCGAGATATCCTAAGCATTCCAAAACCATGTCATCTCCGGCAATCAATTGACAAGTCACCTTCAACCAATGACCTCACAGCCAACATGCCAAAAAGTGAAACAAAAACACATCATCTGAATCAAGAATACTCAAGCTCTTCGATGCCCTTGACTTTACATCAGCAATGTACCAACCTAGTGATCACTTCAGAACCTTAGTACAAGCTCAACACAGATCCCTGCAGAAGATCCAGGAGCTCAATACAAACGATCTCAGCTTCACCTTAGATGGCGTCCTTAGCACACTGCAACAAGGGTCAGCGGAGAATGGTGTGGGTAGCTCCGTAGAGCTCCGCTACCATGTAGAAAAAGCGCCGTGCACAGATCTGCGGTCAGATCCAACGCTTCATCCAAAATTCCTACAGAACTACGCAGGCGGACGCGTACGTCAACCACGCACACCAAACACAAGCGCAGAGCGTAAATTCCCAAAACTAATTAAACTAAAGCAATACCGTGTCAAAAGAATTGTTTCACCCTCGACTCCCACATGCTGACGTCAAGCTCCTTCTTTTCGCTCCAGACGCAACACGATCAGTCGCGGGGAAACACAAACACAACAAACAAAAACGAAACCAACAAAAGGAAAAGAACAGAGAGGTGTTCGCGTTCCCTGTGTCGGTTTGTTTTATGTCAAGTTATGTGACACAGCAGCTCTTGTTCATTAAATGAACTTCTGACACCAGTCCTTCGAGCCGATGTCTCAACTGGTAAACTCGATTCCAGGTTTTCCAGTTAACAAACCTCAAGTTCTTCAAATAAAGGTTTGTTGAAACTATTCCAGCTGCTAGAAGTCTACAAAACTCAATTTCACTAGATGAATTCAAAATCATCGAAACACTTCCAAAAGTTCTCAAATCAAACTGGTTCTCATCCAAACGTGAATAACCAGCTCATTAGTCATAAGCTGACTAACTTCTCAAGAACGAAGTGATTCACACAAGGTGTCTGTACAACCTTCTTCTGGATACAAACATAGACAGAACACAAAGTTCTTTCTCCAAATCAGTCTTCCACATAGAGATAGCATCTCACAGCTTCCAACCTCAATGTAGAATAGAATGTTCTGTTCTACATTGTCAATGTAGGTCAGCCAAATACAGTTGTATCGCTGAAGTCTTTCGACCACTGTAATAGCCAATCCACAATGTAGACACGACTTTGGTCTCAAAGCAATGTCGTCCTCATAGAACGATAAAAATGCACACCATAAGATCAAGTGTACGATCCATAGGTCAAGATGACGATGATGTAGGTATTGTCCTCACAATACCGAAACATCTCATCACAAAACTCTCAGACAAATAAGATGCCCAAATATGGCCATTGTCTTCACAATGCCAATGCATCTCAAGGTCCAAACTCAAAGTATGGTAGGTTCTCTCCATCAGATATTTCCAGCTAGCTTAAACTCTTCTCCAAGAGTTTCTAGCTGTGTTCTCATCACTTGGAGAGAATAAGCTTCTCAGCGTCGAAGACACAATAAGCAATCTCAATGTCAAACCAATGTAGGTATCTTCAGCTCAAGCAATAAGCTGTACCAGACTCAAGTCGAATCCAGAATAAGATGTAGAACTGATCAATATACCACAATCACTGGTCAACACTGATCAATGACATCATCCTGATGTCAGAAATGATAAGTCCGAAGACCAATAGAATATTGTGATACAGGATGGTCACATACAAGATTCCTTCCGCAATAAGTAGAGTGTTCTCTACCAATCTTCTATGATGCGATGAACTCTTGCAGTAGCCTTCCACGTATCTTCTGTGCACACACTATACAACCATAATGAATGGCATGTCGCTTCACCCTAACCCAAAGGGTGCTCCCACAGGGTGTCAAATTTCCATAACAAGACATTCAGCAGCCAAAGACTTTAGTGTTTGGCGACAAGCCTCCTTTCATCATGGCCCCGAAAACGGGATCCAAAAAACTAGTAGAGACGCACAGAGAGAAAAAGCATGTGTTAACACTTACGCTCATGCTAGTGCGTCGCAAATCCGCTTGCAAAACATTTGCGGGCAGCAGCAAATACCTTCTTTGTGCGTCCCAAGGCCGTTACTGTACAAGAAACAAATTGGGACGCACAGAGGAAAAAAGCATATGTTAACACTTACGCTCATGCTAGTGCGTCGCAAATCTGCTTGCAAAACATCTGCAGGCAGCAGCAAAATTTTCCGATGGCTGGCTCCACTTTTGGGTCCAAATCTGGACCCAAAACCGGGTCCAGGCAAGACTTGAATTGAAAGAAGGAAGAAAATGTGATCCAATTCTGGACCCCATTTTGGGGTCCATATTTGGACCCAAAAAAGGGGTCAGCCATTAATTTCGTTGCTGTCCGCAAATATTTTGTAAGCAGATTTGCGACCCTGCAAGTAAACTGGTGGAGGACCGATACATAGTCCTATGTACTGTCACGTTCATCAGAAAACAAACAAAAAAGCACCGAGAAACAACACAACAAAACACCAAACCAAAAACCAACACACACAAAAAGCAAACACCAACACAAACCACCAAGCAGTGACGTGACAGTTACCAGTTATGGGTGAAAAAGATCAATTGAGGCAAGAGGTGATAGCTTAGTATCATCTCGGCGCATGCAAATGACAACTTGTGTGCCATGTTGACGCAGGCCCATAAAAAAAGACAACAACGAGACCAACCACAAAATCACAATGGGCCACTTCAGCAACAAAGCTCAATGCGGAAACCAGGGATCACCCCAGCCAGGATCTCCGAGAATCTGGCGGAGTTGGCGTATGGCCGCCTCAAGGTCATTGACCCTCTGGGATGGGATGTTTTGTATGCCTTGAAGCTTCTGGCGTGCCTTCTCTAGAAGTTTGGTGGCATCATCGACTTCGCTGGTAGTGACCTAGCAGAGGGTCAGTTGGGCAATAGACTTTGCAAGGCGATGGACAGCAGCATCTTTAATAAGAGTCGGTAGTTCCATCCCAAAAGACTAAGCTGTTTACAGGTTGTTCGGTAGACGTGGGGCCTCTGGGCATTCAGTTAACACGCACCGTGTTGCAAACTTGGTCGAGGAAAGGCATGGGGAGGTGTGATGAAAGTCATTTGGCCGGTCGAAAGATTGGTTGAACGAAGGTCAAACGGCAACGGGCACCATGGCTAGATGTACTTTGACAGCACTACACTACCTACAATTAAGGTAAAACAACACGAACAAACAAACAAAAAACATTCAAAAAGGTTATTATAATCCCCACCGCCTCCCGTCCCATACTGGCCCCGGCATGCTTGCAACAAAGGTAGCCACTCTGGGTAGTGGTCAACTATGGGTACCCCATGGAACAAAGCATCTCAACCCTGGTCGAGTGTCATGCATGGCAACCGTGGGCACCCCATGTTAGCCCTAGTAGCTTACTGAAACTGCACGGACGGATTTCATATGACGTGGACGTTTGTAGGCTCGGAATCAGCCCATAGTTGCTCCAGTGTGTATCCTGGTTCGGCTCCATGTACCGTCGATTCCATACTGCTTTTGGGGCAAACCAAACCTTTACTAAAGCAACCGAGGTGGCAAACCTCCATAGCAAGGCGATATATCATGTATACGTCATGCTAAAACCAATATAGGGGAATATAACGCGCAACATAAACCAAACATAAAAACGAGGTGACATCACAATACGAAACAGCACATGCAAATGCAATCTCAAAGTGGACATCACGTTCACTCTCCTTTTTGTCACGTGGGGCAAGACATTCGAAATCCATCAAGTGATGCCCAAAATTGGCATTCAAGTTTCCAAACGATCTCATTCACAAAAATCGTTTTCAGTTTCCAAATGGGTCTCCAGTTGAGACACTCATTGCATCATTTCCAAATCCAAAGATGTGAAAGCGCCACATCCCCATGTCATACGTCACAAGGTCAGGTGCCAGCAGAGGGTGTCGATCCAGATGGTGGCTCTTCTGGAGGATCTCGTGGTGCTGGATTGTCAGTTGGAATTGCATCGTGGAGGTCAAATAAGTCGCAGGCCGTCTGAAAAATGAGAACAGCATCGGTGACGATGCTGAATGGCTCGCGATGCAATTCAGTGTTGAAAAAGTCACGGATCCAGTCCCTAAGAATAACAAGGGAGGCCATTGCCAATCGGAGAAGTCTGGCCTGCTCACGCCATCCTGGGCGTAACAACGCCGATAATTTCAGAGCCACTGGTGGAGTATCGATATGTAAAGGTGTGTCTGCCCTCTGTTCTGGCCACCAACGTTGTTCGAAAAGGAACAGTGAATTGCTGGTGATCTGCCACATTTTGTAAACACTGCTCAAATAGGCTGTGTTTCCACAACATTGTAATATGATACAGCAACCTTTCAGGATCTCCTCCACGTTCTCGCAGCGTGTGGCCGAAATGGTCCACGTGTCACCATCATTGGGTTCCAGGGTGTGGTTGAGGTACTGGAGGAGGATGGAGATTCCTGTGGCGATCACGGTCAAATCAGATTGCATCGGAAAAAGGGAAACGAAGTGGTCCAAGTGACCAAAGTCCCAAATGGACAAACGGTTCGGGATCGTCCGGAGCCAAATGCTCACATATGTTGTCCATGGACAATGGAGGCTGACCAAATGTCAGCAAATTGCCATTGTGGTAAAAAAAAGGGGGAGGGAGGGCGGGTGAAAAGGTGGAGTAAACCACCAGCGGCCACAAGCTGTACTAAGTACCCATGTGCACCGCTGCCCTTCCCATTCCTTAATACCAAAACGGCCACACATTGACAAGATTAAGGTTTTCATCAAACCAGATATTTCATTCAAGGTGCATCATGTTATATTCCCCTTCAGGTTAAGGAACCCAACATGTCACATTAAGGTTGCACAAGGTTTGTGTTCCACATTCAGATTCTCATTCATTTTTTTTTAAGGTTTGGCGCTCCATGGCATTCCGCTGTTTTAACCCCAAAAGGAATTAGTGCCTTGCGCAAATAAACTTTTGGGGCAAACCAAACCTTTACTAAAGCAACCGAGGTGGCAAACCTCCATAGCAAGGCGATATATCATGTATACGTCATGCTAAAACCAATATAGGGGAATATAACGCGCAACATAAACCAAACATAAAAACGAGGTGACATCACAATACGAAACAGCACATGCAAATGCAATCTCAAAGTGGACATCACGTTCACTCTCCTTTTTGTCACGTGGGGCAAGACATTCGAAATCCATCAAGTGATGCCCAAAATTGGCATTCAAGTTTCCAAACGATCTCATTCACAAAAATCGTTTTCAGTTTCCAAATGGGTCTCCAGTTGAGACACTCATTGCATCATTTCCAAATCCAAAGATGTGAAAGCGCCACATCCCCACTTAAACAAAACTTTCACATCTGCCCACCCCAAAAACGCTCAAGGCGCACGCCAACTTTTCGCTTCAGTCACAAGTCTTGGAGCGCAACATCCAAGAGTGGGCACATGCATTGGTCGCGCACAGCTCCAAGTGCTTCGACAAAGGTAACGTCACCCCTTGAAGGTCCGTCCCCAGGGTTGGAAGCACTAGGCACTCTAGATATCCACATCCATGATCTGCTTTCTTTTTCTGCTTTTTCGATTCTCAGCAAAAGGTTCCTAAAGTGCACATTTAAGGACGACCCCTTCACAAGGGCCTCTTTTGCCGACTCATTATCCACAAATGCTATTGCCTTCCTACCACTCAAGTGATCCTTCCAGACATGTCTCGCGACGACAACGCCATACAACTCAACCATGGCAATGACATGCTTGGAAGTGGTCCTCCAAGCTTCGATCAAACGGCTGGGAACATGGCATGCAAAGTATCGGAAGACGCCATCTACACACAAGAGACCACCAATCGTGTTGACATCTGATTCACTGGCTCCATCTGTAAAGACGAGGACAGGAGAGGTCTCAAAGGCACAGGGCAACTCACGGGGCTTACCGTGCTCAAGTCGGTCTAACATGAGTCTCAAAGACGCCAAGGCTTCTGCAGTCAGTTCAACTAACTTGGAATCACTACGGACGTGGTTTCTAAGTTCGGTCATAGCCAGGCGGCCATCCCTGCCCATGACAAACGAATCGACGTATTGCAATCTTCCAAGAAGTTTACTACATTCGCGGGCCGTCAAGGACCCTTTGTCGATGACTTCATTGATCAAGGTCCTTACTTCTTGCAACCTACCAACCTTGCTACCGACCAAGACTTTGTCCTCCAGGACTTTCCCGAAGTCAACCTCAACCACAAGCACAGTCGCCTGGTTTGAAAACTGTTGCAACTTGTGGCTAGCGAACTCAAACCCAAGAAGGTCCAGCAGCAGCGTCATGGTCTTCATAGTCGACTCTGACAAGACAGCTGGGGAAACAACTGGAAAATCATCGAAGTAACTGCTCCATGGGATATGGAGCAAGTACCCCACATGTTGCAAAAGTCTGGAGCACCGGTTAAAATGCACTACCGAGGCGGTCGCCCCAAAGGGTAGAACTCTACCCTCAAAGCACTGCACAGACCCATCGTCTGGATTCTTTAAGGTCACTACTGAGTATCTACGGCAGTCTGGCTTGATGGCAAATTGTTTGTATGCATTGGACAGGTCTAACACGCTGATCAAAGGCTGCCCTGACCGTTTGTCAGTGTATGCACTGTGCAGCGGCCCTTCAAGTAGCTCACCTGATTTCAGCTTGAAACAAACATGCCCACTGGACAAGGCGCGGGACATAGCTGCCCCTGTCCAAACCACCTGATCAAGAGTGCGCAAATCCAACTTATCGGAGTAACCGAAAGCCCCATTAACTCGATTTTCCGCGTAATCGTCAATAGGCCTAAGCTTTAATTTATCACCTGAACTCTGCCACACGCCGAATCGTCGAACGGGGATCCATGGCTTATCAAAGCGTTGCGAAACATCATTGGCTGGAATGGGACCAACTAACCAGTGCAAGTTAGTGGCTTCTTCACACGTCAGTTCCCACAATCGCTTTGAATCCTCATCCACATTGGATGCCCTGGTTTTTCCCAGCAGAGCTGGTCTCAAGAACTTGGCTGCATCGTCGAGAGACTCCGGTGAAAAGGAAAAAGGTCTTGGCTCGAGGTTAAATACCCCAGAGGGTTCTTGCAATCCAACGATGTTGAAACCTTCAACCATCTCTTCAAAGAGGGAGGTATCCGGCCACCCCATTTCAAAAGCTATCTTTTTCAAAAGGCAAATTCTTTTGGGTCGTAAGATGGCTTCCACCCCTTTTTCCATGCTGAGCTTCAGTGCTCGTTCATCTTCTTCTAGTTCTTTGGCCCATCCTATCCACTTGTTTAGAGTAGCTGTCCTACGTCTGGCAATTTCTGCAGGCCCCAATGTCAGGACTTCGAAAATGACCCTTAGCATCTCGTCCGGAACTGCATGGTACAGGTCAAATGGATGCTGGAGTTGCATTGCATCATCTAGCCATTGCTTGGGGCTTCTATAAATGCCAAAACGCATTTTATATGTTGGGATGCTGTCGTCCTTATTATCCCCACTTATACATTCACTAGACAGCAACTTGGCATGGGCTGGGATATTGTGCCAGGGCTGGCTCAGGCACATCTTATGGTCTAATGGGGGTCGGTCATGGGTCTCCAAGGTTTGAAACGCTACAAACTCGGATACTAGTGGTGGCATTCGCTTTCCACGGGGCTGTTGTGCAAGTGCTACGGATCCGGCTGCATTCACCCGAACATTGGTGGGGTCGGCTTGCAAATGCTCCGGAAACAGGTTGAGGGCCTCTTGCACAATCCTACGAATCTGAATGCACAACTCTCTAGGATAGGCTGCCTCCTCGGCTGTAGCATAAATCAAATTACCATGGGCATCCCTTTTGCGGCCATAGGGTTCATGTTCATGGTTCCCTGGGCAGGACGCTTGCAAACGGCACATGTCCGGCAAGCTGCTCAGAAATGATTTCTTTGTTGGTCTGGTCGACCCCCATGCGCAGGCTGTGAAGTTATAAAATGCTCCTAATGCAATCAGCGGCTGTAACCAGTCAGTCAACCACAAGAGACTACGGGCAGGATTCTCAATGGACCAATGGATTTGGTGCTGGCTGCAAAGGATTAAAAACTTCGACATGCGGGAATAAATGCGGTTGGCTGCATCTACCCTTTTGTTTTCCTCTTCAGTTAGGTCAGGAATGCCATGTGGGTATTGTTCCGACCGCAAAGGCCGAGGCTGTGATGTTGACGGTCCAAGGTTTATTTCCCTGGCCCTGCTGCACGTGCCACATGGTGGGGCAACGTGGACAAAGCAAACTGGATAATGTCTTACAACATACTCAAGAAACTCCCATGATGAGTCTTCAGTCAAATCAAGGGTGCAAATATGCGCGAGTGGGTGGAAACGGTTGTGCGAGTGATCCACCGCCAAGATGTCAAATCCCACTTCGTGGAAGCATCTACTAAGCATGGCTGTACCCGCACACAACTCAATAATTAGAGGCTTGGCCTGACATTTGGTCTCGTGCAACTGTGGTCCTGGTGGTTGATCTCCTTGGGGAGGAAGTCCAGGTCCTTCTGAATTCAATACACTGTCGTTGTCCACCTGTTGTTCCGAAAGTCAGGGTTTCGCCTTTCTCGCGGGACACGACTGGTATGTATGATCCTGCTTGAAACATCCTTTGTAGCAACAAATGTGTAATCCCTTGCGGCACCTTCCACGCTCAACTGGTAAGTGGCACTTGTTCAGATTATGGTCAAAACAAATTGCATTGCCGCTTCTTGTCCCTGGCACACCACCTTCCAAGCCCTGCGGCATCTTGATGGTTATCGACCCTTGCATCTTCCCTGACTTGCCTTTGCCTTTGGTGGGTCTATTATATGGACCAGGCCTCTGTGGTGCAGCTGTCGTTGAACTCGATGTAGATGGCTGGCTGGGTTGTCCTTTCGATGCTGGCATGGGCTGTAACAGGTGCAAAACATCAGGATGATTCATGGCCTTCTCAAAAGAGTTGTCCACTGGTCGTCCCAAAACAGTGAGTTGGATTCCTCCTCTGGTCAATTCAGCCAATTTCAAGAACAGCTTACGGTCTGCCTGGATGACCTGTTGCAGGGAGATACGATGATAGCCTTCTGGAGGTTGCTCGAGGCGACAATCAAGTATTTTCTCTATCCATGAATCGTGGAGTTTGTATTCCAAGATGTTGCATTGGTCCAAGGCAAGTCCTCTACGCATCATGCATAACCTGAGCAACATGTCATTTGAAAAATCTGCTTCGATTTTGGCCTCCTTGTCCTTGACCTTGACAACACCTGCACCATCGATTGTTACGTGCCTGTCTTCGCGTTGAGTTGCATTCAGAATCTCCTGTTCCTTGCTGGTGCACTTGGTCAACTCTATGTAGTGCAGTCGGTTTTCATCATACATGTTTTGGCACCTATCAACGAGCCTGTCCGAGGGTTCAAGCTTCCCTGCAATGTTGAGGCCTGACAATTTCTTCTGCTGTTTTTCCAACCTATCAGCTCTCTCAGGTTGTGCCAACTTACGCACTGGAGCATCTTCGACACGCTCTGCTGATGACTTCAACTCAGATGCTGTGAGGGCATAACACTCATGAAAAAGGCGTCGAAGAGCTGCTAACTCACCTACTGTTGGAGTCCTCCCAATTGAAGATTCAATGGCTGAAGTGAAAGGAGTCTCATCTGACATACCCGGCACATAGCTAGATGAAAAGGCAAACTTAGCAATCGTATTGATTCCACTTGTTGTCAGACTGTTCACCAGACCTTCAGCCATACCGAGTGCAAGGCATCTTGACCTGAAGTTCGGCTCGCTATCTGTCAGAGCCATCGCACGAGTTGGATCTGAGGCTACAAAAGGAAACTCAAGTTGCTGAATTTGGATTCCACAAGTATGTTTTCCAGGGGTTGCTACACAACTTCACACGCTAAGTAAGAAACATTATGCAGATTCAACTTTGTCAAATAACATTGCATGATGTAGACCAAAAACATGTTTGCAACCCAATTGGTCGCCTGGAGCAACAAGCGGCACAGCACCGCAGCATGGTCTCATGACCCATGATCCCAAGTGGATCAGTGCACTCACAAGGTGACTAATCTAGTCATCAAACATGTCACTGCAAAGCCCAAATGGATTTGCACATAACGATGTGAGTTTCAAGATGTTTCGAATGCGTCTGTTTCACAAACAAGGACATCTTCAAAACAAAAATAAGTGAATACCATTTGTTTCACTTGGACAAGGTCTCTCATCATGCTTCGCAAATTATTTTTGGCAATCACTGAGGTTTGAAACAGGTGCGGCACTGCGGAGAGAAGAAACGCGGTCTTCGTTCTACCTTGATGTAGCTGGCAGAAATGTCTCTTCCACACCTGAAATGCATCTCACTCTCATCGGCACAAATATGGTAGTACCTGGTGTTCCTGTTTTGAAACAAAGCTGCATCATCGCCAAGTCCAAGGCCTTCCAAGGTTGAATGCTCGCTCCATTCACCAACGACCTCATCAATGGCCTTTTCAGCGGCTGCATGTTGTTCTTCACTAGGCTCCTCATCTTCGGAGTCTTCGGAATCTGACGCATCATCGCAATCTTCAGTATCATGTTGGGACTCCTGATCCACTGGCGCTGAACCCGTTGCAACATTGAGGAAATACCCAGATCTCGTGCTATCTGGGCTAAACTCGAGCGCCCTGATCATCTTGAGCACCCGGTCCAGTTCCCTGAGAGGGCCTGAAACTGCATCTCTGCTGTAAACAAGGCAAGTCTTTGTTGTTGGGTCAACATGGTACCCAAGGAGCCGACGGCAAGACAGGTCCACTCCAGCTTTTGCCATCCAACTCAAGCACGTGGCCTTGCAACTGTGTGTTCCAATGTTCTGGACTTCAGTCTGGGAAAACCGCAAGGCCATCAGGATTTTTCGAAGCCAATCGCCACCTGCTGCAGCTGACATCGGAGTTTTCAACCATCCGTTGGCTGCAGGTTGTGGCAAGAGCGGCATTTCCGTCCCTTTCGGAACTGAGCACAGCAACCTTGCCTTCTGCCAGGACCTGAACCAATTTCGTCCACTAGTACCTATCAATGGCGCTGCCATTGGGAGCAGCATGGTCTTCCGCTCAGTTGTATAGGCACTCTTACTGCGGGTGACCTTGGATTCAATGTAACCAGCAACCATGCCATCCACGCTGATCTCATCAGCAACAATGTCAGTCATGTGTAGCATATCACTGAACCTGGCTCTCATAAAGACGCAAAGCAGAAAACACCCGGCCGCGTAGACATCACGTGGTGGTCCCAGCATATCTGCAACATAGATTTCAAGGGCCTTCACTTGATCAACTGTCAGCGGAGGTCTTTGGCACAACTTCCTTTTTGTGAGGTAACTCTCACGGGCACAACCCTGTACCCTCTGGCTGCTTGTGACTTCGTCTGACCCAGTCAACCCCAAAATAAAATTGCAAAATGTCATGGACACCAAGAAGGACCTCAAGAATGTTGGAGCTGCCTCAAAACCAATAGCCTTCATGAACTCGTACACGTGATGTTCCCTGACAGGAAATGGGATCACTCCATGAGCATGGCACCACTGAATAAACCTCAAAATTGGCCCTGCACGGTTATGGAGGGTTCCAGTCGCCTTTCCAGAAAAGACATGTTTCAGACCAGCAGCAATCGATGTCCCCAAAGGCGCATCCTTGTCCCACTTGCGGCCCAAATCGAAAGCGGCAGGGAAAATCAAAATAATCTTGACCCATTTGGTAATTGCTGCAACCCTCTGAGTGTTCAACTGCTGAGCCCAAGTTAAGTCAGTGGCATTGCGTTTTTGTCTGAATCTCACCAAACCTGAAACTGGCTGTGCATCATCCACGTGTTCCTCTGAGATTGGAGTATCAACCAGAATCAAACCTGAAGGAGGTGTTGTACCACGGATAACTCGAACCTGTGACAGAGCTGGATTTGTCTCCCAAATGGGCCTGTAAATAGATGACCACACTCTCATCCGACAGTAATCAACATGTGTTTCAAACGCACTGTCAAAAGAAGAATTCATCTGTCAATCAACACCCCACTTCCAAACAGTAGCCAGATGAAGCACGATAACCAACCAATCAAAAAGAAGAAAATGTAAAGCCCAATTGACTTGCAAGCAGTGAATCCATGCACCGCGGGCGCCACGCGGGGACCCAGGGCCGCGCGTCCCCTGCAAATGGGAGAGGGCACAACCATGAAAAGGTGGAGTAAACCACCAGCGGCCACAAGCTGTACTAAGTACCCATGTGCACCGCTGCCCTTCCCATTCCTTAATACCAAAACGGCCACACATTGACAAGATTAAGGTTTTCATCAAACCAGATATTTCATTCAAGGTGCATCATGTTATATTCCCCTTCAGGTTAAGGAACCCAACATGTCACATTAAGGTTGCACAAGGTTTGTGTTCCACATTCAGATTCTCATTCATTTTTTTTTTTAAGGTTTGGCGCTCCATGGCATTCCGCTGTTTTAACCCCAAAAGGAATTAGTGCCTTGCACAAATAAACATGGTGGGACCATTGAGGTGCGTCATGGTTGATTTCAACTGAGTCTCTTCATATCAACCCCATTGGAAAGATCAGCCAGGAACTTGCATGCAACTGGAACACGGACGATGCCCCTCCGGAGTTTGCTTTTTTTGTTTGTTCCCTAATTGAGTGTCATTAACAACCATGCAGCGCCTAGGGACAGTTGCGAAACCTCTCTTGCTCGAATTTCGCAACGCGTGGTCCCGGCAAATTCGAGCGTTGTATTCACTTCAGTTTATGACCAAATGTCCAAAAAGCTTACACTGCTTGCAGTCACTCTCGTTCTTGCCGCATGTACTCCAAATCCCTGCACCGTGGCCAATATTAGATATCCAAACAGTGGCTAATAAGTGTGGCATCCGCAGTGAATGTTTTACCCACTCTAGGCAACTCCTTGCACAAGCATTGGCCAACTCTTCTGAGTTTAGCCTCCTTTGTGCTGAAGTCCTCAAATATCGTCTAGAAAAAAAGCAAGATTGCTGTACTGCCCTCAAACACTTAACCACATGGAATGTCTCAGGTTGGAGAACGTTGCAATGGACTAACCCTAAGACGCAAGCCATCCTCCGCCGGGCTCGTAATGGCATTGTCTGCCTACAAGAAACCAGATGGACGGCGAGTACTGCTACCAATTTTCTCCAAACCCACCCAGGGTTTAATATTGCGCACTCTCCATCGATCGCAACAGAGAACGGAGGCTTGTCGGGAGGAGTAGCCATATTGATTCCATGCTCCTTTAGACTCCTGCAAGAAATTGTCATCATGCCTGGTAAACTCCTGGCTGCACAAGTCCAGACCAGAACCGACTGCTTTTGGGTGATTTCAGCCTATTGTCATCCCAGCAGCGCAAAAGAAGACTGTGAAACGCTTGCCAGATGGCTATCTGATCATCAGGACCTTCCTGACCCGTTCTTCATCGTCGGAGACTTTAATCATGGTCATCACCTCTCCCTTGACGCATGGCACCGCATACTAAGTTGTGCCCAGGGCGACGACATCGTCAAAGATGAACCGACCTTCTGGGGCCCAAATGGCTCGTCAGCGATCGACAAAGTCATTCTTCCGACCGAATACATGAATCGTGGACTAATTCAATATCAGGTTTTCTATGATCATCTTTTCGAGTCTGCTGGGCATGCATGCATATCCATCCAATTGCGCCACCGGCCGCCCGTTTCCAGTAGTCCAGACCTGCCCCTACATATGACCATACCGGCAAGTGTTTTCCAACCGGGCAAGGACCGACATGACACCCGACAAGTGTGGCCGTCACTCCAATCGCTGGTTCGCCGACTTTGCTTAGTCTCCCAGCCCACATTTGAATCCCTCCAAACATTATTGTGGCAATGGTGGATGTCTCTCCCTAAGCGGCCCCGTGACTTCAACACCCTGAGGAAGCATCTTCAATCAGATCGACCACTTCTCAACATCTCTAAACGATTGCTACGAGAGCTTCTGGCGGCCCTTCCAGGTTTCCGTCCTGCCCTTGATGAATATTGCCAATCATCTACTGTCATTACGGTTCCTCGTACCTTCCTTTGGAAGTGTTTCGAGCTCCTTGATCTACAGTTGCAACAACAACATCTTATCACTAGGAATAGAGATGAAACTACCTGCAGTCGTGGCCTGGGAACTAATGCTCCCTTGTGGCAGAGATTACGAGCTAGTTGCCCGCGAACTGTCTTTTATAATGGTCCTATTTTGGACGGGGCAGGCAACCAGTGCCAGACTGACCTGGACTTGTCTGCAGCCATGCTCGCTACCCGCAAGTTCTGGTTTCAACCGCCTGTCACATATGATCCCGAGTGGACAGACTACCTGGAGCAGTATAAATCACAAACCCAGCCCTGGCCACATGTTCCCCCACCCGGCGCGGAAGACCTCATCAGAACTGTCCTTACCACCAACGATTCTTCCCCAGGTCCAGACGGAATACCCTATGCAGCATGGCGACTCCACCCTGGGGTGTCATCTGATGCGATGATTTCACATCTCAATGATATCTGCAGATCTGCGGTCCCTCCCCCTTGCTCAGTCCAAGCATGGATCCCGAAAGCTAAAATGGGCCCTACTGCTGATAATTTCCGCCCATTGGGCATGCCATCGACATTTGAGAGAGTCATCGATGGAAGCATCGCAGCAGTCATGACCAGAGCTATTGCACCACTCCTCCACCCCTCCCAAACGGTGTTAAATGTCTTCCGCGAACCGCAAAGTGCAGTTCAATCCGTTCAAGCGGTTCTAGACCAAGATGCACCATGCGCATGCCTGTCATTGGACCTTTCTAAAGCATTCGAGCGGATTAATCCCCACTGGATCTTGCAAATTTTATCAGCATGTAAAGCCCCCTGGTGGATCATCATGTATACCCGACACATCCTCCTGTTTCGTAGATGTAGACACAAGGTCCAAGGCAAATTGTTACCCTCCAAAATTATTGTTACGGGTGTTGACATGGGTCGATCTTTTTCAGTCCTGCTTTTTTGCGTTGCCATGGATCCAGTTTTGACCTACCTTAACCGAATCCCCGGCATGCTGACAGTTCAAGGATATGTTGATGACACCACGATGGTGGGAGATACTGCAGCAGGCATGCAATGGCTCTCGGATGCCTGGCAAGCTTGCCTCCGCTTGAAATCCGCTGGCATCCAAATAGATGAACACCATTGCTGGCGAACTAGCGGGATCAATATGCATGCAGCTAGCTCCGGTCAGATCGACCAATACCCTCCATTGCACTGGGCACAAAGTTTACCAGGACATGCTACATTGCGGCAGGCCTTGTCTCGCAGAGCCGGATATAACACCACCACCATAGTGTGCCGAGCAAACCTGTTTGTGTGTCTCACCCCAGCGGAGGTTGATTTAATATTAGCCGGAGGGCATCTTGCTAAAATTGACCCACTCTTCCTAGTACAGTGTGGTTGTTCTAACAAGTGCAGTGTACTGGTTAATCACCCTGCTTCTCATAGCACTCTGAATGCGCTAGAACGTTCCGACTGGGGAGCCCACCTCATTGAAGGAAAAACTACAGCGCTGGGTTTGCTCCTATATGGTAAATATACCCGTAGTCATCAAGGGTGGACCCCAGTAGAGGAACTTGTTGGAACACAAGCCATTAACCCCAAGGCCATGTCCAAAGCTAATCATCGGCTAGCCCTTTTCGCCACACCTGCTCACTCTGTAGTGCAAAGAAGCCTTGCCAACAACTGTTTTATTTTGTCTCTTAATATTTACCAAAGTACATACTTTGGCTTTACTCCGGACGACATCAATTTATACCAACAGCGCTCTGCTAAACTTATCCTTGGCAGACCATGGCTGGCCGCACGATATCTCCCACACATATTTCGGTGGTTAGGTATTGCTCCTGCACTAGACCCAGCGGTCACACTCACGGCAGCGTGTTTAGGTTATTGGCTTAGACAGAATGGCTCTACCGCCTTTCTCTCACCGGGGTACCCGGATGTAGGGACAAGGCAAGGAGCGGTTGTCCAACGCATCTTCCGCACATGGATTCCCCTGCTTGGAATTGACACAGTCGGCAACTTGTTACGCATCACTGCAGGACAAAACACCAGGAAAACACACTTCCAATTCCTCCGCCAGCTGAAACTCAGACTTTACGAGGCCATACAAGTGCATGCATTACAATATCTACAGTCTAGAGTAAGCTTACAACTCCTACCAGGCGGGGTATCGTGGGCTTGGTTGACCCACTTAGCCACAGTGCCTAAACTTGCTGTTAATGGGGTTGCGCGCTTTGCGGTCTTGCGGTGGGCAGTGAATGAAGATGACGATGAATGCCTGCGACTTCGAGTTGCAGGCTCGCTGCAGGCTGAGCAGCCATGCCAACTATGTGGAATTCCTACCCGGCTGTACCCACTTGGATTGAATTTTGCCCCAGCCTGTGAGAAATGCTGCCACGACCACGATATTAATGCTACCACTCTGTACAGTAGTGAGAGATGGGGAATCCCGATCGCATCCCCCTGGCATGCCATCGCGGAATCTGCTCGGGGCTCTTTCCATATTCCTGCCTCGTGGCGTGACCGTGCACGCGATCTCGCCCCCTGCGTAGCCTGCGGACATGGAGACAATTCCTCTCAACATTGGGCTCGTTTCTGCATAGTGCCTGTCCTGGTTGCCAACACCTTGTCACCCTCCCCCGATCCAGTGAAATCGTTGGACCAACTAGCCCGAGTCAACACAGCTGGATGCGTGACCGCGAGCCACATTCTGCATCAGTTCCGCCGACTCTTGCTTGAGCATGGAGGCATGCAACACGCGCCATCTTCAGTTCCCCTGAGTGTCGCTGAATGGCTAACCCGCCTACATGACAATGCTCTACAGGCAATCCCAACTCGCTTCCTCCCGGAGCTTGTCTCTCCCGTCAGACCCCAGAGTGCCAACGCAAACAACCAAAATCATCCGTGCCACATGCAAACCGCCGCCAATGAAGCAGTGACTCTCCACTCTGCAGCACTTCCCGATCTAGTTTGCACAGCTATTACACCCATTGCCCCGGATCAGCCTATCGCTGTCCTCCCCCTTGGACATCCATGGCTAAGCCTCATTGCCCCAGCACGAGCCCGGGTCGCTGGATTCCGCCCTAATGCTAAGATTGCACCAGCCTGCCCCAACTCGCCTGATTCCTTCTGTACTGTTACAGCTCTTCAATCCATCAGTCCAAATGAGTTGATCTTAGCAATTCCCCCCGACGATACACCATCCGAACCCTCGATACAGATTGTAGGCCAATTCGATGGCAGTTGTATGCACGAAGATGAATTGGGAGGAGCTGGATATGTTGTCTATGTCATCGAAGGTGGTCGGTCTCGCGTAATTGCATGTCGGTCAGTCGCCCTGCCGCATTGTTCAGATAATATAGAAGCAGAAATCATGGCCTGTTTGTATCTTGTTGAAGAAGTTGCTGTTGTCGTTAAGCAGCGTTTATCGAGCCGCGGCCTAATGCCCAAGGTAGTCATTCAAGGAGACATTCTCCCTGTCATTAAGTACTTTCAATTTGCAGGCCGTCTTCGGAGGATAGATATGCACCAACCATTGGAAAGCATCCGTTCAACCGTGAGTCTGCATCTCCCGGGTAGTCTATTCATATACCTGCCGAGAGTGGCCAACGGCATAGCAGATGACTTGGCTGGACAAGCCACCCAGTTCCTGTTGGCTAAATATAGGCGCAACCCTGCTACCTTCAATCGGAATGCTGGACCGGTGTCCATCAAGCCATCATTCCCAACGGGCCTCTTTCAGGTCGGAGGTTTTCACATTCAAAGTTTTGATCAAACCTGGAGCCAGCCCATACTTACCCTAGTAGAGAGGCCCAGCATTGATCACGGTCTTCTCCGAAAACATGTGACCCTCCACCCCCATCACCGCCAGCTGATCGAATCCTATCTCTCTCCGTGTCTCCCGCAAAACTGCAGTATTGAAATTGACTATTCCCCCAAAGCTGCTGACAACTACGGACGAAGATATTGCTGCACCATAGGAGGCCAGCGACTACCGCGTGCTGCCAGGCTGTTATTGTTCGGACAGAATCACTGCGAAATTGACCTCAAAGGATCTTTCTATGAACTTGTTCGACGCCTGGGACTACGTTTTGCGCCCGATTTGGTACCCCTCCCAACCATCGATGAGTTCCGCGCGCAGCTAGCCCGAGACCCCTATATTCAGAAAGTTGAAGCAGTCTGCCCTGACACCATCAAGCAACTCCCATTGAGAATTATCAATAGCTCCCTAGCTGCTACATACCGATATCTCAGTTCTCTGGTTGACGACCTCCCCAGTGCGAGTGTTAGCGCAATCCTCTGCCAACTCGAATCTCTAAGTACAACCCTGACAACTCAGTTGCTACCGCGTTTCCGCCCAGGTTTCCTGGTCAACCATAATGACAGCGCTTTTCGATTGCTAGAGCACTTTGAAGCCACAATTGTTGAGGACACCATTCGTGCACTCATTGCCCGCCACCCAACACAATCTTTGGTGTGGCTACACGATGGTTTCTTGGTTGCTCCCCCGCCCCCTGAACAAATGCTAAAGGCAGATCGAAAAAGAAGTTCTATCCAATCACCAGCTTTACCTTGGTCAGACATGGTTTAAAGTTACCTCCCTTAGCACAGCACGCGAGGCATATGTAGACACCCTCAAGCATACCGCCAGTAGCCATGCCCTGTCCCTCACCCGTCGCGCACCCCACAGCTCCCAACGTAAACACCGCAGTGCCCAAGGATCGCCCCATATCTGCGCTACGCCTTTGGAAGCCCTTGCCAAACTGCGTTCTCGACGCGAACGCTCGACGGGAGTGAGTTAAAAGCAAGACCAACCCCATGACCTAGCCTACCACTCCCCAGGCGGCTTTAGGCTGCTGCAACGTGGTTATTGCTGATTGAAACCTCCTGTTCTCAGGTAGCCCTCATCAGCTCACTACCTTATCTGTACCCACCCTCTGCCGAGTTAGTTCTCATGCCTCATGATTGGTCTTGTCCGGTGGGGTTGGCTCCCAGGGGTACCCTGGGTAGCCCTCCCCACCTTGGTAGCCCTCCCCACCTTTGCAAGACCCATGGGGACATCATAATACTAAACCTTTAGCTTCGAGTAGACAATGACCCATTCCCTCCCTCAGCTAACGAGCCCAAAGAGGTACAGACGCACCAGCTTTAACCTGGAGGATTTCAAAATAAGGACGACTATTTGCGGCTCACTAATGATATGGCACTGCAAGGGATTAAGTAGTCCTGTGGAGAAGACCCAGGGCCAGCCGTCTGCGGAAACTCAGCTAAGCTTAAATACCAATCTGCAAATGCTAATAGATTGACAGGCTGTAGTAACTGCTCAACACGACTATGTCCACCTCCCAGTTGACCAAGAGTCCATCCCGCAGTATCGCCCCACTATGCTTTTACCTCCTGTTTGCCTCTTTCTGGGTGTTCAGAGGACATCAACCTCCCACCCTGGGGAAAAGGTGGGAAGGAAAAAACCCAAAAAAAAAACAACTACAATACTCTCTGTACTCCAGCTCCTTAGCAAACACAGGCATCGTAAAGCATCGTGTGCAACATTTTGCCCTGAAAGGATGGATTAGAAGTGAGATCATCGCTATGTAACTGCCATACGACCATTTCTGTTCCCAAGGGTACCTTGGGTAATGGAGAAACATTTTCAGTGACCCGCATCGAGTTGCTGAGGCTCCTTCGGACCGATATAAACTACGTCAAAGGCAGTTGTAGCTTGTTGCTGCCCTTGAATCCCGTTTGTCGTCTGTCCGTAGATAAGTCCTGTACCATACTATATATTCGACCCTCTGATCTACCTGCGCATTGTTTCCACGGCACATGACGTTTCAAAGTGCGTTTTTGGAGTCATTAGCTTCGGGTCGTCCTACTCGAGTGCCATACTCATGGTAAGGCGCAGCAGGTCACGCTGAGTCATACTACTCTGCGGCGCTACTTGCCACCTACATTGTTTCCCTTTCGAATGAAGCATTTCGTAATAATAACGAATGGATGACCTTTCCCTGTTCACGCTCAGACGCTAATTAATGCTGGGTAGTTACTGATGACACGCATGTCCCAGGAAAAGATATATCTTCTCCGCTTTAACCAGCATGGTTACCCTCAACGCACTACCCAAGCGTTTAACCCCTCATCTCCCACATAGTAGCTAACCCTGCGAGTGGATGTGGTAAACGGGCCCAATGGATAAAGGATGCTCCCAGAAAGAACTGTTGCCCACTTGTCGCTAGTCCAAACTATCGCATCAAAGAGGGCATTGTTCCTGATAGTTATTGCCCTGTTGGCAGCATCGCTAGGCTGAGCAACACTTATGCTGAAGCTCCTTTTTCACTATATCATCCTGCCAACTGGCGCACGATCTTAATAGAGTTGTAGCATTACCAACCACGTGGCCATAAGAAATTCCGCAGAATACTCCAATCCATGAAGGTTGCTCCAGGGTGATGGACTTCACTTCCCACATGCCACCGCTGAAGATCCTGAGCCATGTACTACCGACGCAGAACAGAGAAGTACCACGCTGACGCCCCCCTCGCGCAGTGTGATAGAGCCGGTAGGACATTATGTGCTGCCAAGTTAAAGTAGATAGTGCTCTCGCCGCCCATGGCACCTCGTACTCAGAGCTGGATAGAGCCTCGAGTGCTTGCAGTTTAGGGCAGCCGCTGTTCCCAAGGGTACCTAGGGTAATGGCGAGTCTCCAACTACCACTTTGCAATGCGGCACACTGTTCCAAACCGGCGTCAGCAAGTCCTAGCGCGGGTGTCCTGGACGGAGTTTAACCAGAGCAGCAGGCATTGGGTTGCGATGGCGCGCATACATGTGCGCCAAGTAGGCAGCTCGTGAACAGGCTTCCTTGTGTCTGCCAAGGCCCATGGCCTACTGATCCGGGTTGTGGGCTACAAGCGTAGCTCCAAAATCCATTGGAACGGAGCAGCGCTAACTCCGTGGGCGTCAACGATCAGTGAAAAGTAGCTGGCCAGATCTTCTGGCAAATAATTTCTTGCACAAACCAGCCTGTCGGATAAGCCACCTCTTGGACATCGCAAGACTTCACAACGAGGGTCAAGGACCATTTCAAATGTTGATGAAAGTACTTCCGCGCATCGATGAACTCAGGCCCTTTCGGATTGGTACAAGGCACAGAAAGGAGCGGTGGCTACGGTGAGATCTCCAGTTGCCGCATTTGAATCGGAATCGCCATCTGTCCGAAAGGAAGACGTGGAAAATGCTACCTTCCTAGACCCTCTGTTGTACTCGACAATTGTTTTTACCACATGGTCTCAAGGTTCTTACCATGTTTCGGGCATCCCAGTTGGATGGTCTTGATTGTGAACTCTGCGCACATACTGAGTGACCATTTAATTATTTAATAATTTTCAGAGGTTGATGCACTTTGTAGACATGCTGAAAGCAGTGGCTGCACTGGCTGGTGCTTCCTTGTTACTATTGCCATGGTTCCTGCTAGCATCTTGACATTAACTATCACTGCTTGTCTACTTTTTTGGTTGCAAAGCTCAACAAATTGACCGCAAAATAATTTATCTCCCTGTAACCTAGAGGGACTAGACAGGACCTCAATTACTGAACACTGCTAAAGACCAAAAGTCTGCGTGAGATGGAAAGTCCACTCCCTTAGAGCAGCCCATTGCGTTAAGTAGGCAGCTCGTTCACAGGAGTGCTTGTTTATGCCAAGGCCCAGGGACCAAGGGAACAGTCTACTGGATACGAGCGAGGCATCTGGATGGAATTACGTCCCAGGGTCCAGACAACAGAGCAGCACTAACTCCAGGGGTTTCCACAATCAGAGCATGGTAGCTGTTAGTTCCTGTCTGTACAGGTATATTTTTTCCATGCCAGCCATTATCCTCCCTGCCTAAATTATCCAATTGACCAGGGGATGTATCTGATTAGGGCCGCCCACTATGCTTGTCAACCGTCCGCCATTCTAAGGTAATTATACCCCATCGGTGTACCCTCATCCCTGGTTCTGAGCCAAAGGGTTGCCTACCTAATCATTGGCTGCCCGTAACTAGTTGTCTGGTTGATGGCACGGCACTAATACTACTACTGTATATAGTAACGGCTTAAACATTTGACCCTTTACTGCCACAGCCCAATCTAGGTCCCCCAGTATGATGGACGACACTTCCCTGTCCACGCTGTCAGATGCCAACAAATGCTGGGTAGCTATTGCTGACTCGCACGTCCCAGGGAAAGACATATCTTCTCTACTCTGACCATAATAGTATCCACCAGCACACTACCCAAGCGCTCAACTCCTAATCTCCCAATATCGTAGCTAATCCTAGTGGTGGATGTTTCATTAAACTGGCCAAATGATTAGCGGTTGCTCCCAGGGATAATTGTTGCCCATTTGCCCTACGTCCGGTTTACCACATTGAGTAGGGCCCTGTATAACGATCTACATGACACACCCTGCTCTTGATAGTTATTGCCGTGTTGAAAGCAGCGCCATGCTGAGCAAACGCCTATGCGTAGAGTTGTTTCTCACTATCACTGTCCCAGCCAGCGCACTACCTCTGCCTAGTTATAGAACTCCCATCAATGTGGCTATAAAAAATCCCGTGGAATCGTTAAATAAATGAGGGTTGCTCCCGGGTGATGGACATCACTTCCCACATGCCACCGCTGAAGCTCCAGGGCCATGCACCGCCGACGCAGGATGGAAAAGTACCACGATGACGCCTTCCTCGTGCAGTCTAATTGAGCCGATAGGACATCCGGTGCCGCCAAGTTCCAGTAGATAGTGCTCTCGCCGCCCATTGCATTTCATGTTCAGTGCGTAATAGAGCTAGAGTGCTAGCAGATTTAGACAGCTGCTGTTCCCATGGGTACATTGGGTAATGGCGAGTTTTTTTACTATTACTCTGGAATGCGATCCTCAGTTACAGGACACTGCCAAGGCAGGGTGTGCAACAGGCCTTGTGACGCAGCGCGTGCAACATGTTGCCCGGGGAGAACAGAGAAACTCCACGATGACGCCTCGCACGAGCAGGATAGTTGAGCTGGTAGGACATCCATAGCCGCCAAGTATGGGTAAATAGTGTTCTCGCCGCCCATTGCACCTCATGCTCAGAGCTTGATAGAGCCTAGAGTGCCAGCAGCTTCGGACAGCTGCTGTTCCCAAGGGTACCTTGGGTAATGGCGATTCTTCAACTCCCACTTTGAAATGCGGCACAATGTTCCAAACCGGTGCTATCCTAGTGTGCTGTCCTTCAGCCGCGCCGAAATAGCCTCTGCATCGCCCTCCAGAGATGAAGGCATGTAGCTGTGAAGACCTTTCGTTTTTTCAGCAAGTCCCTTGGCGATGTACAGCATTTCGGACCGTATTCGTGTACAGGGCAGCACGTAGAGCAACTGTGGACCATGGTCGTGCCTTAAACCAGCAGCTCTCCCTTTTCCCACCTCGTTCAACTTCTGCTTATAAGTCTGCAGTGCCAGGTGGAGGAAACCATGAATGACCTGGACAACATAGGGTTTGATGACATAGGGTTTTCCCGCACTCCACCATTCAAGTACTCCCGCATGCCCTCACCCCCCGCTGTGCCCCTCACACCGCTAGGAACATGACACATGTGTCTGTTTTTCCTCTGCTGTTCCCAAGGGCACCTTGGGTAATGGTGAGGGCTCCATTTTCACCCTACCAGGTACTCATCTTTCGTGGTTCATCCTCCTCATGACTGTCACTCTCTTCCCAATATCCCGGCCCCATCTATGCTACCAACATCTGTGCTCCTTGCTTCTGTCCTCCTCATTGTCCATTGCCTCTTGCCTATCTTGCACAGATTGCCACCTCCTCCTGTCATATGCTGCGGCTCCACCACGTGCCCCGCCCCGTGCTACTCACTCCGGTGTCATGAATCTCCTACTGAACCACAATACACTGCCCCCCCAATCCTGCCACCAGTCATATGTTGTACATCTCTCCTTCTGTTGAAGTGTCTGGTATTTTGTTGACTGAGCCTGGACCTAACATGACTCTCTCCGTCAGCAGCCATTGGTTCGAACTGTGAGGACACCGCACCTGCATAAGCCAGTGTTGCTTGGATCCTCACTTTTACTCAACTTCTAATTGCTCGCCCGTTCATTCTCCCTTAAGCCGACACGGGGTTCCCGTTGTTTGGCCCCTCCCCGTTTCCCGGTGTTTGGCCGCTGCCACGCAATAGCGAGTGGTTCCTGTCGTTTGGTCCTACAAGCCGTGCAACTGCCTTCACTCTGAAGAGTGCTGCCACTGCAGGGTACCTGCTGCTGGTATGCCGAAGCCAAACCCTTTTCCTTCTGGCCTAATCAGTGTTTCTGATCAACACCTACTGGACATATCGGCTGGAATGAATTGGAACATGCCAGCAGCCAGCAGCGTTCGTTTTCTTGCGGTGAGGGGCACAATATGGGTAGGTGATTGCCAGACAACATATAATTTCACATTGGTAGAATACCACTTGCATATTGACGAGGTACCATGGATCATTTTTTCGACCCTCGCCGACGCCCTTGAGACAGAGTTTGACCCTGCCTTCTGGGATACCGTCAATTATGGCCGAAAAGAGCGGTGGGGTTTTCTTGAACTACCCTGGGATGGAAAAGTCTACGGTGCTGCACCACAGTATGCCCAAGTCCGACTATCCATCTTTAATCGTGACGCTCACACCATGCGTGTTGTGCAACCGTTTGTGTGGAACCATACGCACCTAAAAGTTCACCCGAACGGAGCAATGGTTTTCCATGAACAAAAAAGATTAGCCTTCCTGCTGCCTTTGATAGTAGAAGCCCATGGGTTGCTGCCGCCTAAGCCATTGTTCTGGGTCAATGACGACAATACCATCCCATTGTGGAGAACCACCCTGTGGACGCATGAAGAAACCATCCAGTGGTTAGCTGAGACCGGAGAGACGTACCCGCAGGAACTGCGAGATGAACTCCAGCCGCGCATTGACCAACTTAAGCCTTCACAACATGCGAAACGGGCACTGCCTCCGCCTCCGCCGGTACCGACCAGGTGGGCGGAGCGATCGACAGCAAAACAGCCAGCGCAAACAGTGCAAACAGATGCTCCACCGGACCCTAAATGTACTCAGAGCACGCCACAGCAAGTGGCTGACCGAGAGCGGCAATACATGGAATTGCAGTCTATTATTCATCAAGCAAACCAACAAACGTTGGCAGATAGCCGACCAGCGGCGACCAGACTGACCCAAAAACCAGCCAATTTGCTGGCCGCAAGTCAACAAAGCACAGACATTGCAGCAACGGCCGCATCGTCCAATCCCAGTACAGGCGTAGTGGCAGAAGCTTCAACCCCGCAGCAAAGCAAGTCACCTGACAAAATCAGTGCACAGTCATTATTTCACAGACGACCAGGCCCACCATCGGCCCTGCCCGTGAACAAAGCGCAAACGGATACCCCGGGTACCGGTGTGTTATCCTCTGACTCTCACTCTGCAACCCACAGCAAAGATGATGAGCAACAACAACCTTCGGAACAGCTTGCAGCCCACGACGACACATCTACAGAAGAATCGTCGCCTGCAAATACACCCAAAGCATCGCCGGAGACTCAAGCGACTGACACTGCTGGTGCTAGCAGCCCTGAGCCCGCCAGTGACCCCATGCAGGACGTCGACCTCGCCACAGCGGACATCCCAACGTTGCAGAACATGGAAAAGACAGCCTGTGAAAGAGTGGCCTCCTGTGAAACGCGACTCCTCAATGCCCGCGAGCA
This sequence comes from Cladocopium goreaui, assembly GCA_947184155.2. NCBI lineage: Eukaryota > Dinophyceae > Suessiales > Symbiodiniaceae > Cladocopium > Cladocopium goreaui. The sequence goes on along the minus strand of CAMXCT020005335.1, from coordinate 41,509 downwards.
CCTTACTCGCATTAGAAAGCGCCTTAAGAGAATGCAAGATGCCCACTCACCAGGTACTCCGCAACCCTCTCCTGTTGCAGATATGGAAATGGAAATCATTGACTGACCGTACAGACAGCTAGCACTGTGTGCACCTGACTGTGTGAAATCACCTGATCAGTGCCATTTCTAATGCCGCCTACTCCGTAGATGCGCCAAGAGAAAAGCAGCTGCGTGCCAGGCTAACACCCCCCAAACCTGCAGTAAGGGAGAGTACCCACTAAGTATGACCCCCATAAACGGGAGCAAAGGGATTTATGGGTTTTTCAATCTTTTTGAACTGTCTGCGAAGTCTCCTTGCTAGGTGTGTGTCCCAGGTCCTGTCACCGTTGGTCACCTCAATGTCTGTCACCTAACATGTGCTTTGGGTAAGTAGGTTGCATAAACTGTTAGTGGCTCAATTGTTCGCACTGCAGCTTTTGTGGCTCCACTAGTTTTCATAGCTAGGTCAGCCATCTGACATCAATTCGCACACTAAGGTGTAAGACAAACCCTGATTGTTTTGCTTCCTACCTGTTTCACCTCCAACGCATTGGCCCTGTAAGGGGGAACCCTGACCCCGGGTGCCGGGTGTTCAGGGTTTCCTTAGCCTTGCCAATCCTGTTGATATACTTTTGCACTCGCTGCCCGTATAGCATTCACTATCTTGGCTAGTCACTTGGCACCTGACACCCGGGCACCGGCTGTTCAGGGTCAAGCTGGCGTCAACATGCTGCAACAGCTTATGACACCAAATAGGTTCATTTCGTTGACGTCGCCTGACCCTGATGAATCAGAAACAGACATTGAACCAGCAGAGCCAACCGCTCCAGATGACACAGTCGAGGATGTGTCAATGCACAGTGATACAGAATACTTTGACGCCCTTGAGACGGATGACGACATTCCATATTTCCAACAAGGGACTGAGCCTCCCCCAAGGGAGAAGTGGGAAATTGCCGCACCTATCGATTTCTTGAATGTTCACGAGGTCACACAGTTAAGCCACCAGCTTGACCAACTGTTCCTCTCGCAAAAAGAAGTTGAGACCCCGCTCGGCATGGATGACATAAAACAGAGGTGGAAATGGGACGATGTCGGCTCCTGTCGAATGCCCCGGTCACCCCTGACATACCCTGCACTCATGGTGGACGAAGGGAACGGCATCCAACGACCCGCAGCCAGCCAGGTCCATCATAAACGCTCTTCCAGTGGATAACAGATAATCTCTCATGGTTACCTCAGTATGCCACCGTATATGTTTATGTGGACAACCGCAAACTGTCAGGCACTGACCCTCCAGCCTACTGGCCGCATTTTGCACCCTGGATCCAAGGCCGATGTACAGTGACTGGCCCTTACCAGGAGAAAACTACTGCGATCCATTTTCCCATTCATGCTGACACAGGTCTGCACCAGGTCCATTATACCTGGGCTGGTGCCGCAGCTCTGGAGGCGCTGTGTTTAATGTTCCCCACTGTAAATTTTGCTCTCATCGACTCTGACTGCGTGCCAACCTCATTGTTTGAAGTAGCCGAGCTCGTCAATCTCATGACGGATAAGTCAAGCAGAGCCGCAGCAATGCAACATAACACAATGGCCAGCTCTAACCAGTGCCCTCCAGCAGTACTCCTGGCCACAGAAGCCAAAGCCGAACTTAATGCCGGCTTGATCATTGTGACAGGGCACATCCCGACTGAGGCACCCGATGTAGAAATGGCCCAAGCAGACATGCCACCAGCCCCTGCCCAAAGCTCCTCTCCGAGTGCTGCACCTGCCCCAAAGGCACGACGAATAGCCCACCCTGCCAATCGCACAGCAGATGATTGGGTTACCGCACTCCAGGATAGCAGGGCCAGTTTCCTAGCTACAACCGCTGTGCCAGAAGACCCTGCGGAAGCAATGAGGGGAGGACTGCTTCTCACCCCCCTACTCGGCTGTAGAGCTAGAACCCCACTTGACTGGACACATGCATGGGCAATGTTGGGCGAATGGGCAGGAGCCATTGCATTCCCCATCCCGGAGCGAGGAGAATGGCCACGTCACGGGGATGGCCGATACCTTAGACCGGACTTTGCCGAGCGGACCCCGCCATTCCTTACCTGGGCACGCCCCATTTTTGAACAAGGTGCACTCTCCCCTCTGTCAGTTTTCCCAGCCGACTTCCCCATACTTTGTCTTCCAGGAGACAAACTGTTCCAAAGCAAGGAGTTAACCATAGGTTATAGTCTGCCACCTATAGTGCACGCCTTCCATGGGAGCAAAGTAGGCCTAGGACAACAACTCCGACAGTGGCTAAACAAAGGGCTGCAACCGCTTGCTGTGTCGCTCATAGGAGTCGACGAGGCACCACCGTTGTGGACACACCCCACAGGCTGCGATTTTGTTAGAGGGAGTAAACTAATCGCCAAGCCGCATGTCCTGCAAAACAGAAGCCTTACCAAGCTGCAGGTGTTGCTTCTTCAGAGTCTGTGGACGCCGGTGGAAGCCCCCAACAACAACAATGACCATACACCTTGGTCCAAGACTTGCGATCCTGCCAATGTTTTCTGCGGTCAGCATGCGAGCCTCCAGCTCCCCAGTGCCCCAATCCTCCCCCTGCTGGAAGCGCTGCAACGGCGACTGGGCATTGACCCTGGCAACGCAGAACTAGCAATCAACGAAGTGCTTGCTAGCCATACTGACCCTCAATACACTGCTTGGAAACTCACTGTCATGGATAACACCTCCTGGCAACTCAATGACGCTGACCCAGGGTCCCTGGATGTTCAGTGCACTGGGTTGGGTGGAGGAGAACTCGATGAAGACTGGGACGTACTGCTAGCCTGCAAAAAGGAAGCACATGTTTACGGGCCATCCCTAAGCAAACAGGACGATTGGAATGCAAGAGCTGGCACAGTAGCAGGCACTGCTCATACACAAGAATATTTGCTCTTGCACATCGCCATGTTTCCCATAGGTGCACACTTCTGGTGCCGCATCTTAGGCATGCCCAGTGCGAACCAATTGCAAGCGCAAATCATCAGTCGGGCCATGAAGCTGTTGCAATTCTGTCCCATCATCCCAGCACACAGGAAACCACCGTGGCCCGGGTACATACATGGCCTGCGACTTTTCACTAAGTTGCTAGTTGCACACCCGCTAGTCGGAGTAAGTCTGCCCCCTGAAATCCGCCCAGTTGATCTTCTGAGATTAACAGGATACATGGTAGGCTCCATCTACATTCGGGGGCACAGCGCTGGCTCGTACGCAGGAATGGTATGGGAAACTATCCTCTCAGAATTCCCAGATGTTGGTGGCAAAACCGTGCTAGCAGCCATTGCGCTACCACCATCGCTGCTCACGACATGCAATTTATCTCAGCTGAGAGAGATCCACCTCATTCACCATGCAGATGACAGGCTCTGCGTATGGAACCCATCAAACCATGACATCAAGCTGCTTAAGCAACGGGGCTTTAAAATTACGCATATCACAGGATGGAGAGCGTACCTCGGTACTGCACAACATAACTACTCGCATTGGACAAGAGTTGCCCTCCCAGAAGGACGACCAGATATGGAGCAGTTAGAAGGTACCCCTGGAGTGCTCCCCTTCGAAGTGTACTCACAGGCTCCCCTCCGACTGATCTCATGGTGCAGCTTTGAGCTCTCAAGAATTGCCAGAAAACTCCTGCGTGAATTAGCGGAAATGTGTGAGCTACCTGAAACCACGACACAGGCACTTGTTACACACATTGCTGCCCACAATTCAGAGGTCAAAACTGAGCAAGAGGCAACCCAATACTTAGCCACGTTGGCAACAGTCACCATTTCCTCAAGGTCCAAGTTGCTCAACTATACCACTATGGTACAACATTTCCTCGGCACCTTGCAATTGCCCCTGGCTATCTACATGTTAGACTACTACTTGCCCATGCTCAGTCCAAATGAAGGCTATAATGAAACAGGGTTAACAATGCAGAGTGCAGGCCCCATCCGGCAACCATCGCAACCCATCGCCCTAGAATTCCTTTTCAAAGGCAGCGAGTTTGGACACTGGAAAGTTAAAGGCGGGCAGGATGCTTTCGCGTTCCGACACCCAAGCCTGGGCAAAACTGAAGTGTTCAGCCTGCTGGCCAGCGATGCGCACCATCACAAAGTCAGCCCCATTGGCACGGGTAGGCTCATTGCCATGGTGGGTACAGCGGACGCACTAGCTTATGATGGAGATGACCTTCAAATCCTTTTTGGCTTGGTCCTCGCCATCACGCCACGCGCAGCCAAAAAAAAGGATGAGCTGGCTGCCTCACGCATATACAGACAGTGCAACCCTAAATTCATCGAAGTTGCTTTCCTCTCAGGACCGGCCATTGAGTTTTTTGCAAAGGAACAACTCGAAGCCCTCCAAGACTGGTATAGTGCCTCCGGCCAGCACCTGGACCCCGTTGACGCGACCGTCCAGGGGCAGAACAGCCCGGTCCCCCAGACCTTCTTTCTCGATACAATGTGGATGTTCGGATGTACTAAGCCTACCCGTGAGCTTACCGCGGTTGCGCAAACCCCCCCGTGCAGGTACCACCTGGGATTAGGCATTTACAATGTCCAAATAGCAGTAGAAGGCATGGAGGGCAACAAAAGATCACATTTCTTGCATTTGTGCGGCCAGTTGCTCCGCCTAGTGCTAATTCCATGTCACGTGGAGGGCGAGCTTCACCCTTGGACTCGCTCCACTGCACTTTCCTTTGCCGCTGAGATTGACGGACACGTTTTAGGCACACTCTGCGCAGTGACAATGGCGTTGCTCACCAACCGGCTAGATCTGTGCATCCAAGCGCTTTTCGGAGCAGGCAAGTCGAAATCGATGGCAATCCTCATCCTGGCCTTGATTGAAATCGACACTACCGACAGCCTCAAAATATTGTTCATTTGCAAAGAGAACTCCGGCACTCGATCCTTTGCGGACCTCCTCCTATGGCTCGACCCCCCGTCGGGGGTGTTTGGGCGCATAGGTAGGCTGGTAGGAGACCAAGAGCGCAACAAAAGCAGCTACTCGCACACGAAATTTGATATCCACCCGAGAGAGAGAAGGCAAATGCTGAACAAGTGTCAATTAATATTAGCCACCGGGGGAACGGTCGCCCAGGATCTTACCATGCAATGGTCCACAATGAGTGGATTCATGCAAGAGCTCTCCCTCCTTGTCATTGATGAAGGCCAGCAGTACGGCACTGACCGCGAAATTGCAGTTATCAGCCTGCTGAAACAGCAACCCCTGGTCCTGTGGACAGGAGACTCGGAGCAGACACCTGGCGGTATTGATCGGGCAGCTCGCAACGCCAAACGGGCACGACAACTACTGTTAGCCAAAAAGCATGGCCTGCGAAGCGACCGCAACTACTACATGCCCGCCAACCTTGCCGATGCAATGATCCGACTGCTAGATGGTTCGGCAAATGAAGGCTTAACGGCTCTTAGTCAAATCCTCAAACGAGGCCAGTCCACATTAGGTCAGCTATGGACAAGTCACCTCTCGCCGCAGGATGAGGAAGACCTCAGGGCAGCCAGCACTGTGCTCCCAGGCCTCAAAGCCGTATTTGAAGCAGCTCAACCAAATATGCAACGACACTCCCGATTCGTAGACTCGGAACTGCTGGCGGGTACCGCTCTCAATTTTCCACGGTCTCTCGTGCGCCTTGCCTGGATTTTGCAGCATGCCGCTACCCTCCTGCCCATGGCTGGTGACATACAAGCAGTATTAAACTCTCAGACCGCCGGCGTAAGTGACATCCATGCCTGGGGGTTAATGCTTCCGTCCAGTTCCAGGGTTAGTCCTGTGACATACCATGCAGTAGTTGCAGTTAGATATCCTAATCTTTGCAGGCAGATCAATGGCCTATGGGAACTAGGAAGTTTTGCTTCGGGAGGCCTTCCCGACAAGCCACCCGGGTTCCAACTAGTGCTCTGGGATACTAATGCTAGGATCAACGGTTTGGTAGCGACGGATTTAGAAACTCTAGTGTCAGAAGTACTCAGCCCCTTCCCTCACAATGCTGGATTTGCCGATGGACTTTTCACAATGACCACAGCAACTGATCATAAGAACAATTTGAACCGCTCCGTGCTCAAAAGAGATTATGTTCGCACCCTGCGTGTAGAAACAATAGCCAATTCGGCAGGAGGAACAGCGCAGGTATCAATCGTAGCTCAGCCCAGTATTGGATTTCTCAACACTAAGTATTACTCCAATGGCTCTCCTACAGAAGACACTGAAGACTGCCTAGGCAGAATCACTGTCGGACTCACTCGGTCAAAATCGTTAACCCTGCTGGTCTCCCCGCTAGACATGATGGGGCTCATGGGCATGGCACAGGTGATCGCTGCCATTGCATATGGCATCCGGGGCCTACGGAGAGGAGAAACGACATGGAGCATGCCAAAATTTGACCCTGACCCAGTCCAAGAGAATCTAGCACAGCTAAGTCGGTGGTCACTCAATTCGGCACCAACCTGGGAGTACCCTCCCCTTGCAATTGCCAATCAATACTACGATCAGCAAGCTGACGAAGTGAAGCGAGCAAGATATCGGCTGATATTGGTGCGAGGGTCAGACCTTAGATGGCTGAACAGGGAGCGCTTCCAAGAAGTTCAAGCAGGGTTACGAGCTCAACACAAGTGGCTCCCCGAGCAAAATCTCCCTTTCTCTGAAGTTGTTCTATATGCCTACGCTGCTGATCGCACACACTCTCCCACGTACGTGTGCCTACCCTCAGGACTGTACAAAGCACGCACCGGGCACATAGTAGCACAGACGGGCCCAGAACAGGAGATCCTGTCCCTGCCTGGCATATACTTTTTTGATGGATGGCGATTACACCCGAAGTTGCCGATCCCAGACCACTTGCCACGCGCAAAAGAGGCGCCAGTCCAAGGTACCGCTCTCGCGGCACCTGCACCTGATACGGAACCCAAACGGTCGCCAGAAGAAGAAGCACGAGACATCCTCGCAGTCGCTGCCAAGAACCAGCCCGAAGATGGGCCAAGCACAAGAAGAGCAGCTGTTCGCGCATGCAAGTACTTACGAGCAATGGTCAGCCAATATGAAACCACCATCCAAGCCGTGCACAGTGCCGCCCGCACCCACACGCAAAGAAGCAAAGGCACGGTGGGACCTGCAGTTGACTATCGCCCACAAGCAGAAGCCCTCCCCGTCATCTCGGCGGACCTAACCTCCGAATTGTTGCATTGTCTGTCCACGCTCCCAGACCCATGGCCCCTAGCTAAGATCACCATAGACATGGAGAAATCGAACCAATGGGTCTCAAAGTTGTGCAGACTTTATTTTGCTGACGAGTATGCCAAGCGAACAGTTGGGTTGCCCTCGCGTAGGCATGTTCCGGACATCGCGGGTGCACTACGAGCAGTTCAAGCCATCCTCCCCAAACTCGAAGTCAAAATGATTGAGTTCTTAGCTGAATGGATGGTAACTCTTCTAATGCCAGCCTCGCACGTATTGGAAGTGAGGGCACCTCACCTTTCCTTTATGATGCTTAAGGAATACTGGTTTAGAGAACTTTATCTAGGCCTGAAAGTCACGACGTCCTTCGACCGCTCTGAATCATACACTAGAGTGATCGATGGTCAAGTAAGATGTATCACGCCTGAAGTCAAGCCGCAGAACCTACAGGTTATCTGGAATGTGCAGTTCATCACAGTCTTTGTGCCGGCATGGATGATCCCGCCCGTCTATCATAGCCTGCGCAGAGAAAGCATTAAAACTACAAGTTCTGCAAGTCTCATAGGAGTCCAGTCAGTCCGTCCCACCTGGTTTGAAGACACAACACCCAGGGACACCACATCCCAGCAACCTCGGGACTTCTACTCTAGTTAGAACTACCGCCCAGCCAACCCTAGCCTTAGATGACACGCACAATGACTCGCCCTTCTTTTTTCTAGCGGTGTGGGAATTAATATACCATAAGACATACCATATGTCATATAGCCAAGACATGGCCAGAGGCAAAATAGACCATGTAGGACAAAACACATGTCCTACAGATGTGCAAAGCAACCCAGCATGGGCGCTCACCTAACTCACGCGCCGTAGGGTGGCAGAGGGCGGGGCGCGAAAAACACAAGGTTGCAGCTAAATAGACGCGGTGCACACTTGCAACCGGTCAACCATGCACATCATGTGCAACACCTAGCTGTCACCTGGAGCAATGTAGAACCAATCAACTTAAAACCAGGACAAACAAACAAGAAGAAAAGTTTCAACTATCGCGCCAGTCCCCTTTCGATGCATCTTGGTGCACTACACGGGACTTCTACTCTAGTTAGAACTACCGCCCAGCCAACCCTAGCCTTAGATGACACGCACAATGACTCGCCCTTCTTTTTTCTAGCGGTGTGGGAATTAATATACCATAAGACATACCATATGTCATATAGCCAAGACATGGCCAGAGGCAAAATAGACCATGTAGGACAAAACACATGTCCTACAGATGTGCAAAGCAACCCAGCATGGGCGCTCACCTAACTCCCAACCGCAGGCGGCCCATGCCTCAAATAATATATTATGGTACGGTTGAATCGCTTGACTCGGCAAGCAGGTTTCTACCTATCAACTCTCAGCCCCAAGGGTCTCTCACACGCAGAGGCTCGCCAGTCTTCACCCGCTTGGTCTGGCTCACCTTGCGGTCACGTGCTTTCCGCACGTCCTCGTACAATTCCATGCACAAATTCAACATTGCCTGTAAGACTAAACCTTCATACTCCTCCATACGAAATCGCAGCCTGCGATCCTCACTGAAACCGTGAAAAATCTCATTTGTGAGATTGTCTGCCTCCTGGTTTTGGAGACGAGGAAGCCATTCCAACTGCAGATCATGATTGCCGTCCATGAGAACTGCCGCCACTTCCATCAAAATAGCGCACAATGGGAATTTGGTGCTCATCAACCGAGCGATGAGATGTGTATTTCCCAAGTTATCAGTTCCAGCTGAAATTTTCATTGAACCTTTGTAGCACGCAGGCTTGAAGAGGACCAGGCTCACTAAGGTGGCAAACAATTCCAGTGATGCAATGGCTCGGAAAGATTCCCCAGCCAAGAAAGCCCAAGGTGCATTTGACCGCGTCAACCTTTCACTGAACCATCTACATGATTTTGTATCCGGACCGTCCTCAACTGCCCAGCCACCGATGCAAATCACTTCACCTTCGGCTTTTGCATCTGCCCTGAATAATTCCCTACGAGCTTCTTGCAGAGGTCCCACTGGGCGAGTACGCCATCCATGTTTCAGCATATGTTCAATGAAACGCAAGATGTAGATAACAGCTTTAGGCAAGCGAGCATGAACCACGTTTTCCAGGGCTGCAGACCATGCGTACAGTGGCCCCAGAAAAGGCCTGAGGTGCTCAATTGCCGCCATTGCAAAAGAAAGCCGACCTAGCACTGCAGAAAAGTCATTCAATTTCACCACGCCTGCTGCCACAGTTGTCTCAACCCAGTTGCAAATCCAATCTGCACGTTTTTCACTAATACCAACAGACTTCTGTTCCAGATCCACGTAGTAGCCTACCCATTCGACCTGTGTGCCCCCCTTGCACTTATGCCAGCTGAAGGGAACGCCCAAGACTACCATAAACAGAAGAGCAACTACAATTGCATCCGTTGCAGCTTTCCCTTGTGTAATGAACAGCAAATCATCAACATAGGTGAGGAGAAACAGCTTCAAAGTACCAGTTAAATAGTACACCGCCCGCAGTATTCCACTGAAAAGATGCGACCAATGTACTGCAGCTGACGCAACGCCAAAAGTGCCTACAGTATTCAGCCAGACAAATGAAGAAGATTCGTCTGTCCTACATGCTTGCAGCCCCCAGTCTTCTGGCTTGATCTTCACAAGCCTGTGCGCGCGCTTGATGTCTGCTGTCAAAACAAAAGTCGGCTTCTCCAGCACCTGTAGCACCTGCCGCAAATCACCTGCACTTGGGCATGCAATCTGGTCACGCACCTTGATATTACCATTGACCCCTATGCCGTGTGTTCCATCATGGACTACACGGAAGCTGTCATCAGCTTTCCGGATTGCACCAAGCGAAGCTACCCTCAAATTTTCACCATAGATCCTTGACGCCTCCTCAACTTCCATCTTCACCATCGCACCTAACTTGGCTTCTTCTACGAATTGTGCTTCAATCGCCTTTGCATTTTCTGCCGCGCCAGGATAGTTGTTCCGGAAAACATCCGCTGCTGTAGTTTCCCCGTCATAGGCACGCCATTTGCATTTTTTCTCGAAAACAGCTGGAGTTCGCGGCATCTTCTGATTCACACCTAAAGACACGCCCGCAGCAAATGAATCCTTGCCTGAAAAATACGCTGAAGCATCAGGATCGTTGCAGAGACGCAGAAACTCTTCAAGCAAAGCAAGATGGAAAGGCTGTCGTTCTGGAATTGCATCTAAATCAAGCTGCGCACCATGTTTTCTCAGAATGCCTTTGACAGCCTCCCTAGCTTCTTTCACCAGTGCTGCAGGGAAAGGCTGGTCCACATGTTTTTTTGCAAGCCAACTCAAAAAGAAGTCTACGCCCGTCCGTGTGCTTGTCCAACACTGTCTGCAGACCTGCAAAGCATTGCGCACCTATCGGCTTCACATGACGAGCGCATGGGCTCCACCGTCCGGGCGAGCACAAACCACTACCGTCAACAAATGGTTTGCTTTTACCCATCATGTGTGACTTCAAAGGAGGTCCGCAGCCACCGACTGCTTGATGAAACCATGCTGTCTCTTCTTCACCATCAAGCAAATCTGTATCAACACTAGAGCTGACGCGCTGTCCCGAACATGAATGCCCCACCGCAGGCGAGGGAAGCGCGGCACTGACTTTTTCGGCTGACAAAATTGATTCCTGGCGGGGCCCATCAGCCGGTTGGGCCCCTGCAGCCGTTCAAGCTGGTGACTGCAACATGCTCTTTGGATGACTCGGGCGATCTTTCTTCCCATGGCCTTCTCCAAGGCAGATTTGGCAAGCATGGTGAAAAGAGCAATGTTTTTCCTTGCATGTGCCATTGTTGAATCTGAAGCAAAGCCTTTTACCCTCTTCCGATCTAGATTTGAGGAACTGCTTGGAGACCAAACGCCTGTCTTTGCCCTTGCCTTTGCCTTTCCCATGCTTGCCACTACCTTTGCCATGGGCAGTAAACACCTCACCGTGACTGGCCGTGCTGAAGAAGTCAGCAGATGCCGTCAGAGGAACCAAAAAATGCTTGTTGATCAGCTCAGCAGAATTCCACGCATCTTCCAAAGCTTCTTGCAAAGATGAATGCTTGCCATCGCGCAGCTGCTTGTAAGCCCTTTTGCGTACTTCTAGCTCATAAGATAACACCAAATTCCAAGCTGGGTGCCTTGTCACTCCCTGGGCCATGATCGGAAAACCTGCAATGTGCCTGCCCACAATATGGTCAGAAAAACGGCGAAACGCTTCCAACAAGGCAGGCGTGATCCAGGATTGGTTCTTGTGCTTGGAACCCACCATCAGCCATGCAATGCCAATGCGGCGATGTCGTAGCCTCAACTCTTCTGGAGTTGATGGCATAGCAATGCTCGCCTTCCCCGGCTTGATCTTGAGATTGCCGGTGCCATGCTCAATGATGCCACTAAAGAGATCAACAGCTGTGTCTTCCACGCAAAGGACCTCACGTAAGTCTTCGGCACGTAGGTCGCCAGATTCAATCTGTTCCAACTTGGTGGCAATCAGAGACTTGGCAGGGACCTCATCGTCCTGTAACTTGCCAAGATCAGCCTCCACCGCTTTGCGCAAAGCTGCCATCTCGGAGCACTGCACAATCCGAGGCGTTTGGCCGAGCTTGCTTTCAGCCTTCATCTTGTCCTCAGCCACCAGCTGCGCACGAGAAGATTCCCATGCAGATAATAGCCGGGCAACATTTTGGCGGGCATCGGTGCACTCGTCGTGCTTTAAGCCAATTTCAACAGCAAGAGCATTGCGCACTTCCAAGCGGGATTCATCCAGCCCGGCAAAAAGCTGCAAATCCACAAAGCCTTTGTGGAACAAAGCGGCTTGCACCTCCACAGGGACTTTCACCTCAGACAAGTGGTACTTCAAGTCAGGTGATGCAGCCTTCAACGCTGCTGAGCGCTCTTCATCAGATAAAGAAATCAAAGGCATGATGTCAACAGTTGACAAGCTCAATTGACGTACTAGGGAGGCCCTTTTGAGCGAAGCCGGTTTTGAGAAGGTTTTCCGGACCCAGAATTGGGTCCGTCGGAGCAAGCTGTTTTGTAGATGATTTTGTTTCTTGTTGGAGCAAGCGGGGTGCATATCGGTTGCTGCTTGAACCCACTCGAAGTTAGCTTCTTATGATTTCGTTGCGTCTGGTGGCTTGATTGTTTGCCGCTACAAGAAGGCCCATCAGCCTTTTGCAGCCCTTAGGTGATTGCTTGAGGTGTTTCTTGCTGTTGCGGAGTTTGTGGGTTTTCGCGCAGGTGGCCGGCTTCCATTTGAATGATTGTATTGAATACTGTACTGCCCCTTGTTGGCCCCCCTTGCCCCTCTAGACTCCTACCGAAGTTTTCCGCCGAGAAAGAACATGAATCATGATCTTTTCAGTCAATCCCGTTATTAATTAATAGTATTAATTTAAAACGGGATGGAGTAGGAATCTGCTTAGGAAAAGATGTGGGAAGGTGAAATATTGAAGGCTTTCTTACTCCGCCATCGTTTCGATATCGTGTCAATTACATTGGGTAATTGAATGAAAACACAGCACGGAGTAGCGGAGTAGCGGGAGTAGCGAAGGATTGGTGAATGTTGCCTGGGTGGTGCTGCAGCGCAAATCGCCACATTGGAGCTAGGGAACGGAGACAGCTGATACCACATGTGCGCTTTCAGGTTCCATTTCTGGGGCCGGAAAGTCAATTGAAATAAGGCTTCGCATGTGCGGGCCTCCTCTGTTCCAAATCTATATGCTGGTTGCTTAAATTAAACCCAGTTGTAATTTTTTGTTTGTTGCAAGGGTCGGCCTTTGCTGTGGATTTTGCGATTTTGCGGTCTCATTTTTGGTACCGCCAGACGGTCCCAAAAATGGGACCGTGAAAGTGCTTTTCTTTTGTTCTTTTACTAAGCTGTGCATGCGGTCCCAAAATGGGACCGCCAGGCGGTCCCATTTTTGGGACCGTGTTTAGGTTCATTTTTTGAAGTTTTTTGTATCAGGGTTGCAGAAGCGCAACGTTTTGGTTTCAATGAAATTTTGTGGCTTATGGCGACCGGAAGGGCAACTAGGGAGGCCCTTTTGAGCGAAGCCGGTTTTGAGAAGGTTTTCCGGACCCAGAATTGGGTCCGTCGGAGGAAGCTGTTTTGTAGATGATTTTGTTTCTTGTTGGAGCAAGCGGGGTGCATATCGGTTGCTGCTTGAACCCACTTGAAGTTAGCTTCTTATGATTTCGTTGCGTCTGGGGGCTTGATTGTTTGCCGCTACAAGAAGGCCCATCAGCCTTTTGCAGCCCTTAGGTGATTGCTTGAGGTGTTTCTTGCTGTTGCGGAGTTTGTGGGTTTTCCCGCAGGTGGCCGGCTTCCATTTGAATGATTGTATTGAATTGAATACTCTACTGCCCCTTGTTGGGCCCCCTTGCCCCTCTAGACTCCTACCGAAGTTTTCAGCCCAGAAAGAAGATGAATCATGATCTTTTCAGTCAATCCCGTTATTAATTAAAAGTATAAATTTAAAACGGGATGGAGTAGGAATCTGCTTAGGAAAAGATGTGGGAAGGTGAAGTATTGAAGGGTTTCTTACTCCGCCATCGTTTCGATATCGTGTCAATTACATTGGGTAATTGAATGAAAACACAGCACGGAGTAGCGGAGTAGCGGGAGTAGCGAAGGATTGGTGAATGTTGCCTGGGTGGTGCTGCAGCGCAAATCGCCACATTGGAGCTAGGGAACGGAGACAGCTGATACCACATGTGCGCTTTCAGGTTCCATTTCTGGGGCCGGAAAGCCAATTGAAATAAGGCTTCGCATGTGCGGGCCTCCTCTGTAATTCAAGAACATACACAATGATCACAAGCTGGCCAAGCAAACATAGCGCATGCAGCATGCCGCACTAAAGAACGTGACCAAAACCAGGACAAACAAACAAGAAGAAAAGTTTCAACTATCGCGTCAGTCCCCTTTCAATGCATCTTGGTGCACTACACAAGACCCTCAGAAAGAGCAACCCCAGCCACTGCATGGACTGAAGTTAGTCATCAAAGAAGAGGTCCTACCAGCGACTGACCAACCACAATTCCAGTCACTTGAGCTGCTGGCTGGCAGAGGTCTCTTAGCATCTGACACATGGAAGTGCAAACGTGCAAGTCAGCCTTAAAGCAACTATCGATGTCCCAATGTTGGTACAATCACAGAGGAAAATGGTGACGGACTCCTGGAAGATTCCATATGCCTGTGGAATGGCCACTCCACATTGATGGCGCTGTCAGACAATGCTGTATTCACAGAGCTGCGAGCTTACAAGAATTAGATGACATGCTCAAAGAATATGACATGAAAAGGGATTCAGTAGAAATCAACCGTGACGCGCCCCAATGGTCCCATCATGCAGTATGGAACCGAAAGTATATGGAACCAAACCCAGGATACACACTGGAGCAACTATGGACCGACTCCGAACCTGCCATAAGCAAAAAAACAACCACGTCATATGATGTACAAACAAGTGACGTGCAACGTGCAGTAGCGGCCATTCAGCACTTTCCATCCCCCGTTCCCCCTGATAGCCTCTTCATAAGAACACTAGGGACACCGGCGGCCCTAAAAGCCCCACCGCAGACGGACACCCTGGCGCAAAGAGCTCTAGAAGAATGGGAACGCACTGTGTGTGAAAATAAGGCAGTGGCAATCCTCGCCGAGATCCAAGCTGGCCGACCGACTATAATCCATAAAGATGGGGGTGAAATGCTCATTGCCATTGTCCTTGATATGCCACTGGCGGAAGCGAAAGCACTAGTGGATGACCCTGCGGCATTCGCTCGCGAAATGACGCGAATCCTGCGTGACAAACAAACCCACCCGCTTATCGCCCAAATGATGAAACCAGCGGCAAGCAGTAATCCACCCTCCGCCGCTGCTGCAGCCAGTGGTGCTAGTAGCAGTAGAGAGCCTCGTGCTGCCTCACACGAGCAGTTCCAGTGAGCCACATGAAGTGACGCAGAGACTCCAAATTTATCCTCCGTGCATTTAGCGCGTAACTTGCTTCAGGTTGAGCGGGGTTGTCACCATGGGGTACTCATGGTTGATGGCCACCTGCTACAATTGCCTAGCTGTCAGCATGTCGAGCCAATCGGGGAAGGGAGACGGTAGGGGGCGGATATCTTAATCCTGTTCTGGGTTTTTAATTTGTATGTGTTCATGTTGTGCTACCTTAATTGTTGCATGGGAGTTTAGTGCGATGTCAAAGTACATCAAGCCATGGCGCCCGTTGCTGTCTTGCTCAGGCAATCCAGTACCTGCATTGCTTGAATATCACCCGACCATATGAGCTCCGTGCAATCAAGTGAAGTAGTATGCCTGCCTCAAGAACCCAGACTCACAATGAGGCACAGGATCTCCTCCCACTGCAGGACTATGTGTACAGACTGACGAATACTCTCAGAACTTTGGAAGATATCCACGCCGTATTGCAGCAAACAAAACTCCCTGCAGGTGTTATCAACGAGCAAGACTGCAGAGACATTCGCACAGCCTGCTGTTGCATAAGAAGTCTGCGCATTCGAGTAGAAGCCCGTGCCAATGTTGCGGAACGAGAAGTGATTAGTCGACAGCTACAGCTCATACATGCGAGCGTACAACACTACCGGACTTGGAACCTTAACACAGCTGACACAAGTTACCTGTCCAGAACCTCGTTTGAACATTTTGAAGATAGACCTGGTCCTTGGGCAGAGAAAAACGCTCGTATTCCTGCACCAAGGTGACTGAGCTAGCTACCATAATCACCTGACTGCATTTAATGCCATTGATTTCAACACTGGCTAAGTGACCGCTCGAGCTGCGCAACGCTTGCAAGCCTGCATCCATATTGTCGAGCTCGCCCTTCGTAAACTCGATCGCATTGGATTCAGTTTGAAAGCGGTATACACCGCCAGAGTGCACTGCAACTTCCATATATGGGTACAATTTCCCATATCACGAAACTGCATACTGTGCAGCTTCTGCAGCAAAGCCGAAAGCCAAATCTGAATTGTTGACGATTTTTTGGCTCAAACATTTGCTGCTCGGATAGGTGCACTGCTATTCAATGCTATTCTTGATTGCGCGCGCACGCTTGTTAGCCATGTGTGACCAACTAGCGGAGGTGCAAAAGAAGATTGCTAACTTGCAACGGCATATCAGAAGAGCCAAGCAGAGAGAAACAGCTCGGGAAGAAATTGTTGACCAACAAGCTCTGGTTGTCTTTATTTTTTCAGGCTATCGTGCCGATGTCGCTGGTCACTTCCACCTTTCCAGATCCAAACGTTGCATGTCGCTGGACAGTGCAGTGGCTCACGTTGAGTGGGAGTACATCAGAGCTCCTTTGGAAGACAAGGTCATGCTCATGTTGGACCCTTACCGACAATATCCGATACATCGGCTACTGGCAGCCTTTCGCTACCTACAATGGAGGTCTTTCAGTGAGGCCCTGGAATTCAAGCCTCTTTCTGGACCCCGTTTTGGGGTTCCAAACCTTGACTGAAAATACATGTCCAATGCACAACGGAACCCCCAATCCCAAGTCCTCAGCCTTCGACTTCGCTTTCGCAGCTGCTTTGGGCGGCATGGGCGACCACTTCCACAAGACAAAACTTGCGCAGGCAGTAGCAAACTCTAAGGTCTAAGGCTTGAACACAAGTTGCCGCTAGGTATGACACAACAACAAACGGCAGCAGTCATTGAAACCCTCAACACCAACAACAAAATGCGCACAGGCGGTCTGCTGCTGTGGCATTTCTCAGCTGCTGGCTTCTCCAGGCACCCATGCTCCAGTACGACCTACAATGTGAAACAAAGTCAAAGCGTCAATAAACTCTCTTGATGTCATAATGTCAGCCATTGAAACTCAAGACTCAGCGCTCCATTCCAACATGGTTCCATCATCCCTGCATCATACCTTAAGCATTGAAGATCTTCTGATTGTTTCGTGTTTGCTTAGAAGCCTACGCTTCACCAAGGCCGGGCCATGCTCAAATCCAGAAGCGGCAGTTCTAGGAAATTGCCAAGAAACAGAAGCTTGTAAGTATTTAAAAATCAGGTAGCCTGACCTTTCTCACGTTCTCTGGCAGAACATCGCCTCTAAAAAATCAAGTGGCAAAGATCTCTCGTCAGCACTCACACTCTAAAGGGATCAAATAGCAGCACCTTCCATGGTAACAGCCATGTTCCACACAGAAAAACGGGCGCATAAAAACTGCAAAAGTATAGGTACGCTGGCTGACGTATCGGATATTTCGGAGAAGTATCAGTCAACACAAAACCCAATGCAAAAGGACAACATCAAAGGGCAAAAGCACCAGCTGACACTTTAGCAAAATCAGAAGCTGCATTGACTGGAGTCAAAACTGTTTGAAGGGGCCTGCCGAAACCTTGCTGACACATGGAGCAAAGACTGGACTCAAAACTGTGCGGATCTTGCCCAAAATAGCCCTTGGAAGCGCACCTCCAGGCAATGCCGAAGCTCACAGCTGAATCGCAAAGTCTCAGCCTGCCAGGTCGATCAAATGAAACCACAGTCAGCCACAACATGGTCAATACAGAAAGAAATGCCAAAGGAAAACATCAAACCAGCTGACACGTTGGCAAAATCAGAAGCTGCATTGACTGGATTCGAAACTGTTTGAAATGACCTGTCGAACCATCAGCAGCAAACTGGTGAACTTGCAACAAATCACGAAACAAACATCAGGGAAAAGGCAGACAACAGGAAATGTGTTTTGACCACCTGCGACAAAACATGAAATGTCACCTTTTTCAACACATTAGCAAGAAGGTCGGGCGTCAGCCTATGCAAAACAAATTAAGAATCAATTGGAACCGCTTAGCACTACCACCACCCTGTTTCCAGGGTTGGCAAGCCAATCGTGATTCTCCAAATAATCTAAATTCTTCGTTGAATAATTGACTGTTGCAACCACTGGCACGCCAAACAAATCGCGATGGTATGCGCATGTGCCACCTGCAGTTGAACCGAATTCAACTAAGGCATCATACTTGCCCTGAAGCTTTTCCTGGTGGCTGACAAGGAAATTCAAATCTCTCACATCATCAAGGACCAATCCATCATGTACGGCCCGCTGAAAGTGCCTCATGGTCTCTGGGAAAAACTCCAAAGTTCCTATCTTCAGTTCCAAAGGTCGCTTGAACAGGCTCTTGGCCCATTCAGTTTTCCCTGCTCGGGAAGGCCCGAGCACAACCAAGATAGGGTAGCGCAAGGCATCAGCTTGAAAAAGCTTGAGCCAAGCCTCAGCATCTGGCACTTTCGGAAACGGCCGGAAGAGGCTGGGGTTGGACCGAATCCTTTGAACTCGCTCTGCCATGGCCAAAGTCAAAGCTGCACTATCCTCATGGTCCTTGCAAGCATCTAAATTTCGTTTGCGTGAGAGCACACCATCTCTTGTCAAATAAAGCAATTTCTCATAAGTGGCTGAGCTGATTTTACGTTGCTTCCACAACGTCTCCGGCCACTTGCCCAGGACTTGGTAGGTCTTCTCACACCGAACCCAGCATGGCAAATAATTGCCCTCTGTGAACGGCAACCCATCCTTGCCAAAGAGTGTGCCGATTTTGTCTGCGAAGACGTAAAACATCCCCCGGTCAATGGACCGTTGCAACTGTCGCCCAGACAGCCCTTCACCACAGAGATCTGTGGAGCTCGCATTTGGTCTGGCAGCAGCAAAGGAAAACACATCAACCACACGGCTGTCTAAGGCTTTGTGGAATTGCACCATGAGGTGGACGTGTGGCTTGCCTGATGAACATGTCTCCATGGAAGCACACCACTTCTCTACTCCCCAATGAGCAACATGATCACGAACAAAAGTCAAGAAAGCTGGCCATTGATCCTGCTGCACGCCATGGTACGTCAACAGCACTGCAACGGAACGAATCCGATACCCTTGGCGGCCTGTCTCCTTCTTGCCTACCAAAGACATAGCGGAAGCTTGGGCTGGTCGGCCACCAGGGTCCTTCCTCCCTTTCACCGTTTGCCATTCCTCCCCCGCTCGTTGCAACTGCTGAGCGTGTTCCACACAGCCTCCTTTGTCAGGGTGCACCTTCTTGATGATGCACCGGAAAGCTTTCTCCACCAAAGGATCAGAGCTCTCCCGCGTGACCTTCACGCAGACTCCATATTGGTGGGCCAACGCCAACAACAAGGAAACTAAGGCGCGTTTCGCCACCTGCACAGCGGAAGCTACCATCTTGAACCAAAACCACTGCCTCACAGGACATCAGCGGAGGAAGTTTTACTGCAAAGCAACGCGTTAGTTCTGATTGGAAACAATGTGCGGAGTAGGTTTGGAGTAAACCCTTGCGGAGGAGTAATAGCCAAATCAGGTGGCATTTGCAATGGAAAATACGCGGAGGAGGTTTCGCCCGAACTAAAAATACAATGTTATTTCTGTCGGGAAAGAACCTCCTCCGCAAGCTACTAAGAATGAATTGGGAAGTAAGGCGCTAAGAGTCTACGGGGGTGAAGGGGCAGGTCCTGACACTACGGAGTCGCGAACCGGTACATGTCCATGTCGACACCCGTACACTTCATCACCCCGCCTGCACCGTCTTGGAGATGCATTGGGTCGGCGCGTGTGTACCTGGAAGCAAGTGACTATAGGATGACACGCAACTACGACTACAACACCTTCGAAGTGTCACGACTGACTCTGACATAATGCTGTCAAAGCAACCAAGCTAATCACATGGCCGTGCTATAAATGCGGTTTGTAGAAAACCAGGAGCTGCCATGGTCAAAAGCAAATGCGCGTCATGTGTTGCACTAAGCTGACAGATGACTGCCGACTCCTGAGGTCAAAGTTTCTGAGACAGAAGCGGCTGATCAGCTACACAGAGAAAATCGCGAGCACCACATGCATTCCCGTACATCATGCAAGGACCTACCACTCTGACACTTCAGACTTGGGAACCCAGCACTGCTACAAGACACGGCAAACATGTTAACCAAACTAGGAACAACTAGGAAACATACAAACATGCTGCAGGTGGACAGGAAATGGCTGTGCTCGAAGCTGCAACTACAAGACTGCAGGCCTCGTCACGGCTACAAATAATAAAGTCCAGAAGTCTTACCCGGGATCTATAACCTCAGGCAATTCAAGCTCACATCTCTTCCCATAGAAAGACGGTTGTCCAGTTAACTCTACCGACGAGGATTGCCAAAACCAAAGGCGCGCATGGGGAAGAGGTCTCATAAGTCTTGTTCAATGTTCAATGTGGTCCAAAAACCCTTTGTGACAACAACTGGCAAAACAAGATGTTTAGCTGACAAAATGGGTTTCCTAAATCTTGTTTCGCAAGCCCCGATTCCATATTCATCCCTTGCTTGACAGATCAGATTATGTTATACGCAATCATCGGCCAGCACTGTGCGGCAAATTACAAGCAAACTGGCTGTTGCGACGAGTTTCCCATTTGCTGTCGCACTTTGGTCGTCTGTGTCACGAGCCGGGCAGAGTGAAAAGCAGCTACACAACCGAAGGCCACTCAAGTGAGTGATCTATGCCACTCCAGCTGTACCTTGGGGCCTGTGGTCTGCACCACTGCAACTGTAGTTTCCCATGCTCTGCGAGGCAAAGGCTCCTGCGAGCCTCACGCACCTCTCATTCTGCCCGATCTCCCTGCAAGCACATGTCACAATCAAAACAACGACAACAATGAGGTTGGCTCGGAGCGGCATTGACAGCATGGGCGCTGTCCATTCTGAGACAGAACACTTTTATTACTGTGTTTCAAATGCAGGCTCTCTCTCTTTCAGTCAAATGTGACACGGACATGATCAAAAACGAAACTGCCGCAGGTTCGGTACGGCATTGACAGAATGGACGCTGCATAGCTTGGAATGACTGGTTCAGCAGTCAAAACCAACCAGGCTCTCTAACTCTACCACGCCTAGTTGGGGGCTCTCGCCAACTCTGCAGCCTCCGCCTCAGGACAGCATTGCTCTGGCCCGGTATGAAAAACCTTTGAAACATGCTCCCTGCCTCCTTGGCTTCGACCAAGAGCTTCAAATCTGCGGTGGACAACATTTTGGCCGCCTGCAGGAACAACAGACTGGTGTACAGATTCGCCACTAACATTCAAACGCTTTATGGTCAACTAGACCCCTACAAGAAAAGATCCAAGCGATTCCACCGAAGGTTAAGAGAAACATCTGCTTGCCACCCAAACATCGGTGGCAATACTATGGGGGAATGCTGCCCATGTGGTCTTGGAGAACTACGCGTTTCAAGCTCCCAAATTAAGAACCTATATCTGGCCACCTTCAAACCACAATCAGCACACCAACATCCCGCACCGCTGCACCTACAACCCTTCAAGGCCAAGCCTGCGACCCCAAACAAGCGCACTGTGGCAACCGCGCGGTGTAGACTAACCAGCCCACAAGCAGCAAGGCCCCAAACAAAGCCCGGTGTCTAAACACAACCTACCGCCTACCGCCCTCACGGGTCTACCTACCGCCCGTCCAGGTCAAACCTACGGCCTCAAATCCCGGTGTTTAAGGTGTACCACACCCCTGGTGTTTAAGGTGAACCACACCGGTGTTTAAGGTGTACCACACCCTGGTGTTTAAGGTGAACCACACCGGTGTTTAAGGTGTACCACACCCTGGGGTTTAAGGTGAACCACACCGGTGTTTAAGGTGTACCACACCCTGGTGTTTAAGGTGAACCACACCGGTGTTTAAGGTGTACCACACCCCTGGTGTTTAAGGTGAACCACACCGGTGTTTAAGGTGTACCACACCCCTGGTGTTTAAGGTGAACCACACCGGTGTTTAAGGTGTACCACACCCCTGGTGTTTAAGGTGAACCACCCGGTGTTTAAGGTGTACCACACCCTGGTGTTTAAGGTGAACCACACCGGTGTTTAAGGTGTACCACACCCCCGGTGTTTAAGGTGAACCACACCAGTGTTTAAGGTGTACCACCACCACGGTGTGTAAGGTACACCCTACCTGCAACCCTGCAAGCCCGCCTACGACCCTCAAACCTCCACCTACGACCCTTCCAGGTCACACCTGCGACCTGCAATCTCCTTGTACAGGGAGTGGACTGACAGGGGTGTCTCCAAGCGACAAACTCAAATGCACGTGGACTGACAGGGGTGTCTCCAAGCGACAAACTCAAATCCGTTTTACCTTTGCACATTCGCCAGTTCGGGGTTCTTTTTGACCTCTTACTTTGTTCCAAACTGCTTGAAAACATCGAGCTCACATTTGTTCTCTGTATCTTTTAACCTAGCACTTTGTCTTTTAGAAACGCTGCTTACATTCGCTGTCCGCAAGGACCATAAACCAGTTTTAGCAAGCAGACAGTATAAACGACTTCCACCAAGATTTCTTTGCACTGCGTAAATCTGCATGGACAGCGCCTTGACAAGTCGCTTCTTCCGCTTTGCTGCATTCTTAGCTGCCTTGCGATTCTCTCGCATTGCTTTGCGCAAGTCGGAGCGCTGGCCCTTGAGCCTTGCCAACTCGTCTTTTGTAATTTCCTGGCCGACAAGGTGGACCCCAAAACTGGCGCCGCTTTTGCACTTCAATTTTGAAGCCCCTGGACACAGCCCCCCCAGTAGTGCTGTTCCAACTGCGTGAGTGGCTTCAGAAAATGAATTATGAATTTGGAGTGGCCCCATCGCGGCGCATGATGGTCGACCGCGTCCAGCATTTGCTGCCGGACAGTTGGCCTGTTGACTTGCAGGCGCGGCTACTTCGCCCATTAGCAACTGCACGCGGCCAGCGCAGGTACCTTGCGGCCTTCAGGAATCGCTTTGGGTGCAAACTTGGCAAGCTACGGACGAGTCCACCAATGTCGTTGCAGGAGAAGCAGTCCAAGGCACGGGTGGTTGATTGGCTGGGTTAGTGTTGTGCAAGCAGATTTGTAAAGGTTTCTTTGAGATGCTGTGTTGACATTCGGTCAATATTTGGGTATTCCGGTAAAATGCTGATTTGCTGTTTGTAGGACCATGACAAATCACAAATCACAACCTCCGGTTCTTGCAGTTTTGAAGCATACAGTGCAAGTTTTGGATCTCATTTGTACGCATTTTTGATTCCAAATGCGGACCCCGTTTTGGGGTCCAAAAAGCGGACCCCAAAGTGCAGATGACCAAGGTTTCTCACTTCCTAGCCAAATTGCTTGTCATTTTTGGGTCCGGAAAATAGACCCCAAAATGGGGTCCGCTTTTTGGACTGAAAATGATCATTGTCAAGCGGCCTTTGGCAGGCGATGGCCTTTTGGCAATGGTGCAATTATGCATTGAAGGATGCTGGTGACGAGCCTTTAGTTATCAACATGGATGAGTCCAGCATTGGGTTTCACTGGGGCGCGTTGTCTGGGACAGTTGTTCGACAAGGTGCCCCGATGGATAAAGTTAAATCGCAGGCTCTCAAAGCCAGGGCCACATACATTTGCGCTGTCACCCATGATCCTGAAGTCCAGCAGCTTCTGCCCCAGGTGTTGCTGGGCAACAAGCGTCTTTTCCCAGCTGCGTTTGCCCGGCATGCTGCGGAGCTGTGTCCGCGGGTGGTGGTTTGGAGAGAGAACTCCGCATGGAATACGCACCGGTTGATGGCCAGATACTTGCGACTCCTCTGTGACAGATTGGGGGCTATTTTGGAATCCCGCCAGGTGTTGTTGTTGCTAGACTTGGCACCGTGCCACCTGCATGATTCTTTGTTTGATTTGGCTTATTCCCTGGGATTGCGTCTCCTATTTGTGCCTCCTGGCATGACGTCCTTACTTCAGCCATGCGACACTCACATCTTTGCTGCTTTCAAGCATAATGTGCAAGAGTCATGGAGACGAAGAAGGGCTGCAGCTCCAGATGGACAGGTGAGCTTGGAACTGTGGTTGGAAATTGTCGCAAATGCCACCAAAAAGCTGTCGTCGAAGCCATGGAAGCATGCGTTTGAAAGTGATGGTATTCTTGGATATCAGCATCGTATTTCTTCTCCCTTGCTCAGCAAGCTCGGATGGGTGGATGCGCCGCCCGTTCCCTCAACAATGCCTTCTG
Organism: Cladocopium goreaui; assembly: GCA_947184155.2. Lineage (NCBI taxonomy): Eukaryota > Dinophyceae > Suessiales > Symbiodiniaceae > Cladocopium > Cladocopium goreaui. The sequence continues at coordinate 17,213 of CAMXCT020005335.1, read as the reverse complement.
GTGGTTTGCCTGACTGCCTGTTCCCTTTGAAGTGGCAAGGAAATGCGGCAAAATACATCCAATGGAACCCTCATGCGGTCCGCACCCTAGACTGAGGGTACAACTTGTGGGAAAATAGTTTGTGCGCTGCACTGTGCAGCTTCTGCAGCAAAGCCGAAAGCCAAATCTGAATTGTTGACGATTTTTTGGCTCAAACATTTGCTGCTCGGATAGGTGCACTGCTATTCAATGCTATTCTTGATTGCGCGCGCACGCTTGTTAGCCATGTGTGACCAACTAGCGGAGGTGCAAAAGAAGATTGCTAACTTGCAACGGCATATCAGAAGAGCCAAGCAGAGAGAAACAGCTCGGGAAGAAATTGTTGACCAACAAGCTCTGGTTGTCTTTATTTTTTCAGGCTATCGTGCCGATGTCGCTGGTCACTTCCACCTTTCCAGATCCAAACGTTGCATGTCGCTGGACAGTGCAGTGGCTCACGTTGAGTGGGAGTACATCAGAGCTCCTTTGGAAGACAAGGTCATGCTCATGTTGGACCCTTACCGACAATATCCGATACATCGGCTACTGGCAGCCTTTCGCTACCTAGTGCTGTTCCAACTGCGTGAGTGGGTTCAGAAAATGAATTATGAATTTGGAGTGGCCCCATCGCGGCGCATGATGGTCGACCGCGTCCAGCATTTGCTGCCCGACAGTTGGCCTGTTGACTTGCAGGCGCGGCTACTTCGCCCATTAGCAACTGCACGCGGCCAGCGCAGGTACCTTGCGGCCTTCAGGAATCGCTTTGGGTGCAAACTTGGCAAGCTACGGACGAGTCCACCAATGTCGTTGCAGGAGAAGCAGTCCAAGGCACGGGTGGTTGATTGGCTGGGTTAGTGTTGTGCAAGCAGATTTGTAAAGGTTTCTTTGAGATGCTGTGTTGACATTCGGTCAATATTTGGGTATTCCGGTAAAATGCTGATTTGCTGTTTGTAGGACCATGACAAATCACAAATCACAACCTCCGGTTCTTGCAGTTTTGAAGCATACAGTGCAAGTTTTGGATCTCATTTGTACGCATTTTTGATTCCAAATGCGGACCCCGTTTTGGGGTCCAAAAAGCGGACCCCAAAGTGCAGATGACCAAGGTTTCTCACTTCCTAGCCAAATTGCTTGTCATTTTTGGGTCCGGAAAATAGACCCCAAAATGGGGTCCGCTTTTTGGACTGAAAATGATCATTGTCAAGCGGCCTTTGGCAGGCGATGGCCTTTTGGCAATGGTGCAATTATGCATTGAAGGATGCTGGTGACGAGCCTTTAGTTATCAACATGGATGAGTCCAGCATTGGGTTTCACTGGGGCGCGTTGTCTGGGACAGTTGTTCGACAAGGTGCCCCGATGGATAAAGTTAAATCGCAGGCTCTCAAAGCCAGGGCCACATACATTTGCGCTGTCACCCATGATCCTGAAGTCCAGCAGCTTCTGCCCCAGGTGTTGCTGGGCAACAAGCGTCTTTTCCCAGCTGCGTTTGCCCGGCATGCTGCGGAGCTGTGTCCGCGGGTGGTGGTTTGGAGAGAGAACTCCGCATGGAATACGCACCGGTTGATGGCCAGATACTTGCGACTCCTCTGTGACAGATTGGGGGCTATTTTGGAATCCCGCCAGGTGTTGTTGTTGCTAGACTTGGCACCGTGCCACCTGCATGATTCTTTGTTTGATTTGGCTTATTCCCTGGGATTGCGTCTCCTATTTGTGCCTCCTGGCATGACGTCCTTACTTCAGCCATGCGACACTCACATCTTTGCTGCTTTCAAGCATAATGTGCAAGAGTCATGGAGACGAAGAAGGGCTGCAGCTCCAGATGGACAGGTGAGCTTGGAACTGTGGTTGGAAATTGTCGCAAATGCCACCAAAAAGCTGTCGTCGAAGCCATGGAAGCATGCGTTTGAAAGTGATGGTATTCTTGGATATCAGCATCGTATTTCTTCTCCCTTGCTCAGCAAGCTCGGATGGGTGGATGCGCCGCCCGTTCCCTCAACAATGCCTTCTGGTGGTTTGCCTGACTGCCTGTTCCCTTTGAAGTGGCAAGGAAATGCGGCAAAATACATCCAATGGAACCCTCATGCGGTCCGCACCCTAGACTGAGGGTACAACTTGTGGGAAAATAGTTTGTGCGCTGCACTGGGGGGGCTGTGTCCAGGGGCTTCAAAATTGAAGTGCAAAAGCGGCGCCAGTTTTGGGGTCCACCTTGTCGGCCAGGAAATTACAAAAGACGAGTTGGCAAGGCTCAAGGGCCAGCGCTCCGACTTGCGCAAAGCAATGCGAGAGAATCGCAAGGCAGCTAAGAATGCAGCAAAGCGGAAGAAGCGACTTGTCAAGGCGCTGTCCATGCAGATTTACGCAGTGCAAAGAAATCTTGGTGGAAGTCGTTTATACTGTCTGCTTGCTAAAACTGGTTTATGGTCCTTGCGGACAGCGAATGTAAGCAGCGTTTCTAAAAGACAAAGTGCTAGGTTAAAAGATACAGAGAACAAATGTGAGCTCGATGTTTTCAAGCAGTTTGGAACAAAGTAAGAGGTCAAAAAGAACCCCGAACTGGCGAATGTGCAAAGGTAAAACGGATTTGAGTTTGTCGCTTGGAGACACCCCTGTCAGTCCACGTGCATTTGAGTTTGTCGCTTGGAGACACCCCTGTCAGTCCACTCCCTGTACAAGGAGATTGCAGGTCGCAGGTGTGACCTGGAAGGGTCGTAGGTGGAGGTTTGAGGGTCGTAGGCGGGCTTGCAGGGTTGCAGGTAGGGTGTACCTTACACACCGTGGTGGTGGTACACCTTAAACACTGGTGTGGTTCACCTTAAACACCGGGGGTGTGGTACACCTTAAACACCGGTGTGGTTCACCTTAAACACCAGGGGTGTGGTACACCTTAAACACCGGTGTGGTTCACCTTAAACACCAGGGGTGTGGTACACCTTAAACACCGGTGTGGTTCACCTTAAACACCAGGGGTGTGGTACACCTTAAACACCGGTGTGGTTCACCTTAAACACCAGGGGTGTGGTACACCTTAAACACCGGTGTGGTTCACCTTAAACACCAGGGGTGTGGTACACCTTAAACACCGGTGTGGTTCACCTTAAACACCAGGGGTGTGGTACACCTTAAACACCGGTGTGGTTCACCTTAAACACCAGGGGTGTGGTATTTTTGAGGCCGTAGGTTTGACCTGGACGGGCGGTAGGTAGACCCGTGAGGGCGGTAGGCGGTAGGTTGTGTTTAGACACCGGGCTTTGTTTGGGGCCTTGCTGCTTGTGGGCTGGTTAGTCTACACCGCGCGGTTGCCACAGTGCGCTTGTTTGGGGTCGCAGGCTTGGTCTTGAAGGGTTGTAGGTGCAGCGGTGCGGGATGTTGGTGTGCTGATTGTGGTTTGAAGGTGGCCAGATATAGGTTCTTAATTTGGGAGCTTGAAACGCGTAGTTCTCCAAGACCACATGGGCAGCATTCCCCATAGTATTGCCACCGATGTTTGGGTGGCAAGCAGATGTTTCTCTTAACCTTCGGTGGAATCGCTTGGATCTTTTCTTGTAGGGGTCTAGTTGACCATAAAGCGTTTGAATGTTAGTGGCGAATCTGTACACCAGTCTGTTGTTCCTGCAGGCGGCCAAAATGTTGTCCACCGCAGATTTGAAGCTCCTGGTCGAAGCCAAGGAGGCAGGGAGCATGTTTCAAAGGTTTTTCATACCGGGCCAGAGCAATGCTGTCCTGAGGCGGAGGCTGCAGAGTTGGCGAGAGCCCCCAACTAGGCGTGGTAGAGTTAGAGAGCCTGGTTGGTTTTGACTGCTGAACCTGGTTGGTTTTGACTGCTGAACCAGTCATTCCAAGCTCACATTTCATACCAAGAGAGGTCCCGCACTGGAGTGGCAGGAAAGGTCTGCATTGGTATGTTTTGGTTGAGAATGAGCCATGCAGCGTCCATTCTGTCAATGCCGTACCGAACCTGCGGCAGTTTCGTTTTTGATCATGTCCGTGTCACATTTGACTGAAAGAGAGAGAGCCTGCATTTGAAACACAGTAATAAAAGTGTTCTGTCTCAGAATGGACAGCGCCCATGCTATCAATGCCGCTCCGAGCCAACCTCATTGTTGTCGTTGTTTTGATTGTGACATGTGCTTGCAGGGAGATCGGGCAGAATGAGAGGTGCGTGAGGCTCGCAGGAGCCTTTGCCTCGCAGAGCATGGGAAACTACAGTTGCAGTGGTGCAGACCACAGGCCCCAAGGTACAGTTGGAGTGGCAAAGATCACTCACTTGAGTGGCCTTCGGTTGTGTAGCTGCTTTTCACTCTGCCCGGCTCGTGACACAGACGACCAAAGTGCGACAGCAAATGGGAAACTCGTCGCAACAGCCAGTTTGCTTGTAATTTGCCGCACAGTGCTGGCCGATGATTGCGTATAACATAATCTGATCTGTCAAGCAAGGGATGAATATGGAATCGGGGCTTGCGAAACAAGATTTAGGAAACCCATTTTGTCAGCTAAACATCTTGTTTTGCCAGTTGTTGTCACAAAGGGTTTTTGGACCACATTGAACATTGAACAAGACTTATGAGACCTCTTCCCCATGCGCGCCTTTGGTTTTGGCAATCCTCGTCGGTAGAGTTAACTGGACAACCGTCTTTCTATGGGAAGAGATGTGAGCTTGAATTGCCTGAGGTTATAGATCCCGGGTAAGACTTCTGGACTTTATTATTTGTAGCCGTGACGAGGCCTGCAGTCTTGTAGTTGCAGCTTCGAGCACAGCCATTTCCTGTCCACCTGCAGCATGTTTGTATGTTTCCTAGTTGTTCCTAGTTTGGTTAACATGTTTGCCGTGTCTTGTAGCAGTGCTGGGTTCCCAAGTCTGAAGTGTCAGAGTGGTAGGTCCTTGCATGATGTACGGGAATGCATGTGGTGCTCGCGATTTTCTCTGTGTAGCTGATCAGCCGCTTCTGCCTCAGAAACTTTGACCTCAGGAGTCGGCAGTCATCTGTCAGCTTAGTGCAACACATGACGCGCATTTGCTTTTGACCATGGCAGCTCCTGGTTTTCTACAAACCGCATTTATAGCACGGCCATGTGATTAGCTTGGTTGCTTTGACAGCATTATGTCAGAGTCAGTCGTGACACTTCGAAGGTGTTGTAGTCGTAGTTGCGTGTCATCCTATAGTCACTTGCTTCCAGGTACACACGCGCCGACCCAATGCATCTCCAAGACGGTGCAGGCGGGGTGATGAAGTGTACGGGTGTCGACATGGACATGTACCGGTTCGCGACTCCGTAGTGTCAGGACCTGCCCCTTCACCCCCCGTAGACTCTTAGCGCCTTACTTCCCAATTCATTCTTAGTAGCTTGCGGAGGAGGTTCTTTCCCGACAGAAATAACATTGTATTTTTAGTTCGGGCGAAACCTCCTCCGCGTATTTTCCATTGCAAATGCCACCTGATTTGGCTATTACTCCTCCGCAAGGGTTTACTCCAAACCTACTCCGCACATTGTTTCCAATCAGAACTAACGCGTTGCTTTGCAGTAAAACTTCCTCCGCTGATGTCCTGTGAGGCAGTGGTTTTGGTTCAAGATGGTAGCTTCCGCTGTGCAGGTGGCGAAACGCGCCTTAGTTTCCTTGTTGTTGGCGTTGGCCCACCAATATGGAGTCTGCGTGAAGGTCACGCGGGAGAGCCCTGATCCTTTGGTGGAGAAAGCTTTCCGGTGCATCATCAAGAAGGTGCACCCTGACAAAGGAGGCTGTGTGGAACACGCTCAGCAGTTGCAACGAGCGCGGGAGGAATGGCAAACGGTGAAAGGGAGGAAGGACCCTGGTGGCCGACCAGCCCAAGCTTCCGCTATGTCTTTGGTAGGCAAGAAGGAGACAGGCCGCCAAGGGTATCGGATTCGTTCCGTTGCAGTGCTGTTGACGTACCATGGCGTGCAGCAGGATCAATGGCCAGCTTTCTTGACTTTTGTTCGTGATCATGTTGCTCATTGGGGAGTAGAGAAGTGGTGTGCTTCCATGGAGACATGTTCATCAGGCAAGCCACACGTCCACCTCATGGTGCAATTCCACAAAGCCTTAGACAGCCGTGTGGTTGATGTGTTTTCCTTTGCTGCTGCCAGACCAAATGCGAGCTCCACAGATCTCTGTGGTGAAGGGCTGTCTGGGCGACAGTTGCAACGGTCCATTGACCGGGGGATGTTTTACGTCTTCGCAGACAAAATCGGCACACTCTTTGGCAAGGATGGGTTGCCGTTCACAGAGGGCAATTATTTGCCATGCTGGGTTCGGTGTGAGAAGACCTACCAAGTCCTGGGCAAGTGGCCGGAGACGTTGTGGAAGCAACGTAAAATCAGCTCAGCCACTTATGAGAAATTGCTTTATTTGACAAGAGATGGTGTGCTCTCACGCAAACGAAATTTAGATGCTTGCAAGGACCATGAGGATAGTGCAGCTTTGACTTTGGCCATGGCAGAGCGAGTTCAAAGGATTCGGTCCAACCCCAGCCTCTTCCGGCCGTTTCCGAAAGTGCCAGATGCTGAGGCTTGGCTCAAGCTTTTTCAAGCTGATGCCTTGCGCTACCCTATCTTGGTTGTGCTCGGGCCTTCCCGAGCAGGGAAAACTGAATGGGCCAAGAGCCTGTTCAAGCGACCTTTGGAACTGAAGATAGGAACTTTGGAGTTTTTCCCAGAGACCATGAGGCACTTTCAGCGGGCCGTACATGATGGATTGGTCCTTGATGATGTGAGAGATTTGAATTTCCTTGTCAGCCACCAGGAAAAGCTTCAGGGCAAGTATGATGCCTTAGTTGAATTCGGTTCAACTGCAGGTGGCACATGCGCATACCATCGCGATTTGTTTGGCGTGCCAGTGGTTGCAACAGTCAATTATTCAACGAAGAATTTAGATTATTTGGAGAATCACGATTGGCTTGCCAACCCTGGAAACAGGGTGGTGGTAGTGCTAAGCGGTTCCAATTGATTCTTAATTTGTTTTGCATAGGCTGACGCCCGACCTTCTTGCTAATGTGTTGAAAAAGGTGACATTTCATGTTTTGTCGCAGGTGGTCAAAACACATTTCCTGTTGTCTGCCTTTTCCCTGATGTTTGTTTTGTGATTTGTTGCAAGTTCACCAGTTTGCTGCTGATGGTTCGACAGGTCATTTCAAACAGTTTCGAATCCAGTCAATGCAGCTTCTGATTTTGCCAACGTGTCAGCTGGTTTGATGTTTTCCTTTGGCATTTCTTTCTGTATTGACCATGTTGTGGCTGACTGTGGTTTCATTTGATCGACCTGGCAGGCTGAGACTTTGCGATTCAGCTGTGAGCTTCGACATTGCCTGGAGGTGCGCTTCCAAGGGCTATTTTGGGCAAGATCCGCACAGTTTTGAGTCCAGTCTTTGCTCCATGTGTCAGCAAGGTTTCGGCAGGTCCCTTCAAACAGTTTTGACTCCAGTCAATGCAGCTTCTGATTTTGCTAAAGTGTCAGCTGGTGCTTTTGCCCTTTGATGTTGTCCTTTTGCATTGGGTTTTGTGTTGACTGATACTTCTCCGAAATATCCGATACGTCAGCCAGCGTACCTATACTTTTGCAGTTTTTATGCGCCCGTTTTTCTGTGTGGAACATGGCTGTTACCATGGAAGGTGCTGCTATTTGATCCCTTTAGAGTGTGAGTGCTGACGAGAGATCTTTGCCACTTGATTTTTTAGAGGCGATGTTCTGCCAGAGAACGTGAGAAAGGTCAGGCTACCTGATTTTTAAATACTTACAAGCTTCTGTTTCTTGGCAATTTCCTAGAACTGCCGCTTCTGGATTTGAGCATGGCCCGGCCTTGGTGAAGCGTAGGCTTCTAAGCAAACACGAAACAATCAGAAGATCTTCAATGCTTAAGGTATGATGCAGGGATGATGGAACCATGTTGGAATGGAGCGCTGAGTCTTGAGTTTCAATGGCTGACATTATGACATCAAGAGAGTTTATTGACGCTTTGACTTTGTTTCACATTGTAGGTCGTACTGGAGCATGGGTGCCTGGAGAAGCCAGCAGCTGAGAAATGCCACAGCAGCAGACCGCCTGTGCGCATTTTGTTGTTGGTGTTGAGGGTTTCAATGACTGCTGCCGTTTGTTGTTGTGTCATACCTAGCGGCAACTTGTGTTCAAGCCTTAGACCTTAGAGTTTGCTACTGCCTGCGCAAGTTTTGTCTTGTGGAAGTGGTCGCCCATGCCGCCCAAAGCAGCTGCGAAAGCGAAGTCGAAGGCTGAGGACTTGGGATTGGGGGTTCCGTTGTGCATTGGACATGTATTTTCAGTCAAGGTTTGGAACCCCAAAACGGGGCCAGAAAGAGGCTTGAATTCCAGGGCCTCACTGAAAGACCTCCATTGTGCAGCTTCTGCAGCAAAGCCGAAAGCCAAATCTGAATTGTTGACGATTTTTTGGCTCAAACATTTGCTGCTCGGATAGGTGCACTGCTATTCTTGATTGCGCGCGCACGCTTGTTAGCCATGTGTGACCAACTAGCGGAGGTGCAAAAGAAGATTGCTAACTTGCAACGGCATATCAGAAGAGCCAAGCAGAGAGAAACAGCTCGGGAAGAAATTGTTGACCAACAAGCTCTGGTTGTCTTTATTTTTTCAGGCTATCGTGCCGATGTCGCTGGTCACTTCCACCTTTCCAGATCCAAACGTTGCATGTCGCTGGACAGTGCAGTGGCTCACGTTGAGTGGGAGTACATCAGAGCTCCTTTGGAAGACAAGGTCATGCTCATGTTGGACCCTTACCGACAATATCCGATACATCGGCTACTGGCAGCCTTTCGCTACCTAGTGCTGTTCCAACTGCGTGAGTGGGTTCAGAAAATGAATTATGAATTTGGAGTGGCCCCATCGCGGCGCATGATGGTCGACCGCGTCCAGCATTTGCTGCCCGACAGTTGGCCTGTTGACTTGCAGGCGCGGCTACTTCGCCCATTAGCAACTGCACGCGGCCAGCGCAGGTACCTTGCGGCCTTCAGGAATCGCTTTGGGTGCAAACTTGGCAAGCTACGGACGAGTCCACCAATGTCGTTGCAGGAGAAGCAGTCCAAGGCACGGGTGGTTGATTGGCTGGGTTAGTGTTGTGCAAGCAGATTTGTAAAGGTTTCTTTGAGATGCAGTGTTGACATTCGGTCAATATTTGGGTATTCCGGTAAAATGCTGATTTGCTGTTTGTAGGACCATGACAAATCACAACCTCCGGTTCTTGCAGTTTTGAAGCATACAGTGCAAGTTTTGGATCTCATTTGTACGCATTTTTGATTCCAAATGCGGACCCCGTTTTGGGGTCCAAAAAGCGGACCCCAAAGTGCAGATGACCAAGGTTTCTCACTTCCTAGCCAAATTGCTTGTCATTTTTGGGTCCGGAAAATAGACCCCAAAATGGGGTCCGCTTTTTGGACTGAAAATGATCATTGTCAAGCGGCCTTTGGCAGGCGATGGCCTTTTGGCAATGGTGCAATTATGCATTGAAGGATGCTGGTGACGAGCCTTTAGTTATCAACATGGATGAGTCCAGCATTGGGTTTCACTGGGGCGCGTTGTCTGGGACAGTTGTTCGACAAGGTGCCCCGATGGATAAAGTTAAATCGCAGGCTCTCAAAGCCAGGGCCACATACATTTGCGCTGTCACCCATGATCCTGAAGTCCAGCAGCTTCTGCCCCAGGTGTTGCTGGGCAACAAGCGTCTTTTCCCAGCTGCGTTTGCCCGGCATGCTGCGGAGCTGTGTCCGCGGGTGGTGGTTTGGAGAGAGAACTCCGCATGGAATACGCACCGGTTGATGGCCAGATACTTGCGACTCCTCTGTGACAGATTGGGGGCTATTTTGGAATCCCGCCAGGTGTTGTTGTTGCTAGACTTGGCACCGTGCCACCTGCATGATTCTTTGTTTGATTTGGCTTATTCCCTGGGATTGCGTCTCCTATTTGCCTCCTGGCATGACGTCCTTACTTCAGCCATGCGACACTCACATCTTTGCTGCTTTCAAGCATAACGTGCAAGAGTCATGGAGACGAAGAAGGGCTGCAGCTCCAGATGGACAGGTGAGCTTGGAACTGTGGTTGGAAATTGTCGCAAATGCCACCAAAAAGCTGTCGTCGAAGCCATGGAAGCATGCGTTTGAAAGTGATGGTATTCTTGGATATCAGCATCGTATTTCTTCTCCCTTGCTCAGCAAGCTCGGATGGGTGGATGCGCCGCCCGTTCCCTCAACAATGCCTTCTGGTGGTTTGCCTGACTGCCTGTTCCCTTTGAAGTGGCAAGGAAATGCGGCAAAATACATCCAATGGAACCCTCATGCGGTCCGCACCCTAGACTGAGGGTACAACTTGTGGGAAAATAGTTTCTGCGCTGGCTGCACTGTGCAGCTTCTGCAGCAAAGCCGAAAGCCAAATCTGAATTGTTGACGATTTTTTGGCTCAAACATTTGCTGCTCGGATAGGTGCACTGCTATTCAATGCTATTCTTGATTGCGCGCGCACGCTTGTTAGCCATGTGTGACCAACTAGCGGAGGTGCAAAAGAAGATTGCTAACTTGCAACGGCATATCAGAAGAGCCAAGCAGAGAGAAACAGCTCGGGAAGAAATTGTTGACCAACAAGCTCTGGTTGTCTTTATTTTTTCAGGCTATCGTGCCGATGTCGCTGGTCACTTCCACCTTTCCAGATCCAAACGTTGCATGTCGCTGGACAGTGCAGTGGCTCACGTTGAGTGGGAGTACATCAGAGCTCCTTTGGAAGACAAGGTCATGCTCATGTTGGACCCTTACCGACAATATCCGATACATCGGCTACTGGCAGCCTTTCGCTACCTAGTGCTGTTCCAACTGCGTGAGTGGGTTCAGAAAATGAATTATGAATTTGGAGTGGCCCCATCGCGGCGCATGATGGTCGACCGCGTCCAGCATTTGCTGCCCGACAGTTGGCCTGTTGACTTGCAGGCGCGGCTACTTCGCCCATTAGCAACTGCACGCGGCCAGCGCAGGTACCTTGCGGCCTTCAGGAATCGCTTTGGGTGCAAACTTGGCAAGCTACGGACGAGTCCACCAATGTCGTTGCAGGAGAAGCAGTCCAAGGCACGGGTGGTTGATTGGCTGGGTTAGTGTTGTGCAAGCAGATTTGTAAAGGTTTCTTTGAGATGCTGTGTTGACATTCGGTCAATATTTGGGTATTCCGGTAAAATGCTGATTTGCTGTTTGTAGGACCATGACAAATCACAAATCACAACCTCCGGTTCTTGCAGTTTTGAAGCATACAGTGCAAGTTTTGGATCTCATTTGTACGCATTTTTGATTCCAAATGCGGACCCCGTTTTGGGGTCCAAAAAGCGGACCCCAAAGTGCAGATGACCAAGGTTTCTCACTTCCTAGCCAAATTGCTTGTCATTTTTGGGTCCGGAAAATAGACCCCAAAATGGGGTCCGCTTTTTGGACTGAAAATGATCATTGTCAAGCGGCCTTTGGCAGGCGATGGCCTTTTGGCAATGGTGCAATTATGCATTGAAGGATGCTGGTGACGAGCCTTTAGTTATCAACATGGATGAGTCCAGCATTGGGTTTCACTGGGGCGCGTTGTCTGGGACAGTTGTTCGACAAGGTGCCCCGATGGATAAAGTTAAATCGCAGGCTCTCAAAGCCAGGGCCACATACATTTGCGCTGTCACCCATGATCCTGAAGTCCAGCAGCTTCTGCTCCAGGTGTTGCTGGGCAACAAGCGTCTTTTCCCAGCTGCGTTTGCCCGGCATGCTGCGGAGCTGTGTCCGCGGGTGGTGGTTTGGAGAGAGAACTCCGCATGGAATACGCACCGGTTGATGGCCAGATACTTGCGACTCCTCTGTGACAGATTGGGGGCTATTTTGGAATCCCGCCAGGTGTTGTTGTTGCTAGACTTGGCACAGTGCCACCTGCATGATTCTTTGTTTGATTTGGCTTATTCCCTGGGATTGCGTCTCCTATTTGTGCCTCCTGGCATGACGTCCTTACTTCAGCCATGCGACACTCACATCTTTGCTGCTTTCAAGCATAATGTGCAAGAGTCATGGAGACGAAGAAGGGCTGCAGCTCCAGATGGACAGGTGAGCTTGGAACTGTGGTTGGAAATTGTCGCAAATGCCACCAAAAAGCCGTCGTCGAAGCCATGGAAGCATGCGTTTGAAAGTGATGGTATTCTTGGATATCAGCATCGTATTTCTTCTCCCTTGCTCAGCAAGCTCGGATGGGTGGATGCGCCGCCCGTTCCCTCAACAATGCCTTCTGGTGGTTTGCCTGACTGCCTGTTCCCTTTGAAGTGGCAAGGAAATGCGGCAAAATACATCCAATGGAACCCTCATGCGGTCCGCACCCTAGACTGAGGGTACAACTTGTGGGAAAATAGTTTCTGCGCTGGCTGCACTGTGCAGCTTCTGCAGCAAAGCCGAAAGCCAAATCTGAATTGTTGACGATTTTTTGGCTCAAACATTTGCTGCTCGGATAGGTGCACTGCTATTCAATGCTATTCTTGATTGCGCGCGCACGCTTGTTAGCCATGTGTGACCAACTAGCGGAGGTGCAAAAGAAGATTGCTAACTTGCAACGGCATATCAGAAGAGCCAAGCAGAGAGAAACAGCTCGGGAAGAAATTGTTGACCAACAAGCTCTGGTTGTCTTATTTTTTCAGGCTATCGTGCCGATGTCGCTGGTCACTTCCACCTTTCCAGATCCAAACGTTGCATGTCGCTGGACAGTGCAGTGGCTCACGTTGAGTGAGAGTACATCAGAGCTCCTTTGGAAGACAAGGTCATGCTCATGTTGGACCCTTACCGACAATATCCGATACATCGGCTACTGGCAGCCTTTCGCTACCTAGTGCTGTTCCAACTGCGTGAGTGGGTTCAGAAAATGAATTATGAATTTGGAGTGGCCCCATCGCGGCGCATGATGGTCGACCGCGTCCAGCATTTGCTGCCCGACAGTTGGCCTGTTGACTTGCAGGCGCGGCTACTTCGCCCATTAGCAACTGCACGCGGCCAGCGCAGGTACCTTGCGGCCTTCAGGAATCGCTTTGGGTGCAAACTTGGCAAGCTACGGACGAGTCCACCAATGTCGTTGCAGGAGAAGCAGTCCAAGGCACGGGCGGTTGATTGGCTGGGTTAGTGTTGTGCAAGCAGATTTGTAAAGGTTTCTTTGAGATGCAGTGTTGACATTCGGTCAATATTTGGGTATTCCGGTAAAATGCTGATTTGCTGTTTGTAGGACCATGACAAATCACAACCTCCGGTTCTTGCAGTTTTGAAGCATACAGTGCAAGTTTTGGATCTCATTTGTACGCATTTTTGATTCCAAATGCGGACCCCGTTTTGGGTCCAAAAAGCGGACCCCAAAGTGCAGATGACCAAGGTTTCTCACTTCCTAGCCAAATTGCTTGTCATTTTTGGGTCCGGAAAATAGACCCCAAAATGGGGTCCGCTTTTGGACTGAAAATGATCATTGTCAAGCGGCCTTTGGCAGGCGATGGCCTTTTGGCAATGGTGCAATTATGCATTGAAGGATGCTGGTGACGAGCCTTTGGTTATCAACATGGATGAGTCCAGCATTGGGTTTCACTGGGGCGCGTTGTCTGGGACAGTTGTTCGACAAGGTGCCCCGATGGATAAAGTTAAATCGCACGCTCTCAAAGCCAGGGCCACATACATTTGCGCTGTCACCCATGATCCTGAAGTCCAGCAGCTTCTGCCCCAGGTGTTGCTGGGCAACAAGCATCTTTTCCCAGCTGCGTTTGCCCGGCATGCTGCGGAGCTGTGTCCGCGGGTGGTGGTTTGGAGAGAGAACTCCGCATGGAATACGCACCGGTTGATGGCCAGATACTTGCGACTCCTCTGTGACAGATTGGGGGCTATTTTGGAATCCCACCAGGTGTTGTTGTTGCTAGACTTGGCACCGTGCCACCTGCATGATTCTTTGTTTGATTTGGCTTATTCCCTGGGATTGCGTCTCCTATTTGTGCCTCCTGGCATGACGTCCGTACTTCAGCCATGCGACACTCACATCTTTGCTGCTTTCAAGCATAATGTGCAAGAGTCATGGAGACGAAGAAGGGCTGCAGCTCCAGATGGACAGGTGGGCTTGGAACTGTGGTTGGAAATTGTCGCAAATGCCACCAAAAGGCTGTCGTCGAAGCCATGGAAGCATGCGTTTGAAAGTGATGGTATTCTTGGATATCAGCATCGTATTTCTTCTCCCTTGCTCAGCAAGCTCGGATGGGTGGATGCGCCGCCCGTTCCCTCAACAATGCCTTCTGGTGGTTTGCCTGACTGCCTGTTCCCTTTGAAGTGGCAAGGAAATGCGGCAAAATACATCCAATGGAACCCTCATGCGGTCCGCACCCTAGACTGAGGGTACAACTTGTGGGAAAATAGTTTGTGCGCTGCACTGGGGGGGCTGTGTCCAGGGGCTTCAAAATTGAAGTGCAAAAGCGGCGCCAGTTTTGGGGTCCACCTTGTCGGCCAGGAAATTACAAAAGACGAGTTGGCAAGGCTCAAGGGCCAGCGCTCCGACTTGCGCAAAGCAATGCGAGAGAATCGCAAGGCAGCTAAGAATGCAGCAAAGCGGAAGAAGCGACTTGTCAAGGCGCTGTCCATGCAGATTTACGCAGTGCAAAGAAATCTTGGTGGAAGTCGTTTATACTGTCTGCTTGCTAAAACTGGTTTATGGTCCTTGCGGACAGCGAATGTAAGCAGCGTTTCTAAAGACAAAGTGCTAGGTTAAAAGATACAGAGAACAAATGTGAGCTCGATGTTTTCAAGCAGTTTGGAACAAAGTAAGAGGTCAAAAAGAACCCCGAACTGGCGAATGTGCAAAGGTAAAACGGATTTGAGTTTGTCGCTTGGAGACACCCCTGTCAGTCCACGTGCATTTGAGTTTGTCGCTTGGAGACACCCCTGTCAGTCCACTCCCTGTACAAGGAGATTGCAGGTCGCAGGTGTGACCTGGAAGGGTCGTAGGTGGAGGTTTGAGGGTCGTAGGCGGGCTTGCAGGGTTGCAGGTAGGGTGTACCTTACACACCGTGGTGGTGGTACACCTTACACACTGGTGTGGTTCACCTTAAACACCGGGGGTGTGGTACACCTTAAACACCGGTGTGGTTCACCTTAAACACCAGGGTGTGGTACCTTAAACACCGGTGTGGTTCACCTTAAATACCAGGGGTGTGGTACACCTTAAACACCGGTGTGGTTCACCTTAAACACCAGGGTGTGGTACACCTTAAACACCGGTGTGGTTCACCTTAAACACCAGGGGTGTGGTACACCTTAAACACCGGTGTGGTTCACCTTAAACACCAGGGTGTGGTACACCTTAAACACCGGTGTGGTTCACCTTAAACACCAGGGGTGTGGTACACCTTAAACATCGGTGTGGTTCACCTTAAACACCAGGGGTGTGGTACACCTTAAACACGGGGATTTGAGGCCGTAGGTTTGACCTGGACGGGCGGTAGGTAGACCCGTGAGGGCGGTAGGCGGTAGGTTGTGTTTAGACACCGGGCTTTGTTTGGGGCCTTGCTGCTTGTGGGCTGGTTAGTCTACACCGCGCGGTTGCCACAGTGCGCTTGTTTGGGGGTCGCAGGCTTGGCCTTGAAGGGTTGTAGGTGCAGCGGTGCGGGATGTTGGTGTGCTGATTGTGGTTTGAAGGTGGCCAGATATAGGTTCTTAATTTGGGAGCTTGAAACGCGTAGTTCTCCAAGACCACATGGGCAGCATTCCCCCATAGTATTGCCACCGATGTTTGGGTGGCAAGCAGATGTTTCTCTTAACCTTCGGTGGAATCGCTTGGATCTTTTCTTGTAGGGGTCTAGTTGACCATAAAGCGTTTGAATGTCAGTGGCGAATCTGTACACCAGTCTGTTGTTCCTGCAGGCGGCCAAAATGTTGTCCACCGCAGATTTGAAGCTCCTGGTCGAAGCCAAGGAGGCAGGGAGCATGTTTCAAAGATTTTTCATACCGGGCCAGAGCAATGCTGTCCTGAGGCGGAGGCTGCAGAGTTGGCGAGAGCCCCCAACTAGGCGTGGTAGAGTTAGAGAGCCTGGTTGGTTTTGACTGCTGAACCAGTCATTCCAAGCTCACATTTCATACCAAGAGAGGTCCCGCACTGGAGTGGCAGGAAAGGTCTGCATTGGTATGTTTTGGTTGAGAATGAGCCATGCAGCGTCCATTCTGTCAATGCCGTACCGAACCTGCGGCAGTTTCGTTTTTGATCATGTCCGTGTCACATTTGACTGAAAGAGAGAGAGCCTGCATTTGAAACACAGTAATAAAAGTGTTCTGTCTCAGAATGGACAGCGCCCATGCTATCAATGCCGCTCCGAGCCAACCTCATTGTTGTCGTTGTTTTGATTGTGACATGTGCTGGCAGGGAGATCGGGCAGAATGAGAGGTGCGTGAGGCTCGCAGGAGCCTTTGCCTCGCAGAGCATGGGAAACTACAGTTGCAGTGGTGCAGACCACAGGCCCCAAGGTACAGTTGGAGTGGCATAGATCACTCACTTGAGTGGCCTTCGGTTGTGTAGCTGCTTTTCACTCTGCCCGGCTCGTGACACAGACGACCAAAGTGCGACAGCAAATGGGAAACTCGTCGCAACAGCCAGTTTGCTTGTAATTTGCCGCACAGTGCTGGCCGATGATTGCGTATAACATAATCTGATCTGTCAAACAAGGGATGAATATGGAATCGGGGCTTGCGAAACAAGATTTAGGAAACCCATTTTGTCAGCTAAACATCTTGTTTTGCCAGTTGTTGTCACAAAGGGTTTTTGGACCACATTGAACATTGAACAAGACTTATGAGACCTCTTCCCCATGCGCGCCTTTGGTTTTGGCAATCCTCGTCGGTAGAGTTAGCTGGACAACCGTCTTTCTATGGGAAGAGATGTGAGCTTGAATTGTCTGAGGTTATAGATCCCGGGTAAGACTTCTGGACTTTATTATTTGTAGCCGTGACGAGGCCTGCAGTCTTGTAGTTGCAGCTTCGAGCACAGCCATTTCCTGTCCACCTGCAGCATGTTTGTATGTTTCCTAGTTGTTCCTAGTTTGGTTAACATGTTTGCCGTGTCTTGTAGCAGTGCTGGGTTTCCAAGTCTGAAGTGTCAGAGTGGTAGGTCCTTGCATGATGTACGGGAATGCATGTGGTGCTCGCGATTTTCTCTGTGT